>CAJQZJ010000541.1:3172628-3218980 GCA_907164525.1 Lophiomys imhausi | reverse complement strand
ACTGGATCCTAACAAGTCCTTAGAATGGTCACACAGTGAGCGCTCTTAACCACTGAGCCATCTCTTCAACCTCTGTAAAGACTTTTCTGTAACTCGCCATGTGGTTTTTCTCATAAAATTACATTAGTGGTTCAGCCTTTAACAAACCATTCTGACATCTGACAACTTTTTTTTTTTTTTAGTTTTTCGAGACAGAGTTTCTCAGTGTAATAGCTCTGGCTGTCCTGGAACTTACTCTGTAGAGTAGGCTGGCCTTGAACTCAGAGATTCGCCTGCCTCTGCCTCCTGTGTGCTGAGATTAAAGACACACGCCACCATGCCCGGCTTGACAACTTCTTAATAGAAGTATTATGGAGCAGAATAATCATTTCACAATGGCACCTTTTGGAAATCTTGAGAAAGTAAGTAAAGTCAAGAAAAGAATACATTAAGGCTGGAGAGGAGGCTCAGTGGGTGAGAGAACTTGGCCCTGGGAGGAATGAATAGATGAGAAGGGTTTCAGAAATGTAAGCAGATACCTACTAGTAATGTTACCTTACATTCTTAGATGTGTGTAGACTTGAAACTGTTTTGTTCTGGGTTGAAAGGACATGCAGAATTTGTGTTGCTGCCCTGGGAGGAGCATGGAGGGGCGGGTCACGGGGATTAAGAATCTGTAACGTCAAGAAGGATACTGTATTGTCAGCTGTTAGTATTCAGTTGGAACTTGAGTGTTTGTGTCAGTTTTGTCATTGCTTTAGTAAAATACTTGTCATAAACTAATTAGATGAATTAACACAGCAAGGAAGTTGTGTTTTGGCTCCATTTCAGAGGGTTCATCTCAGTGGAAAAGGTGTGTTGTGGCAGAGCAGTTCACACCACGTTAGTGAGGGAGGAGAAAAAAGATCTGTATAAGGAAAGGTCAGGGTAAGGTCAAGCCCCAGATGTGACCTGTTTGCTCCAGCTGCTTTCCACCTGCTACCTTTCGCCACCCCAGTAATGTCAGTGTAGGGATCCATCTATTGAATGAGGATGTGATTGTCTCTAGAATTACCATCACAGACACACCCAAAAGCATGTTTCACTAATTCCTCGTGCATAGAGTATCCAGTCAACATGACTATGGCAGTGCTTATGTTTCTTCTGTTTTTTTCAAATGTTGGTAAGTCCTGCAAGGGAGACAACCCAATGAACCAAAGTAGGGGTTGTAGATAGTGAAAAATTCAGTAAGTAGCTACTTGTTACCCAGCAAATGTGAAGTCATACTTTACTGATGAGAAAATATGTGCACTTCGCTATTGTCTATTTTGTGTAGAACTCTTTGGGAGCCACACAACCTGAGATGAGGGGTCCTGGTGTGGTGGTGCCTATAGTTGAGGTCTTTAATGTTCTGTTTGGGGGCTTGCTTGCTGTGTGCCAGGCACTAACACTCACATGTGCTGTGGTGTTTCCTCTTTATAGAGACAATGAAGTAGGTGCACATAAAAAAAGCTGCAAGGCTTCCCTGTTGGCAGCCAGCAGCTGGGAAGACAGGAATGTGCTGAATCGGTTTGGACTTTGGTGCTGGGAATTGATCCACGCCATGGACACAGTAGTAAAGTGCTGTCACTGAGCTGAGTTTCCCCAGGGGCAACTATTTCTTACAGTTCTGAGTTTCAACTCATGTGGTTTATAATTTATACAGATAATTCTCTGGGTCAAGCATAAGTGTCCCTGCAAAATTTAGCCCTTAGAAGGGAAAAGGCAGGAGGGATTGAGAGGTCAGCCCCACCATGGACTGCATTATTGTCATTCAAAATAATAAGAATAACAACAATAATAATAATTGTTTAATATTGCAGCTGGGGATAGGGGCTGTGAATCCAGAAATAGTCATGAAATGTCATTGTAAAAGGTACTTTTTCTTGCTTATCGGTCTGTTTTTTTTTTTTTTTTAATCTAGCAGTTTTACCAAAAAGCCAATTGGACTGTCTTGAGTGTTGTTTCTCGGCAATAGCACTGGAGTTGGGAACATTAGAAAATGAGTATCAATACAGTGGCTCTCTGCTTCTGGCTGTGTCTGAAGGGTGTGGAGAGGTCCCTGACTGCTGGAGTTTTCAAGTGGAAGGTAGCAGTATTGCTGTTCATCTTTCTGTCTTTCTTCACAGGAGTACTTCTTGCAAGCAGAGCTGACAAGTAACGTTTTGAAAGCAGGAGTGGTCCACTGCTGTGTAGGACAGTGCACCAATACCATCCCTGTGGACACCACCCTTACCATGAGGAAACTGCCTATCACTTATGTGCGTTCACTGTAGGACTTAATTCACTCGTGCCCACTTTGTTGCTTGTAAGCTTTGTGCCCGTGTAGACTTTGGCTGAGGAAGGTGGTGGAGAAGTTCGTATGATGCTTTTCTAAGAGCCTTCGATGTGGAAGCATGGCAGATGTGAGCTCTGCCTTTTTGTCAGAGATGGAACTGATGGAGTCGGGCTGAATGACAGATATTGCCTGGGTGTGCTAAAGCCTTCCAGTGTGGGAGGCGCAGTCATGAGCACACTTCAGAGGGGAGCTTTTTATCTGAGGGCCTGCTTCACTTTTTCTTGGTTCTTTATCGATTTCTTAATTCTTTGGTGCAAGGGACTGAACATGCTAATCATGTATTCCAGCACTCAGCAGTAGCTCCAGTCCCTAGTTCTTTATCTCTTGACTGGATGACTGTGGTTACTGCTCTGTAGGGCTTTGATAGAGTTGAATCTAGATGATAGGGCTGTGTAGGGATTATCTCTGTGGGTCTGCATGGGAGGGAAAGCATCACAGCCATAATGCTTCAGAGTGTTGGCAGCTGGGACAATAATGCAGCACTTGATGATGGAGAACCCTTATCCTTAGATTGGCCCTTACCTCCTTTTCTTATCCATCCCTGTAGAGCAACAGGAAGGAAAACAAGGGTGGCTACCTCTGCCACTCTTGTGCAGAGCAGCGGATCGGGCCTTTGGCATTCCTGACTGCCTCCCCAGAGCAAGTGCGTGGCATGGACCGTACTGTGGAGGACATAGTGCTGCCCAGGCATGAGGCCCTCCTCTTCCTTGTCTTCTGAGGCTGTGACTCCACATGCTGAATTGTGGGCTACACTCCTGCTCACAGGAGACTCTGAGTTCAGTCACAGAGCATCTCTGAGGAAGATGATACCAACCACAGTTGGACCTGCCATTTCTCCGTAACTTACAGATAGCCAGTTCCCACTTGCCTATCCTCCATATGCATCAGGTCAGGGAAGTGGGGAAGTTCTTTTGATAAAAAATCATTTTATGTATTTAAACTTTTATTACAAGGTTTCAATTAAACAGGCATTGCCCACTGGTGTGCCACTGTGATGTCTAGCTTCAGTACTGTCATTGATAAACTCTCTCCTCCTGTCTGTTTCCCGTTTTCTCTTTCAGCATTTTCTCACTGTTCACTTGGTTTTCATGCTGAGGACTGACGCATGAGTAAACCATCGTGGGTCTTTGTCATTTAGGGCTCATGGTATAAGGAAAGTGGCATCACGCTCAGAAGACACGCACAAAGTGACAGTAGGTAGACTTCCCAAGTTTCCCACTGGTACAGCTGAAGATCAGAAACACTTGCAGGGAAAATATGGTCAGCAGTCACAGGGAGTCAGTAAGGGGAAGATAGGAAATTGGTTCTGGGATCTTTGTACGGAGGGGTGTGAGGTGGCTTCTATAATACAGTGTGAGCCCTTACAGAAACCACCAGCAAAAATACCCAGATCATGTCATTGTATGTTGTTCTAATATTTGAGATTTTTGCCAGTTAGCTGTGTTCTGGTGAGTGGTGGGTAAAAGCACACGGCATCACCTAGGAGTTTTTCAGCCACTGCAGATCTCACCAGAGTCAGAGTCTCTGAGCTCATTCCCTAGCACTTGGTGTTTAGCAAGTCTTACAAATGACCCCAAGGTTCTAGATTTTGAGAACTTGTCTTGATATTAAGAAGGTAGTGCCAGCTCTTAGTGCTCAAATGGGTGTGGTGGTTCTGATAGAATCTCGACATGACCCCTGTTCTCTGGCTGGTGTCCCTCAGGTAGCTGCGGGCAGCCTTTATTGATAAAGGGAAAAGAGCAGATGTAAAAGTGGTGCTGAGTAGGCTGTGGGGCTCAGGGAGGGACCCAAGAACCACCGCCCAAGAAGCTTTTGTCTGAAGAGCTCTACATTCTGACAAATAACCATGGGCTAGGAGTATGGGTTTTGGGGTTGCAATGTGGAGGTGGTAGGTGAGGTAGAGAAATTGAAGGGCTTTGGTGAGTTCTTCCTACAGGAGTGGGAAGAAGGAGAGCAGAAGTCCAACAAACAAGGTGGATGACGAAAGGCTTGGCGTAAAGAAGGCAAAAGGGTTTTACAAAGGTCAGTGACAGCAGATTTCAGGGAATGGCCATCATGTTGGGGTTGTCTCTGAACTTGAGAGAAGGAGGCTTGAGGAAAAAAAAAGGGTATCTGCACTTAATGCTTAAAGTCACCATGTGAAGTAAAAGTGAAAAGAGATCCTCTAATGGGCCCTCCAAATCAGTGGTGATGATGGCTGACCTGTTCGCTGAGGCTGGTGCTACACATCTCCCTGTAATCCCAGCATTTGGGAGGCTGAAAAGTCTGCCTGTATTACATGGCAGGACCCTTTCATACTAAAAGCTAAACTGCAGTGGGCCAAAGTGTGCGAGAACTTCTGCTCTTGGCATTCTTCCCACTCCTGTAGGGTGAATTGACCAAAGCCCTTCAATGTATCTACCTCACCTACCACTACACACTGCAACCCCACAGTGCTGGAGTATAGAATTAAGTGACATGAGTGAGGAAGCCATGGTTGGGGAGGGTATCCCTTAGGAAACTACTGGACAAAAAAGAAGATACCAAGGTACGCCATGTGAGAAGAGAGCCAGACCACCTTGGAATAGGTCACAGGGCTCAGGTTTAGGAGCAGCCTCTAGGAGAACAGGCTTTGTAGAATACCAGAGATTCCTGGACAGTGTAAGAGAACATTGCTGCAATCGGTTTTAAAATAGTTTTTAAAAAGTCAAGATCTTCAAAAAGATAGGACCCAGAGTATGAGAATAGAGCCACTGAATTAGTTACTTCTTACAGTTGTGATAAAACACCATGACCACAAGCAACTTACAGAAGGACGTTTATCGGTTACAGTTCCAGAGGGAGAGTCCATAGTGATAAGGAAGACATGGCAGCAGGCAGTTACAGCAGAAGGCTGGGTGGTCACGTTTCCATCCACACTGGTAAACTAGAGATTGAGAAAGTGGAGGAAGGTTATAAACTCTCAAAGTCCTGTGACTGACTTCTTCCAACAAGGCTCCATCTCCTAAAAAAATGCTCCATGATCTCCTCAAACAGGGCCACCAACTCAGGACCTTTGGTGGTTATAGAGGTTCGAATGAGCAATGTTCCCCCATAGCCTCAGGTAGTTGGACATTTGGTCCTGAGTTGGTGGTACTGGACTTTAAGAGTTTATAACCTTCCTCCACCAAAGGTGGAAAATGCTCTGTCTTAGGGTTATATTGCTGTGATGAAACACCATGACCAAAAAGCAAGTTGGGGAGGTAGGAATTTATTTGACTTACACTTCCATATCACTTCATCATGGGAGGAAGTCAGGCAGGAACCTGGGAGCAGCAGCTAGCTGTTGCAGAGGCATTGAAGAATGCTGCTTACTCATGGCTTGCTCAGCCTGCATTCTTTTTGGAGGAGTTGGGGGTGGGGTTGAGACACAGTTTCTCTGTATAGCCCTGGCTGTCTAGGACCAGGCGAGCCTCATACAGAAATCTACTTGCCTCTACATCCTGAGTGCTGGGATTAAAGGTGTGCACCACCACTGCCCAGCTAGCCTGTTTTCTTATAGAACCCAGGACCACCAGTTCAGGGATGTCACTACCCACAATGGGTTGGGCCCCCATCAATCACAGAAAATGCCCTACAGCTGGATCTTATGGAGGCGTCTTCTCAATTGAGATAACTCTACTTTCAGATAATTCTAGCTTGTGCCAAGTTGACATGACACTAGCCAGCACAGTGCTGTGAAACCAAAGAAAGACAGCCATTAAATCAAGGACTGCATAAAGATCAATTTCCTGGTGACTTACAAACAGGAGCAATTCTTTAGCACCAGAAGACAAGTAGCTATCTGCTGGAGCAAGAAGAAGTGGTTTATATGCCAAGATAACCTAAGGTGGGTGGTGGCCAACTGGAAACTGACTTTCTCATAAACCAATACATTCAACCATCAGCTAAGAAACAATCTGGACACCAGTGGCTTATATAAATACTCCTGTTTTAACAACTTGGTGGCCAGTTGTCATCCCAGGGTCACCTGATCAGCAAAATGGCTGCTACAACCAAGGTGGCCGTAGTTATGTAGTTTTGTCAGATTGGAACTCTATTGCAGGTTTGTTTGTTTTTTTAACTTTTTATTGGTTCTTTGTGAATTTCACATCTTTCACCCCAACCCCACTCATCTCTCCTCCTCATACCCACCTCTCCACTCTTCCAACCTGTCCCCTAACAGAGAGGGAAAAAAATCTCATTGTAGAAGCTATAGAGTGTCATAGTGTGTCTTACAGTATACCCTTTTGTCCACACTTCCCTGTCTCATCTCTCCTCCTCATACCCACTCTCCACTCTTCCAACCTGCCCCCTAATAGAGAGAAAAAATATCTCATTGTAGAAGCTATAGAGTGTCATAGTGTGTCTTACAGTATACCCTTTTGTCCACACTTCTCTGTCTCCAAATGTTCATTACAGTGATTCATTGATCTGGTATGATGCCTCTGGCTTCTGCTGATTTATCAATAGTAGAACCTCCTTGTTACTCCTCTTGGATATCCTGTTGTTGCACTGTACCATGGAGATCCTGTAGTTTTGGATCTGTACAACCAGCCCCTTCATGCACTCCAGCAGTTCATTGGTGGGGTAGATGTTGGGATTGGCCAATTTAAAGCCATGGATTTGGGCCTGAGAGGTATTTGAGCTGGTCAGCCCCACCAGCTTTCCCACTCTCATGCTCTTGGGGCTGACTCACCAGCAAATCCCACAACCAGGGTCAGCTCTACTGTGCTTCCCCAGAGAGGTGCAGAGCCTGCCTGCTCTCCTGAGTGCTGCACAGGTGAGGGGCAGGGCCAGCTCTCCCATGCTCACACCCTCAGGGCTGGCTTGCTCGTGCCCCTGCCACCAGGGTTAGCTCTACTGTGCTGCCTAGGTGAGGTGCAGGGTCAGTTCTCCCAAGTGCTGCAGCTGATGAGCCACGTGCCAGGTCTCCTGCTCTGATGACCCCAGGGCCAGGTTTTTCCACATGGCACTGATGGTGAGGGACAAGGGGAAGCAGAGTATCTCCCTCATCCATGCCACTGCACAGGAGTTGTAGGGCCAGCTCACCTACAACTCCCACAATGTGCAGGGCTTGCTCTCCCATGATGCCCAGGTGAGGGGTGGGGCCAGTTCTACATGGCCTTCAGACATCAACATGTCCCCAGGTGGCAGCCCTGACCAGGGTTATCTTCCTGGCCTTCGGTGGTAACAGACGACTCCTGCTGCAGGGCTACAGACCCAGATATCTCCCTGGTGGCAACACAAGCCAGGACCCCATCATGGTCCCAAATAGCATCACCAGCTACTCACATCAGACTGTTCCTCACTACCCTCTAGTCTCCAGTTCTGTTTCTCTTCATTGTACACACATCCTTCTATTTCTCTTTCATTTCTTCACCACTTACTTGCTCTTATTAGTGACACCCAGGGTCTCTGAGTATCTGGGGTCATCTCAGGAGTGCTATGCCCCACTTGAGCATTATGGAGCTGGGCAGGAGTCATCTTGGGGATGGTGTGCTCCCTAAGGCCTGCAAGGCACTGGATTGGTATTCATCTCAGGCTAACTCCTTGTGTGGGCCCACTGGCACTGGATTGGTGGTCATCTCAGGCTCGATTTTTTTCAGGGAATGTCAAGGCTGCTATTCATTCAGATGTTCACAGGTCAGAACACTTGAGTTTAGACATAGCCTCTCTCCTCTCTGCCACCTACTAATGCACATGTGACATAGCAGTCACACCTGCAACCTCTCCCCTAACAAAGACCTGTTTCTAGGGGCAGGTCTATTACAGTTCTTAATACTTGGGAAGACAGCAGGTCTTCTACAAGAGAAATAATTGTAGTTTATTTTGCAGCTTAGTGACATATAGAAGTGATTTTTGTGGGCTGCTTTTTCTGTTTGTGTGATAGGATCCCATGAATCAGTCTGAGCTTGAACTCAGCTTAGGATGACCTTGACCTCCTGATCCTTCTGCCTCCTTCTCCTGAGGGCTGGGCTTGTAGGCTGCACCACCATGCCCACTGGTGTTTCTGGGACCTTAATAGCGTCTTATTGTATACTGGAAATGGAGAATGTATGACCTCAGAAAGAATGAACTGAACTGGCTTCCATAGTAGGTCAGTTACAGCATCTAAAAAAATGGTAGTAGAAGCCACTGCAAGCTTACGTGGATGCCAGGAGAAACATATCAAAACCAGCAAAAAGACTAATAAATATTCTCTTTTCAGAAACCAAGCATGGTGATGTATAGTCATACTCCCAATACTTGGCAGATGGAGGCAGAAGGATTAGGAGTTTAAGGCTAAGCTCAGCTATATAACAGGTTTGAAGCCACCAGCCTGGACTACCTGAAACCCTGTCGCAGAAAACTCAAACAGCAAAATGTAGAAAGATAATGAGGGAAAGTGATTTTTTTTTTTTTTGGTAAGGTGCCTTAACTATGGCACCTTAGTATAACTTTATGTTAAAATCTGAGTGGGTGGTAAGGAAACGTTGCTTCTGCATTTCAAGAAGCAAGGCTGAGAAGAAAACGGAGGTAAGGAATGATGAGGAAAGATGAGACCTTGGGAAGAGGCTGCTGCTCATCAAAAGCAAGAGATTTAGTAGGCTTACATAATGTGTGAGAACAGGCTAAGGTGTAGGGACAAAGAGTGGAAGTTTGACAGTGGGAGGGGCCTGGGTACAAGACAGAAAGGAAGCAAGCCTAGAAGAATGCTGTAAAGGGCTTGAAAATGTTTGTCTCGCCTTATTTGTTTTTCTACATACAAAGATGTCTTTATTGATACAATATAAAAACTATGAAGGAGTAAGAAGTTTAAATATCTGCATCATAGCAAATAGGCTGCAGGTCAATCTTGAGAGAACGCTGGGAGATTGCCCATGGTAGAAAGGGTGTCCTCATAGCTGGAGGAGGGCTCAAAGTGTAGTGGCTTGTTAGGAGCTCCTTCCTCCTAGGGATTGTGAGGAGCACTCCTTTGAGGGTAGTGTTCAGTCTGTGTTCTTGAATCAGGTCAGAATTTTCAAAATCGAGAACCAGAGAGATAGAGCTGTCCTGGTTTGGGGTAAGCATGTTCTTTTTCGCTGTGAAGGTTGGTTGTTGGGTTTAAGGAGTCTGTTGATCTTTGCTGGCCTGTCTGTAGCTCATCTGACAGTTCCCAAGCTCTTCTGCCAGCTTTAGGTAAGGCTGGTGGAAACTGAACATTTTGTCTACTTGGGACACTGAAGCACCTACAATTTCCAAGCTAAGATTTTGACTCGTAATCCCAGCTTCACCCCATCCACAAAGATCAGAATAGCCATCCTGGAGTACTGCACATTGTCCTAAAATCCAGACTCACCCAAAACTTCACCTAACAATTTTCATTTTTCTAATGAAATCAGGAGTAAGATCATCTAGAGAGGTGGCTGAAGTTTGGGGCAGACGTTGGAAGGAACAGAAACCATGAGAAAGCTCACTATAGCCAGGTAGTGTTACTGTAGTTGAAGTTTAGCCTTGTCCTCGTAGATATGTGGCTTCTCATTTAGAAGCTTCAGTGTGGAAATCCTGGTCACGTGATGGGACTCAAGGCACTTAGTAAGCATGGAAGGCAAAGTATAAAGCCCCCTGTTGACCATCCTGTCCAGGAAGCATGGTCACTGCTCATGTTTCTACCCATGCTTTGTTTCTATGGCAGCATCTGGTCTGTCTCTGGGAACAGCTAACAGGATTAAACGGACTCACACCTGTGATCGCATATTTTTTGTTTGTTTTTTGAGACAGGGTTTCTCTGTGTAGCCCTGGCTGCCCTGGAATCACTATGTAGACTAGGTTGGCCTTGAACTCACAGAGATCCACCTGCCTCTGCCTCCTGAGTGCTGGGATTAAAAGTGTGTGCCACCATGCCTGGCTCTCTCTGTGACTTTTTAATTGTAGAGTTTCTAAGAAAATCTTCCAACTCTCAAAGTAGTCATCCCTGTACTTATGTGCAGCAGTTTTTGTATATGATGATATCTTTAGAGACCTGACCTAACAGAGAGAGAGAGAGAGAGAGAGAGAGAGATATGGAGAGAAAGTGCTTCAACTCAACAAGTAGCCAACATATCTTCAATAGATGTGAGTCAAAACATCCCCTTCCTTCTCAGCCCTTCTCTCCTGTTTTCCAGAGGGTCTCCCTATGTAGTACAGTCTGCCCTTGAAATTCCATTTTTCCTGAATTGGCCACATGTTATGCTGGGATTACAGATATGGCCACCATGCCTGGCTTTGTGGGGTTTTTTTGTTTGTTTGTTTGCTTTTTTTTGGGTGGGTGGGTGGGTTATTTATTTATTTTTAGGTTTTTTTTTTTTGCCTTTTGTAGACAATCTTTCAGTGGTTCTGGATTTTTTTTTTAATATAATCATTTTCTAATATACATTTTCTTCTGGATCCTGACAGCCTAACACAGGGACCTACCATGAAACTCTGTCCTGCCTCCCCTGTTCAGACAGCTCCACCTTTTAGAATCTGTTCTAACAACCCTACTTTGCCATTCCAAATTCATTATCAGGTTATTGTGTGCGGTGATTAACCCAAAAGCGAACTCAGGAGCATCGGACAGAAATGGGATAGTTGTACTCAGGAGTGCGGAGGAGGATGGGTAGCAGTGGGTGCCCCTCCGGCTGTCAGCATCAATGGTATGCGTCCTGAGGTTTCCCCTCTCATTGTTCATGTCAGCTTTCTTTCAGGCTGTGACCAGCTGCAGTATTTGAGACACTGTCTTCAGATGTGGCCATATCTGGGAAATAAAACCTGAAGGTTTCCTCAGCTGACCTCGCATTGCATACCAGGGTCACCAGCTCATTACTGAACCAAACACGTGCAAGGGGCACGGCTGCTTATAGTTATGACCTTATATCCTTGAGCTTGCGCACTCTGGCATCTTCAATACATTGGAATTCATGTGTAAATAAGTAGAATAGACAGTTATCAAAGTACAAATAGTCAATATCTTCAGCTATCCAAGGAATGAAAAATAAATCTACATTAATAAGCTTCCACTTGAACATGTACATAGACTTTGATACCTGTCAATGAAACACTTTGCCCTAGTGGTGCTGCCTTGTAGGCCCCCAGTGTATGAGGAGGCTCTTGGCCCTCATATGACTGCTGAACAGGGATGGGGGACTGATATGTAGGGACACTCCACTCTGGAGGAGAGGGATGGAAGGGATGGGGGTAGAGGGTGGGAGTGCGGGACTGGGAGGGGTGGAAAGAGGACACTGTAATGGAGATGTAACCTGAAGTAATAAACATAAAAAAAAAAAACTCAGAGGCATACAGAGAAAAAAAAAGCTTCCATCTCATCACAGTGAGAATGGCTGCGGTCACTGAGGATGTAACAAATACTGCTAAGGATGCAGATGGTGGACAGGCAAGGCCATCATGTGCCTGTCTTCAAGAATTGTCTCTTTATTGTGGCAAATACCTGGCCTGCGCAAGTTAAGAAAGAAGATTTATTTCTGGCTAACAATTTGAGGGTGCGGTCCATCATGGAAGGGAAGTCAGAGCGGCAGGAGCTTGAAGCAACTGGCTATGTTGCATCTGCAGCCAGGAAGAAGGGTCCAGTGGATACTTGATTGTGCTGGACTTGCCCACTCCTTTTTTGTGTAGTCCAGAATCCAAGACCAGGGAGTGATGAGACTTCCCACCTCAACCTAGTCAAGGTAATCCCTCACAGGCAGGACCATAGGCTAGCCTAATCTAGATAATCCCACACAGACATTGCCAGATCCTCATCTGATTTAGATAATTCTTCACAGGCAGGACTAGAGGCTAGCCTAATCTAGATAATTTTACACCGGTTTGTTCAGAAGCTAACCTAATCTAGATAGTCCCTTACAAATGTGCCTGATGATTTGTCTCCTAGGTGATTGCAAGTCCTGTCAAATTCACATTACCCATCACAGTCTGGATAATGGGAATGTAAACTAGTACAGCCACTATGGAAATCAGAATAGAGGCTCCTCAGAATTTCTGCCTCTGTCATCTCCGAGACTTTTTAGAACACTGAAAATAGCAGCAACCATATTCAGGAACCACTTTGTCCTGGAACAATTGAGTATCCATGGGGATAATTTTAAAGAAGGATTGGAAGATTACATATTTGTCTTGTAATTAGTGCCTTTGGCTCTTTGCCCAGATTGGTGGAGAAATTACTCAGAAGCAGCTGCAACACTGTAAGGTCATCTACCAGAGGGAGCAGCTGGTCATGTGCATCCAGAGTGGCAGGGCTGGGATCACAAGGTTCCACTGATGGTGTACAGTTCTTGCAAAACCCTTCCCCTCTAAGATTTTTGTTTCAGTTTTATTTGACAGTTATTGAGCAATCCTTCTAGTAGCCTACTAAAATGAAGTTTAAGCCACACAGACTACTTCTGCCTTTTCATTTCCTGATCGCATGTAGGTGTGATAATGAGTTTCCCTTTGTAGCCCAGACTAGCCTTGAGCTTTTTGATTCTCCTTCCTCAGTGCCCCCCAGGACTGGGAACACAGATGTGCACCACTCCTAGCACTCTTTTGTTTTGTTTTAGTTTTCTTTTGTTAACAATTAATGTTGTTTTAATCAATTAATGAAGTTGTTTTAAATTGGAATTTTTAAAAATTAACTTTAATTGATTCTTTGTGAATTTCACATCATGCACCCAATCCGATTCATCTCTCCATACCTCCATACCGACCCTCTGTCCTTGCAACTTTCCCCCAAAAGAAAAGAAAAATAAAAACAAGAACAAAAATTAATTATTAACAAAGACTGTTATGGGTTCAGGAATAGCCTCACACTGACCACTCAAACACCAGACTCAGATTGATGGAAGTTTATTGAATGAACATTTAACCAAGAAGTCAGTCCTGGATTCTCAAAGTGAGTTTTTAAAGGGAAAATCATAGTCAAGCAGGAAAAATCAACTCTATTCCAGGTACACTGTGTTTAGCCAAGCAAGAAGAACCAATTCCTATACCAGGTACATTATGCCTAGGCAGCTAAACAAAGCATTTTAAACTGATTGACTGGGATTTGGGGCTGGAGGAATTTAGGGGCTTTCCAGTCCCATGTCATTCTTGGGTAAAGGAACATAACAGGGTATTGTGATTTTGTTTAAGTAGAACATAGCATCATTAATTCAAGCAGAATATTTAACAAAAGCTATTCTTATATCAGGCCAGCAGAGCCTGAGAACTTGAACTCAGTTTCACCTTATGTTAAGATGGAGACTAAAGACAAAAATGGCTGCAGTTATGTTAGGCAGTAAGGCCTGGACATGTATCCATGTTGGTGAGCCTCAACAAAACCATCTGTCGGGGAAGCTGCCGTGGTGTGTCACACAGTATCACACAGTATACCCTTTTGCCCAAACAGCTTTACCTGTAAATGTTCATTGAGTCATTGGTGTGGCTTGAGTCATTGGTGTGGCTTGAGGCCTCTGGCTTCTGCTACACTATCAATACTGGATCCTCACTGGGACTCCTCTTGGATATCTGTTGTTGCCCTGTGTCATGGAGATTCTTCAGCTTTGGGTCTGCAAGGTTGGCCCCTTCACATGTTTCAGCATTTCATAGATGGGGTAGATGTTAGGGTGGGCCAACTCAAAGCCCTGGATCTGGGCCTGGGTGATAGCTGAGTTGGTCAGCCTGCCAGCTCTCCCACACCCTCACCACCAGGCCAAGCTCTCCAGCACTGCCCTGGCTAAGGGCAGGGTCAGCTCTCCCATTCTCACAACCTGGGGGGTGGGTTCTCCCAATCTCATGCCACCAGGGCCAGCTCTACTGAGCTGTCCAGCTGAGGTTCAGGTCCACTCTCTGGAGTGCTGCAGCTGGTGAGGAGTGGGGCCAGCTCACCCGCTCTCCTGCCTGTTCTAAAAACTTTTTAAATATAACTCAGTAAATAGCTCAGTGGAGCATTGTGTCTATCAGGTTACATCCAGGCATAAAAGCTAGACTGTGTGCATTTGAATTGCACTGCTTTGCCACCAGGCTGCGTAGTAGATGCCCAAGCCCTTGCCTCAGTGTTGAGAAGCTCTCTTTAGAGTAATAGCAACAGCTCAAATCAAAATCTTACCATTCTGACACTAAATGTGCTGATTTCCTGGAAAATCCCAGACAACGGTGACAAATGGGGTGGCTATACAACAGGGAATCTGAAACCGGGTGACAGGTGAGTTTACAAATGCTTCTTTGGTGTGTCACAACACATTCCTTTATTACAGCTCCAAGTGTATTAGATGGTGTACCCACTCCACACTAACCAGACTCAAGAAGGTTTTAATTCTACCAAATATTTGCATGACTTCAAAGCAAATTTTTTCCTGTCTCATGGGCTTTTTTTTTTTTTAAAGTTTTTCAAGACAGGGTTTCTCTGTGGAACTCTGGCTGTTCTAGAACTTGCTCTGTAAACTAGGCTGGCCTTGAAGTTAGAGATCTGCCTGCCTCTGCCTCCCGAGTGCTGGGTATAAAGGCATATGCCACCACCACCCAGCCCAAAGCAACTCTTACAAAGGAAAACATTTAATTGTGCTGGTTTACAACTTCAGAGATTCTGTCCATTATGGTCATGGCAGGAAGCATGGCAACATATAGGCTGACGTGGTGCTGAGGAAGGAGCTGAGATTCTACATCTTGATCCACAATCAGTAAGGAGGGATTGTGTACAACACCGGGAGTAGCTTGAGACCTCAAAGCCTGCCTCCACAGTGACACACTTCCTCCAACAAAGCCATACCTACTCCTCATAATAGTGTCACACTCTATGGGCCAAGCATTCCAACACTCGAGTCTATGGAGGTCATACCCATTCAAACACCACACATTCGTTTGTTGTTATGGTCTTATAATCCATGACATGAGTGACACAAGGTTAAGATGCAAATGACATATGAGCTTGTATGCCACACAAATGGGCCCTTAACTCCCAGAATGCACTTTGATGGAAGGGAATACATGTTAGGTTTTCAATGTTGAAGACAAGTATTCAAACCTAGTCAAGAACCCAGATTGAATTTTAATAACTAGTGGATAACTGGCTTGTGTATGCCTGAAGTCCCAGGATCTGAACCCGCTCGCGGTCAGTCCCTAGTTAACTTCATCCACCCAGTCTGCCCGTCATGCTTAACAGCCTGCATCCCAACCACTTTTCCCTTTCTTGTTTGAATGGGATGATTGCTTTCCTGTTTGTCCTTACCTCTATCACTACTGCTCCTTTTAGGATGTTCCCTGTTGATGGGCCATGTGTTCTGGTCCCTGGAAGAGCTCTAGAGCCCTTAAGGGATAAGGGACACAGACACTTTGGTCCTGAGAGCCATAACACTAGATGTTGCTGTAGGCTGGGCACCCTGGTACCATAGGCCTGAGAATTCTAACACTTGTTACTGAAGGGCAGATGGTCACAGCATCAGAGGCCTGGATAAGAGCTATAACTCTAGAATGTGCCACCTGCTGTTGCTGCTGTCATCTGCCACCACCCACTGTTGTTGAAAGGCAAGATTAAGTAGCTGCCATGTGTAGGGACCACTGGTGGTTAACACCCAGAACAATAAGCTTCCACCCTGAGATCTAAAACTGTGAAGCTCTGGCTTCTAACTTCTGGAGCTCCAAGCTGTAAGCATGGACCATTCTCTAGGCTTTGGACACTCCCCCCAGGACTCCCAATGGTGGAACTTTTTCCTCGTCCACCCATGATCTCTGTCTTGTCTTAGCTATTTTTCTATTGCTGTGAAGCAACACCATGATCAAGATGTCTTACAGAAGAAAATGTTCGTTGGGGTTTACAGTTTTAGAGAGTAAGTCCATGACCATAATGGTGAGGAGTATGGCAGCAGGCAGGCAGGCATGGCGTTGGAACAGTATCTGAGAGCTCACACCTGATCCACAAGCACAATGCAGAGAGAGAACTGACTTAATGGGGTGAGGTCTTAGTCAGTGTTCTATTGTTATGAGGAGACACCATGACCATGGCAGCTCTTATAAAAGAAAGTCATTTAATTGGAGCTTGCTTACAATTCAGAGGTTTAGTATAATATCATGTGGGAAGCATAGTGGCATGCAGGTAGACATGGTGCTGGAGAGGTAGCTGAGAGTTCTACATCCAAATGGACAGGCAGTAAGAAGAGAGTGAGACACCGGTTCTGGCTTGAGCATGTGAGACCTCAAAGCCCACCCCCAGGGACAGTTCCTACAACAAAGCCACACCTACTCTTAATAGTGCTCTATGAGCCTAAGGGGCAATTCTCATTCAACCACTACAGGTGGGCTTTTGAAACTTCAGAGCCCACCCCCAGTGACACACCTCCTCCAACAAGGCTACTCTTCCTCATCCTTCCCAAATAGTTCCACCAACTGGGGACCAAGCATTCAAATATATAAGCCTTTCGAGGCCATTCTCACTCAAGCCACCACATTCCACTTCATGGTCCCCATAAGCTTGTAGCCAAGTCATAATGCAAAATACATCGAGTCCAACATTAAAAGTTCCCATAGCCTTTTACATTCTTGACATAGTTTCAAAGTCCAGAGTCCCTTCCAAGACTCAAGACAATCTCTTAAATTGTAACCCCTTGTAAAGTCAAAAGGCAAATTGCTTACTTCCAACATATAGTAGCGCAGGGTATACATTACCATTCCAAAAGGGAGGAATGAGGCTATGGTGATGAAATACTGCACAAAAACTAGACAAAAACCTAGCAGGACAAACTCCTGTAACCCCAACTCTGATGTTAAAAATGGCTCCACATTTCCACCTTTGCTACTTACAACAGATTTCTCTCTCCTAGGCTGAATCCACTCCCTTTCTACAGATCTCCTTAGCAGGTATTCCACAGCTCTGCCACTTCCAACATCTTGGGGTTCTCCCACACAATTCAGGTTTTACTTTCACGGTTTCCTGAAATGGCATCTCTGGGCTTCCAACCCCGGCCTTGGTAGCTTTCCTTAACTTCAGAAGATTCCACAACCTGTTTCCGTCTGTATCCTTCATGACTCTAAAGCTAGAACATGGCCAAAACTGTCAAGTTTTGCTTCCTGTTTGGATAGAGTGTATCCCTACCCTTGAATTACATTTGCATAAACTTTGGTTTGTTTTTATTCTTCAGGAACAGGCAATCTCTTAGGCCTTTTCTTTTCACAAGTTGTAGGATTAACTGAGTGGTCTCTCACCCTGAGGACACCATTCCCTTAATTTCATGTTTTTCTTATCTTTTCCTGCACAAGTCATGGGCTCCAACATTAAATTTCCTTTTTTTTTTCCTTCTCAAGCTGTACATTTTGTATTTTTCCCCTGCTTGCTCCTTTTGCTTGTAGACCTGCATAAGAGGGATCACTAATAACCACACCACAAATCCAGTATTAAGGTGTCTTGAAATCTCCTCAGACAATGTCTGAAACCTCTTCATTTCAGCCTCAGGCAGATTAATAGGACAAGGGCAAAAAGCGGCCACATTCTTTGTCAAAATGCCACAAGAATGGGTTCTAGTCCAATCCCTCTGAAACCTCTTGAGCTGAACCTCCAAAGTTGACATTGTTTTCAGCACTGCTGTCTTCCAAGAGCCTACTAGCATGGCCCATTGCGCCCCACTTACAGCAGAAAACCACTTTCCTGGTCCAAAGTCCGAAAGGTTTTCGCATTCCTCAACAAAACAAAACAAATAAAAACAACAACATGAAACACGGTCAGGTGTGCCACAATGCCCGAATCTTAGTACTACCTTCAAATTGATAAACCTATGGGTGGTCTTTGCCATTCAAACTACCAGACATCTGGTAAAGAAAAACAACCCCACCGCCAGTTCATTGGTACCAAGGCCCTTGCTGGGCATGTCCTGCTGTATTTCATTCAGTCCATATTCAGTAACCCAGAGTACTATGTAATGGGCCTAGTTCAGGTGCCCTATGCCATGGAGCCTCTGGCCTATATATTAGTGGGCACTGAGGTATTTCAACAGTGATGAGGCTCCCCAGTGTCAGCTTCAAAGGCAACCCCAAATTTCCAAACTCTAGAAGGCAGTCCAAACATTCAGAAATGAGTTCAGCTTGGACTATAGGAGGATTTCTGGCAGGTAGATAAAAGCCTGCATTCCTCAGGAACTTGTAAATTGGTTCTCACTTGCCAAAAGAAGTTATTTCCCTTATCTCTGATAAAAGGGACACACAACATTCCCCTTGACATGTGATCACATATCAAGCTGGCCCACACTAGCCTGCAGGCTCCCTCAGCTCCTAATCATATGTAAACTTCAGAGCCTTCCTCCTGCTCACAGGCTCTCTTTCTTACAGACACCCATTTTCCTTATAACCCTCAAGATGCTTTCCTCCTCTTGCTTCTCTCTGCTTCCTGGAGAGACCACTTTGGCAGTTTGGAATAAACTTTCCCTGGTTTTTACCCTCAGAGCAGCCATTTCTGTGTCTTTACTGGGCTCCTCAAATCCTCCCAGAATTGGTGAGGTGGGGATATTATGTCTTGACTATAATAACAAGTAGAATGTGAGAATTTATAGTCAGGCACTTAGGGAAGGGAAGAGTACTCTGACAGTTCTCTGACAGCTAACATTATGTTTTAAGTTTAAATTACTGTGCTTAAGAGGCCTATAAAACAAAACTATCTGTACTTGGGCCCAAGGACAGGTAACTTCCTGGAATGCTGAGAGCTAATCTTGTAATTACCTGGCCTCATTTGTGTAAGTGGTCACAAGGCTTGTATATCTGTAAACAAAGCTTGCTTGCTCAAAATAACCAAGACAAGACACCTGTAAGACATCTTTTCGGTAAACTGAGCCCTTGATGGCAGGATGTGTGCCTGCATGTGAACAAAAAACCTTATCTGGTTTTTTGCTTGTTTGTTTGTTTTGTTTTTGTCTTTATAAACCCCTGACTAATGTGGCTTGGTGTTGCATTTGGGAATCACAAGTCCCTGGTGAAGTCCTGGCACCAGTATTTTAATAAATATTTATTAAAATATATTCATGTTCGGACTGATGAATCTCTGAACAACCCTAAACCCATGACAGATTCTTCCATATGACAGCACCTTATAAGTAAAAATGTTTAGAATAAACACACATTGAATTCTAACACATGCCCGAAAGTGTGAGATATTGGTTTGACTAAGTCTTTCCTGCCTTAAAGGAGCATATATCTATGGAACAACGTACAAGTAGACTCAAGAATCAAGCTACTGTCTTTGACATTTGCTGGCAAGTATAGGGCAATCTTAAGTAACAGTAAAAGATCCTTAATGGAAAGGTAGGATGGGCAATTAGAACCTTGGGGATACTTATATGTGTCTCTGTTGGGGCTGGGGAGGTGGCTGAGCAGTAAAAGCACTGGATGCTCTTGCAGAGGATATGGGCTAAATTCCCAGCACCCACAGCAGCTCACAACTGTCAGCAACTCCAGTTCAGGGGATCAGACGCCTCTTCTGACCTCTGTCACCACAAGTGCTACACAGATATACATGCAGACAAAACACTCATTTACATAAAGTAAATATATCTAAAGAGTGTGTCTTTTGTTTCTTGTTCTCACTACTTTCTAGCATCTAAAGGAAGGCTAGAAAAGACACAAAAGAGTTTAATTCCTACATCAAGGCAAAATAGAAAAAAATGAAGAGCCATCAGTGTGTGTGTGTGTGTGTGTGTGTGTGTGTGTGTGTGTGTGTGTTTTCATGGCCAGTATGGCAGGGGGGCAAGTAATGTGGGGAAAGGGATTGTAAATTATATCTGTAGCCTGTGAAGATCACCTTGGATGAAAGTTTAATAGCTGTAGAATTTTCAAGAACTTTGGAGTTCTGAGTACCTTTCCATTTCAAACTAAATGTTAAAAATGGACTCCTCAGTACTTAGGAGGTTCTGACTTCCAGATCATTACAGTCATCCATTCACTTCAGATTTATTGACGTTGACAGGGAGCTGAGAATTAAAGGAAAGTTATACTTCCCTGGCTGTTTTCAAAATCACCACAGCTGGTTACCAAAGATAGCTTCTGTGGATGTCTTCTCTCCCTTTTGTCATTTTCTTGCCCTTGAATCTGGTTTGGCTTTGTGATTTGCTTGACCAATAGACAGCAAAGGTTATATATATATATATTTCTGGCCTAGCTGGAATAAAATTCCCTTTTGAAAGGGATTGAGAGTTTCTACTTTGTTTTGACCACCATGTAAAAAGTCTAACTAGACGGAGACCACCATGTTGTGAGGAACCCCATGAGCTTTGTGGGAAGGCCTTCTTTAATTTTAGATGAAAGAAACCACACAAGCTAATGGCTGGCAGAAGTCAGGGAGGAATGTTGGCCTGTGAAGCAGTCGTTTAATCACCATGCTCATGGTGGAACCTCTGTATCCATGGATGTAGGAGACCTGTTGGCAGTTGACTCACAACCAGGACTCCTCTCCTAGCCCACTTCCCACCCCAATTCTGTGTAAGTAGTGGCATTAGGTATGCTATGTGACTTTTACAGGCCAAATTTTTCAAGCTACAAGTTTTCATCTGTAAATTTAGGAGGTAGGAGACTGGGGATATAATTTAGTGACAGAATGGTTGCCTGACATGGGTGATACCCTTTTCTTACCCACTGCTCTTTAAAAAGAAAATAATAATAAATTAGTCAATAGAATAAAGAGGTGGAGTTTGTCCTATGGTTTTAGAAATAGTTGTCATAAACAGGAGAGAGAGGGAAGGGAGGAGATGAGAGAGGAAGGGAGAGGGGGGGGAATATGCATGCATCTGATGCAGCTGGGCTCAGTCTTGTCATTGTTTAGATTATGTTGTTTCTATTCACCATGAGATTTGGTTAAAGTCCCACCAAAGCTGTGATCCATGTGAGCTGTAGCAAGGGCTTTTCCCACTCCTCTTTTTTTTTGGAAAGAAAGCCCAAGTTCAATCACATTGGACAACTTATCACTCTTCTTTCTCATTTTCTTCCTTTGTGGAACATTTTTCTTTGTTGATAATTTTAATATATTTTTTGTACTGAAAATAGATATTTTATTTTGTCTTTTCAAGGCACTTTCAAATATAAATCATATACAATATGTAGCTATGGTAGAAAAGGAAGAATAAATATAAATGTATATATAAAAAGTCACTGAGTTCAGTTTTTGTCATGAATCCTATACAAAATTGTTCATTGGCTCAATGTCTCTTCTGCCCTCCTTTCCTCCCTTCCAATGGGTGCAAAGCAGCAACAGCCAAGTCCTCAAGGGCTCAAATGCTGTGATCTTCCTTACAGACATGTGCCAGAGGAAGCCTGGAGTGCAATGGGACCCTGGGTGTATTGCTCATTTCTGTAAACTGCAAATCAGGGTAAGGAACGGAAAAGAGAGTCTGGCAGAGAAGCTGCTCTACGTTGATGTCGGAGTAAAGCTAGGGGCTTTTATGAAGTCAATAAGGCTTCCAGGAGAACTCAAGCTGCTTGTACTTTGGAAAGTCAGCCTCTGTGCTGAGCCAAGAGGAAGGGTGGTGTCCTTCCAGATGCTAGAGAGCCAGGTGTGGATATAGGAGACACCCAGGCACAGTAAAACAGTTCATACCAGAGACTTATGTTATCATAGTAGGCTTGCTCCTGGTGCCCGGCTCCCTGTGTCCAGGTAGGTATTCCTTAGCCAACACAGAGCTGCCTTCTTGTCTTCCCGTCAGACTCAGCTGGGCAGGTTTCCCTGAGTTCCTGAGGTCATGTGGTCAGGCTCCTGTGTTTTCCTCATTGCTGCTGGTCCCCACAGTCATTGGCACTGCTTCCATGATTTCCACTTCAACACCACGTGGCTGAGGAGTTTGCCTGTAAAGTAGTCCATTCACAGGTTTTGAAAAGAGGACAAGGACCACTCTTCAGTCAACATAGTTCTTAGTGGACATGTATGCCCAGCACTGAGTGGGTTACATTAGCAAACATCAGCCCCGCTCTCAGAGAACTGTGTTGTTTAGAGACTAGGAAAACCTAGTCTACCCAAATGTGTAGACAGCAAGAATTTTAATCCTATTTGGATATTTTGAACCTCACTATCCATCCACCAGAGGTTTACCAATGTTGCTGGAATAAATCATGCCACCCCACCCTCATCTCCAACTCTCCCAACCCTCTGCTAAAACCCAGCATGGACAGCAAGGTATGTAGAGAGGATACTGGGTCCTTGGCTAGACCAGGCTTGTGACTGGATATGACGAGGCTTTAAAACCGTTCTTAGCATTTAGCATTAAACAAATATAGTAATGAGCTCTTGGACAGCAAGAGCAGGGAGAGGCTCTATATTCTGGCCATGTCCATGTGGATACCTGTCTTGGCGTTCCCTAAGATTTTGGTCAGTCTGCTTCCATGGTTCATATATGTCTTCTTAAGGACAAACAGCTTTTTAAACCTTGATTAAGTAAGCTGTTTTGTATGAGACAGAAACCAGAAATCAGAAATCTAGATCAACTCACCAAAAGCCAATCTGTTGAATGGCAAATCTACCTGTCAACCAGTTTGTTAAAAAAAAGCAAAACAAAACACCCAGATGCACTTTAAAATATTGTTAATAATATTGATATTGTATTATGATGTTTATTGGCCATATAGACCAAATTTATCAATTAATTTTTTAAAAATATTTATTTATTATGTATACAGTGTTCTGTCTGCAGGTATATCTGCAGGCCAGAAGAGGGCACCAGATTTCATTATGGATGGTGGTGAGCCACCATGTGGTTGCTGGGAATTGAACTCATGACCTCTGGAAGAGCAGCCAGTGCTCTTAACCGCTGAGCCATCTCTCCAGCCCTATTAATTTAAGGATATAATATATTATTTATTAAAAATAGCATGCACATTTCTGGATGTATTAAGTAATTATTACCTCTCAAGAATATAACTCTCTAAATTCAGGATATAAGGTAAAAATCACTTAGTTATAAAAAAATTTGAAAATCCTTTGAAATCACTTTCTATGTTTGTCAGCATGTAGCATTTTTTTATTTTTAAGAAAATTCATAAATATATACTAAGTTTAGTTGTTTATTAGTTACTTCTGGGGCTTATGGTATTTGTATCAGTTGATCTTGTATTGATAGTTGTCAAGTCTTACGGGAAGTTTTGATTACTAGCTTTCTTTTGGGATTCATCACAGTGTTTCAGAGAATCTTAATTTTATCAAAACTGGGCTCAAACATTCATATAATTTTTATTTTTTTTAAATTCTGGTGATCAAATCCAAGGCCTTGGACACGCCAGACAAGTGACTTGCCAGTTGACTACATCTCCAGCTCAAGTCCTGTAACTTTATATTGATGTGCTAGTTAACATTTTGTTCCTAGTGACTGCACGCTCAATTTCAAGGATGCTGATGGCCCCTCATGCAATGACATGGAGGCAGGATCTCGAGACATATGACTGTATAGAATTAAGAACTGTATCAGCTGGTCGCAAAAAGATAAAAGCGCAAGGTCAAAGCCAATATCCCATCTGAGGTTTTAGAGAAAGAATGATAAATATACTTTGAGAAAAATGAAAAATAGAAACTGAAATGTCAGGAAGTGGACATCGCAAATGCTACAAGATGTAATTTCTGTTATTAGAAACACAGAATTAGGAGCTGGAGACATGGCTCGGTGGTTAAGAGCACTGGCTGCTCTTCCAGAGGACTGTAACTGTCTGTAGCTCAAGTTCCACAGGATCTGACACCCTCACACAGACATATATGTATGCTAAACACTAAATGTACATAAAAATAAAAAAACAAATAAATAAATAATTCTAAAAAGAAGAAACAGAATTAAGGCTGACATGAACATGTTTATGAGAAGGTATACCATGTGTTATGAGCACATGGAGAACACTCCATGACTGCGTCACCAAAGGAGCTGGTACAAATTGCCTTTGTATGACACCCGGTAGCAAAGGCTCAGTTCCTGCTGACCCCGTTTTAAACACAGAACTATCTGAGAACTATCTGGGAAGTGAAGGGTCCCCTGCTCAGTCTCACATGGCTCCCTCTAGCTGCTACAGAAGGCGCTGAGTGTGAGTGTTTGTAGTCCGGAAAGGGACTCGCCTATTGAGAGAGCCTCTGGGAATCTTTATAATTAAGCTTTCCTGGTTAGAAAGGAAGAACTTGGTCCTGTGACACTCACCTTGATCTGATGTACCAGACCAGCACAACCACCACAACCCCTACACCAACCAGGAGGACCGATGTGGAGATGGCCACTGGAAAAGAACAGAACTAAGCTAGAACAGCTTGAAAGTCCCATGAAGGCATGCATTGCCGAGGACTGCTAAATTATTGGTAATTTCTGTTCTTGCCTAGGACAGATGCCCTCCTAGCCAGCTTGCCATTATTAACATTTCTTGGGGTTGGAGAGAAACTCGGCAATTAGGAGCACATGCTGCTTTTACAGAAGGACTCAAGTTTGGTTCCTATCACACACACCAGGCAACTCACAACTGCCTGTAATTCCAGCTCCCCCCTCTTCTGGCTTCTGTGGGCATCTGCACTCACATGCACGTACCTGCCCCCATATAATTAAAGACAATTAAAAATAAATCTAAAAATTATAAACAGAAAAGGAAAGGTAGCTGAAAATACATTTAAAGTAATTTCCAACAACTCAAAACTGTATGCACAAAAAAACTCTTGCGTCTTATAGGTGTTGGGTACAAAGTATTAAGTCATGATGAGAGTTTAGATAATCTTTACTTTTACTAAAAGTATTTCTTTTTTGTTGCCGTTAGAATTTTGTAATGAGACAGTAATCAGAAGCAATAAAATCACAGAAAGAAAACATCTTTTCAGAAAATAAATAAAATAAGCATGGCAAAGTTGTTACAAAAATATTAGAGAATACAATAAATTAATAAAAGTTGTCTTGCAGCCTCAAATTGATTTTTTTCATATTTGTTACTTGTAAACTGTCTCTCCACCCTGGCTTAGCACTCATTACTGCTGAGGAGTGACTTACTGGAAAAGAGGAATTAATAGTAGTAATTAGTACTTTTACTTTCACAATGCTCTTCCTGCTGATTTTTGGATAAGAAAAAACAACTACAGAATCATCATGAGGAAAGAAGTCTCATAGGCCAGTGATATCACAAAACCATCTGAATTTGGAGACTTAACATCAGTCCCTATCCACACCATGTTGAACAAGAAATTGAAACCAGACTTCCAGAGACACTAAATTAACAGATCTTATGCCAAATTCTCCACCCTTTTCTGGTTGTGGAGGGAAAAGGGAGAAATAGAGATGTGATTTGATATGAGAAAGGAGAAGAAGGGAGGAAGGAGATGATGGAGGAGAACAGATGATTGTGGTTCAGGAGGCCGTGAGAGCCACTGACCCCTTCCACTTTGGCTCACAATGTAGGTTGGGACCAAGATGGAGAAGGCAGCAGAGACAGTCAGGGCCAGTATTCAGGGAGGATGACAAATTCAGCATGTGTGAACACAGAGGGAGATTCCTCAGTAGGACCCAGGCAAACCAGCCAGTCCTGCAGGAGCACGGTACTGAGTCTGCATCAGAAGAAGATGCTGAAGGAAGGGTATCCTCTCATTGCTACTGAGCTGAGGTTTCTTTCTTCTCTCCCTGACTGTTCTAAGTTCATAAGAAGAGTTGAGCTCAGGACTTGAGAGTGTAGTTAGAGACTTGCCTATCATGCCATGAGACCCTAGGTTCTATCTTTAGGATGGAAAATAGATAGATAGATAGATAGATAGATAGATAGATAGATAGATAAATGAATGAGATGTTAGATTCAATTTCGACACTCAAAAATGATTGCTTTAGTTCAGTCTTTAAAATTTCATAAATTTAAGGTGATGTGTGTGTGTGTGTGTGTGTGTATGAGTATGCCTGTATCACAGTGACTAGGTGGAGGCCAGAGGGCACATGAAAGAAGTTCAGAGGACTATCTCAGGAGTCAGTCTTCACTGTCCACCAATTTTTGAGATAGGGTCTTTGCTGTTCTCTACTGTGAATGTCAGGCTGGCTGGCCCAAGAGTTTCTAGGGGGTCTCCCGTCTCTGCCTCCTTTCTCCCCTTAGGAGCACTGGGGTTACTGAACTGAGTTACAATGCTCAACTTTGCACGGGTTCTGAGAGTTGAACTCAGGTCCCCACACTTGCATTGCCAATTGCTTTTCTGCACTGAGCCATCTTCCCAACCCCAGTATCTTTTAAAATCAGGAATCAGTATTTCATAGCAACTTAGGACTACCCTTGGTAAAGAGTTCAATTTTCATTGGACAAGTAAATGAATGACAGAATGACAGGTGCGGTTCCCATCAAAGCAGAGCACATGGACTACTGCGGACTCATATCAAGACACAGCACCGTTCCGGAGAATAACCCTTCCCCCCTAGTCAACTAAGGACAGCAGCTTAGGTGCCATTGCAGTTGTCATGCCAGGCTTGAATTTTGTAATTCAAGCTGGTGAGCTAGCTCAGTGGCTAAAGGCACCTGTTGCTAAAGGCACCTGACATCCTGAGTTCAATCCCTGGGAACTATATGGCAGAAGGTGAGAACCAATCCCCATAGGCCGTCTTCTGACCTCCACATGCCTGCGTGCTCCAGAGAGAAGATAGTGGGATAGCTGAATAAAGTTCTTGACAAGAAAGGCTGTCAAGTGAATCAGCTGATAGATAATTAAGATGACGAAAATGCCTCCACATTTCCTCACTATTTATTAAAATGTTAATGTCTTTTAAGTTCTGGTATTCATTTGCTAACTCATTAGGTAGTTATTGAGCATCAGCTATTGGCTGTTTTCTGTTGAATTAAAAAGGGACAACTTTTAAAAATGGTGACAACTGGGGCCAGAGAGGTGGCTGAGTGGGTATGCACACATACTGCTCTCGCCGAGGACTCAGAGCACCCACCCAGTAGTTCTCAGCTGCCTGTAACTCCAGCAACAGCGCATCCATCTGATGCCCTCTTCTCACCTTTGCAGGTTCCTGTATGCACAAGGTGAACTTTCATACATTCATGCAGGCACATATACATAATGTAAAAATAAAAATAAATAAATAAAAGTGAGAACCATTTGTATACATGGTTACCATATATATGGTATATATATGATATACCACGAGTTATATCATTTTAAACATTATATGCTGGGGATATAGCTCAGCGTAGAGCACTTGTCTAGCATGCCTTTGGTTTCATCCTTATCATAAAACAAGAACAATAAAACAAAATGCCAGTAGGTTGATCGTCATCTAATTAGCTAAGCAATGACTACAGTCAAATCTTGTTGCTACTGCCTTACTCAGCCAATTGCTTATTCATGAGACAAGAACACCTCACCCCGCATCTAGGAGCCAGCCAGCATCTGCAGTGTGTAGCTGCTGGTGGGGTACTTGCAGATCTTGAGTGACTGGGATGGATGTCATATCAATTGCAAACTTCGATGTCACTGTCAGAAATGCTTTTAAAAGACTAGACTGATTTTAATTTCAACTTACACTTTATTAGAAGACACTAAAAATTTTCAATGTCCCATTTTCATTTCTCTGCTAAAAATATGGCTTCTCATATCGTTAGGCATTCTCATGTTTATATTTAAGGAAGAACACATTATTTATACATGAAGCAATTTTTAAAATTTAAAAATCTTTGTACGTCCCATAATCCCTTGCACAGAATTATCTTTCTCCCTTGTAGAAGTTTAGTTAATACTTATTGATTTGCATTTCAGAGGATAGGAGAATAAATTTTATCTTTGCATCTTGTGAAAGCCATGTACTGGAAAAATAAGCGTTAGATCCTAAATTGCTCAAAACTCTATATAAACATTTTTGCGTGTAGATTTTTATTCACTAAATATACTTGCACCCAAGTTTCCAATTAGTTACTGTTGGTAATATAACTCAAGGCAATAAATAGTTCCTGTCTAAAAGGAGACTGGCTAAATAAATTGTGCCCAGGTCTATATGGAGGTAGAATATTCTGTAGCCATTAGAGGGAGTAAGATGTTTTTTTAGTTTGAATTTGGAGGATTTCTAAGATATGTCCGTGTCCTGGTGAACCTTCATTGCCATCTTGATACAGTCTGGAGTCATCTACGAGGAGAAGCCGTAACTGAGAAATTTCCTAGATTAGGTCAGTCTGTGTATTTGTCTGTGGGGGTTTCTTTGATTGGTAAGTGATGTAGAGGTCCGGCCCACTGTATTGAGCACTATCCCCTAACTGGGCGGTCCTGGCCATAAAAATAAAAGCTAGCTAATGGGACTGGAGAGATAGTTCAGCATCAGGAGCACACACTGTTCCGCTGGAGGATCTGAGTTTGGTTCCCACCATCCACATCGGGCAGTTCACAATTGCCTGCAACTCTAGTTCCAGGAGGTCCTGATGCCTCTGACCTTCTAGAGTACTTGCCCTCATGTGCACATGCGGGGACACACACACACACACACACACACACACACACACACACAGTTTTAAAAATAATACAAAATAATCTTTTAGAAAAACATTTAAAAACTTTTTTTTTTTTTAAAGAAAGCTAGTTAAGCATGAACCCGAAAGTAAGTGAGCAAGCAGCATTCCTCTATGGCTTCTGCCTCAAGCTCCTGCCTGAGTTTCTGCTCTGGCTTTCCCCAGAGACAGACTGTGACCTGAAAGTGTAAGTCAAATGAGCCCTTTCCTACCCAAGTTGCTTTTGGTTAGAGTGTTTTATCACAACAACAAAAAGAAAACCAGGACATCCGGTAGGTGAAGAGACATGAAATGATAAAATATATCATTATACTTTTGCTGTGATTGTTCTGTGCAGACGGTCTAGAAGGAGAAGCCTGCTCCTAGCTCCTGGGACGCTCTGAGTCAGAGGCAAGACCTTTTACTGTTCATTCTGTGCCAACTTTTGATTGTTTTTATTTTAATTTTTTTTGAGATATGGTATTGCTGTGTAGCCGAGATGGTCCTGGTACTCACTATGTAACCCAGGTGGATCTTGAATTCAGTGATCCTCCTGCCCTGGCCTCCTGAGTGCTGAGATTACAGACATTTGCCTCCATGCCTAGCTTAATTTTTTAATTTTCAGACCATGTGAAAATTATTAAGAAACAGAAAAACAAACAAAAAATTCAAAACCATGTGGAAAGATTAATGTGCTCTGCACATTAGGAGAAAATTAGTTTGGCTAATTCTTATATGTTGTTCTCTTAAATCATGAGTGTCTTTTTGCTTACATGTCTGTGCCATTAAGTGAGTTTTTTCCATGAAAATATTCTTCAAAGAGCCTTTCTAAATTGTCTTGCTTTCACCCATGCATCCTTCCATCCATCCACCTGTGTATCTACTATCATTCTATCTATTTGTTTCCAGTGCTGAAGACTGAGCAAGTACCCTTCCACTGAGTCACATCCAAAGTGCTCTTTATACTTTTCATTTTGATACAGGGTTTCACTAAGTTGTCTAGGCTGGCCTTGAGCTTGCAATCCTCCTGCTTTATCCTTCTGAGTAGTTGAGAGTATAGATCTTCACCACCAAGCTTGCATTTGATCATTTACAAAACTACTGTAACTAACAAACTGCTAATATATCCAAAGCGACATCTGATTTTCAGATGTTATTTAGTATAGGCAAATTAGGACCACAAAAGCCAGTGAATCATCTTCCAGCAGGAAAACTTATGAATAAAAAATAAAAATAATTTTGTCCATATTAAATTGTAATCATGTTATTTTGTCCTTTTAAAAATATTTATGATGTGTGTGTGTGTGTGTGTGTGTGTGTGTGTGTGTGCGCACACATGCTCACGAGTATCTAGGTGCCCAGAGAGGCCAGAAAGGCTGTTATATCCCCTGGAGCTGGTGTTACAAGTGGTTGTGAGCTACCTCTCTGGGGAGATCGGAAGTGAACTCTTTCCTCTGAAAGAGCCATAAGTAGTCTTTAACATGGAGCCATATCTGCAGGGCCTTTCGTTCCTTTTTGAGCTTGTCAGACTAAAGTGTTAGATAGACTTCTTACTCTCTGTACCCCACGCCCTTTTTTATGGCACTGGAGACCAAGCTTGAGCCTTGGACTTGCAGAGGGAGTGCACTGTCACTGAGCTGCACCCTGGCCCTCCCTTCTCTCCTTCTTCTCCAAGATCTCCTCTCTTCCTCCTTTTCACAAACACATTTTGTGTTTCCTCCTCCATAGATTGAACAGACTTTCTTTTTCTTCTGTAATGCTCCATGTCTTTTCTCAACAGAAACCAGTTAGAGAGAGCAGGACTAGCTCTTTGTCCAGTGCTCCAGCCTGGGTGAGCTCCATGCAGCTTCTGTCAGAATGGTTTTATTATCTTGGTGGCAGCAGCAGGCTCTGTGGTTAGCTCATATCCCCTGGATGTGAGTGCAGCCTAGTGGGGCTTAACTATGAGTAGCTGAGCCATCAAGCTCTTTGAAGGTACACTAACTCCCTGCTTTGTACGTCACTGGTGTGACAGTTAGAAACTACCACCCTTAAGATAAGTAACCATGTTCAATGACAAATTCCATAAGTAGGGTATTACACAAGTTACTCTCTGATGAAGACATTCCAGAAAGGCAAAGGGCATACTACTGCTGGCTTGCTAGAGCATCTTGGAGCAGGCTGCTAGCATGCTGGGTCTACTTTGTACTCCCTGCTTATAAACACATAGGACAAAAGAAAACACTCACCTTTTGCCGTATTGGAACTGTGTGCAGAAATCCCTGCAGAGGAGAGAGGAGAGCTGAGTCAGGGTCGGGGTCCCAAGCACACTGGGTTCTCATGAAGCTAGAAAGACTAGCAACTCTCTTAGAACCATAAGAGACTTGGAGCTGGCATAACCAAATTGGTCTTAGCAAAACAATCTTGCTGAGGTGTCTGGTCACACCTAAGCATTGGCCATGCCTTATATCCATGGCTTCTCTACACCACAGACCACAGCTCCACACGGTCCAATGCTCCTGCCATCCTCTAGCATGCATGTAATGCTATAAGCCATCTCATATCCAAGAGGAGGGATTTCTTTTCCAGCTATCTCTACAGTAGAAATTGCAGAGACCAGTTAACCATGATGGCAGGCAGCAGGTGACCGGGCCAGTCAGTCAGTCCTGATGCCAAAACACAAGGGGAACTATATTTGCAAAGGACTTGGAATGATGGTTCTCCCTTTCAGTTTTGTTGTCTCTTGACACAGGGTCTATTATGTAGTCCTAGCTGGCCTGGAACTTGTTATGGAGATCAGGGTGTCTTCAAACTCATAGGGATCTGCCTGCCTCTGCCCTGAGTGCTGAGATTAAGACGCATGTGCCATCACATCTGAGCCCAAGTAGTATAAAGCTAGTGCAGACATCCTCCTGCAAGATCCCAACCCAGGTCTCAGAAGCAGTATGTGAGAACTGGCCTGTCCTTATGCAAAGTTCAGGCTAACCTGTTATCCTGAGGGAAGTGGAGGCTGTAGTCTCCAAGGTCATTGTTGTTGCAAGAGATGGGGCTTGTGAGGACTCATGACTGCCTGTCCCTGTGGCTCCTGCAGAAGTTGGTTGGGATGGTGTCAGCCTAGGACCAGGCATAACAGCAGTCTCTGTGGCCACTGTGATATCTGATTTGGGAGATAAAGCTTCTGGCTCTGCAGGAAATTCCAAGACAGAGACATAAAAATTCAAACAAGTGCCTGGAACCCAAGGATCCACTTCAGTGAGCCTGTTCTGGCTAGCCTGCATCCAGAAAACTGTCTCCTAAGTTGATAACATAGCTATCCACTGGATGATAGGACTTGTGATAACTCTTATCATCATTTATTATAGTGCATTAAAGAGAGAGAGAGAGATAAGCAGATATGCCTGTTCTCTGGAGAGAAGGCATGTTATATTCTCAAAGACTTGATGCCAAAACACAAGTGGAACTATATTTGCAAAGGACATGGAATGCTGGCTCTCCCTTTCAGTTTTGTTGTTTCTTGAGACAGTCTACTATGTAGTCCTAGCTGGCCTGGAACTTGTTATGGAGATCAGGGTGTCTTCAAACTCATAGGGATCTGCCTGCCTCTGCCCTGAGTGCTAAGATTAAGAAGCGTGTGCCATTACATCTGACTCTATTTACATGTTGGCATGACGTTTTGAAATAAGAAGAAGCTAACTTCCAGCTCCCCTGAATGCCCTAGGCAGTGTCTGAAGAAAGGATTCTGATTTAGTTCCTGCTGGCATGATGGATGCCTAGGTTTAGGTTTCTATCTTCCTTGTTAATCATTGACAGATGGATGCCCCTAAATTGTAAAGTGGCCTACAAGTTCCCTGTTCTCTATGCCCTTCCCCCTGAAAATGAGTCTTCCACTGTGGCAAATATCTAGCCTAGGAAATGCGGCCTGAGTAAAGCATGCTGGGAGGGTAGGCATCGTGATGCTCCAAAGGCATGGTGTGTCCTGTTCCCATACCCTCTTAGCCAGGCATCCACTGTGTAAGAAGAACTCATACCCTTCAATCCGTTGGTATTACTCCCATGCATCTCTCCATCCCCAAAATACCAGCCCTGCAGAACATTCACATCTAAGCACCCATGATCACACTGGTTCATGTTCAAGGTTATGACTGCATATTTTTGTCTCAATGAGGAACATCTGACCAAGCATTTTGGACACAGAGGAAGGTCTGAGAGAGACTGGTTGATCATTCTTGTCTCTTGAGTAAACACAGTGATTCATACCAAAGGAGTTTGGGGATCACGACCATCTTAAATGGGTCAAGTTTCTACCACTTTCTCCTGTTTACATGCAACCTATTCACTAGGACAGACCCTCTTTTATTTTATTTTTTATTATTTTTTTCCTAATAGTACTGGAGTCTTACACATGTTAGGCAAGCATTCTACCAATGAGCTATAGCACCAGCTCTATTTTATTATTTTTAATTTTTGAGCTGGAGCCTTCTATGCTATGTGGTGGCATGAAATTCAGAAACCTTTCCATCCTCTGTAGAACAAAACTCTTCACCCTGGGATGCCCAAGAATCATCTGGAGAGGTGCCAAATCTGTTGATTCTCAGATCTTTCCCCAGACCAACAGGAGTTCTTTGGTAAGTTCCTTGTGTATTGAAGGCTGAGACCCACCCAGTCCACTGGAAGGTCTGAGCAATTGAGCAAGTCAGAATGATTGAAAACAGAGGTTCCCATACTTGAGAGTGGAAGGAGGAAAAAAGGAGAAACCACAAACTGGATGCTGTGACACTAAAAAGACCAAGAACTTAGTGGGAAATGAGAGTCTCATAGGGTGGAGAGCACACAGATGTTCTTAACATTGAGACAAGGCTGAAGACATTGAGCTAGATTACCTAACACTCAAGTGAAGTACGAAACACTGAGCTAGGTTCAGTGGTACTTGCCTATAATCTGAGCACCCTGGAGGGGCAGGTAGGATGACTATGAGTTTGAGGCCAGCCTGGGCTACATAGTGAGACCCTGTCAGAAAGGAAGAATAGAAGGAAGGCAGGGACTGGGAGGGAGGGGTGATGGTCATGCAATATTTCTGTATTATTGCATTGTGATGGTTAGCTTTAAGGAGGGAAGGGAATCTCAACGAGGAATTTTCTACTCAGGTTTGGCCTGTGAGCATGTCTATTGGGAGACTGTCTTGATTAATTTAATTGATATGGGAAGACCCATCACATTGTGGGTAGCTCCATTCCATAGGCAAGGGGGCATGTGCTGTCTTAAGACTGGAGAAACTGATTGCAGCACAAGTCCACAAGTGAACATGCCTGCGTTCATCTCTCTCTGCTCCTGACTGTGGGTGTGATGTAACTGGCTGCTTCACATCACACAGCCTGCCACTGTGACTTCCCCAGTGATGGCTTATGACCTGAAAATGTAAAAGAAAAGAAACTCTCCCTCCCCAAGTTGCTTTCTTCCAGGGTATTTTAACCCAGCAACAGAAAAGAAACTAGAACACACATCCAAATTAAATTGCTAACAATGAAGATTGGGAAGCTGGGCGGTGGTGGTGCACACCTTTAATCCCAGTACTCAAGAGGCAGAGGCAGGTGGATCTCTGTGATTTTTGAGGCCAGCCTGGTCTACATAGTGAGTTCCAGGACAGCCAGAACTATACAGTAAAACCCTGCCTCAACCGACCCCTGCCCACTCACCACCAAAAACAAAAACAACCCCCCCAAAAAAAACAAACAAACTTCTCCAGTCCATCTCTTCTATTTTGCCAAAAAAAGGGCCCATCCTCATTATTTTTTCTTTGGTCTGTCTTACCAAGGACAGGTATAATAGCAAGTGCTTTGGAAGACTGAGACAGTCCCTCCCTCCCAAGCAAAGAGCAGGCATGTTTGTCGCCAATTCTATGACATTCAGGTTCGGTGACCCCGGGCTTTCCTGGCACAGTATAGTTTGCTGTACATACAGGGTTTGTATTCTGGCTCATCCTGCTGTCTTGTGGGCCTGTGAGATGATGAACTCATACACACATGCTCCTGCTTCCCTGTGCCATGTGGGAAAGCCTTTTGTCTCTCCTTGGGAAGACATCCAAAATGATGCAGGTTAAGAAACAGGTGAGGAGGCTGAAGAGTTCATCAGTGGCTAAGAGCACTTGGTGTTGCAAAGGATGCAGGTTCGATTCCCAGCACGCAGATGGAGGCTCACCACCTCCTCAAGCTCCATTACATGCACACACACATACACACACACACACACACACACACACACACACACACACACACACACACACAAAGGCCAACACTCATACACATAAAATAATAAAAATAAATCTTAAAGAAGCAAGTAAGATCAAATCTCAGATGCTTTTCAGTTCTTGATAAAGGTGAGTGTCTACAGCTAACAAATAGTCTGGCATGTTAATAGTAGATTCTAAGTCACTATGCATTATGCACATGGGAATTCTGGATATCAAATAACTTTGACTAAAAAAAAAAAACTAAACTACTATAAGTTCTGAATCTTTTTGTTTGGTTTTGGTTTTGGTTGTTTGAGACAGGGTTTCCGTATGTAGCCCTGGCTGTCCTAGAACTCACTCTGTAGACCAGGCTGCCCCCAAACTTTGAGATCCACCTACCTCTACCTCCCAAGTGCTTGGATTAAAGGCATGTGCCACCACACCCAGATATAAGTTCTGAATCTTATGAAGTTCAGTTGCCTAGGTTTGTAGTGGTCATCAGCTGTGGGTGTGGTATCTATGATAGAGGAGCAGGTCCTAGATGATGATTTTTCACATGTTTCCAGTATTCCTACCTTTTTCCGGAGAGGAGGGGCTCTCTGGCTGTGGGGTCACCTTTGGTGTTACTACTGTGGAAGGTGGCACTGGACTCTTGTGAGCCAGGGAGGGGTCTCCTAGAGAAAGAATAGTCACATGGCATTAATGATTTTTGAGGGCAGTATCTGGGGCAGTTTCAAAACTAGTCACAAATAAAAACAATCAACACATCAATGCACATCCATTTCTGGCTTCCTAGGACAAGGCTAGAAGCATAGGAAATGGATATCAGTTTCCCAACTCAAGTGCACAGCCTGTAAGCTGCTTTTCTAGTATTTTCCACAGGTCAGTCATCAAATATTTTTGTATGGGATGATACATGTGGCATCAGTTGAATTTTATCATACTAGTTTTTAATGGGGAAAATAAAATATCACCCAACAGAGTTCACTTATTTTGGGAAAACATTCAGTATACAAGAGCTGGGGAAAACAAGGGAGGGAGCCAGTGGTGGTAAAATGGGCAAGGAGCAAAGCCTCTGGACCGGATAAAACGTAAGATCCCTCCAGCCTTTGAGTTCTGAAATTCTGATTACAGGGCTAGAGAGGGGGCTGTCTGTAAAGCGTCTTCCACACAAGCAGAAGGCCCTGGGTCTGATCCCCAGCACTCATAAAAGTCTGGAGAAGATAGCACAGATCTGCAACCCTAGAGCTGCAGGGAGGGAACAGAGCCAGGCAGCTTTGCAAAGCTCCCAGCTCAGCCAGCCAGTGAGCTTTGGCTTCAGTGAGAGACACTGTCTCAAAAAATAAGGGAGAGCAACAGTGGAGGACATCCTAAGATAGACCTCCAGTCTTCACATACATGGGCACACATGTGCATGCACACCGCACACCCACATATATGTGTATGCAGATAGAACACACTTGCCCATTCACATAAACAAGTACACACACACATATTTCAAAAAGGAAAAAAAATGAGGACTCAGTTGGTGATGCTTGCCATCAAGCCTGAAGACCTGAGTCCAAATCCCTGGGCCCAGAATGGTGGAAGGTGAGAAACAACTCCAGCAGATTTGACCTCCACAAACACACTGTGATGTCTCCTACCCAAATAGATTAAATAAATAATGTAATTTAAAAATATTCCAATTGTAGCCAGGTGTGGTTGCGCACACCTTTAATCCCAGCACTTGGGAGGAGAGGCAAGCAGATCTATGTGAGTTCAAGACCAGCCTGATCTACAGAGCAAGTCCAGGACAGCCAGGGCTGTTAGACAGAGAAACTCTGTCTTAAAAAACAAAACAAAACAGCAACAACAAAAAAAAATCTGATTGCAATTTCTTTCTTTTCTCCTTATCCTCTTGCTCCTAGTCAGAGCACCTTTCTATCTGTGATTTCTTCACCAATGGATATAGGAGTTTGAGGAAACCGCATGTTATGGTTTGAATCTGGAATGTGATCCTTGGGATCATGCTCTGAAGGCTGGTTCCTCAGCATTCCTCCAAAGTCTATGTAGCCTTTAGGGGGCAGGGCCTGGCTGGAGGAAGGAGGTCCCCGGAGATGGGCCTTTGAATGCCATTGATAGGCCCTGCTTCTGCCCTTTTTCTGCTTCCTGATTAGCATAGTGTGAAGGGCCAGCTCCACCTCACATTCCCACCACCATAGACTGAGCCTCTTGGTTTTTTCCTTCTGTGTGGTGATGGACTGTGGAACAAATCATCAGCAATGTGAAACTAATGGATACATTACGTTTCGCAGGAATGCAAAAGCGCTCGGTTTCCACTTCTGGTCCCCAAAGCTATTATTTGTCTTTGGTTTTACTAGACTTTTCCCTTCAACTGCAGTTGGTACCATGGGCCAATTTGCTTTCCAGCCCTGGGTTTCCTGTAAACAGGTATCAGGGCTCCCTCTTTCCTTTCCCTCTGCTAAACTCTCATCCTGGAACTGGGTGAGTGTGGGGTGAGGTGGGTGGAGAAGAGGGATGAAGGTTATCTGATAGGCTGAGAGAAAGCCTGGCTCTTCCAGGGATACCCAGAAGATGAAGCTGGGCATTTTCACATAATTTCTGGGTGACTGTACTAGCTGCTGTTAGCTACGTACTGGATATGTAGGGGATGCTTGTTTGAGGAATACTATCCTGGAAGATTATGGACCATTTTATTTTTCTAGGGAGCAGAATGGCGATTAGTATTCTTAGAAGCACTATGAAGTGATTTCCACCCCAAGAATGTTGTCCTTCATCCAACTGTGGGTGATTTTTTTAAAAAGTTGATTCTCACAACCTTCGTTGTTGTTCTTTTCTGTTGTTTTGATTTGTTGTTTTGTGAGAGAGATCCAAAAAGCCCAGGCAGTCCTGGAACTCAATCTGTAGACCAGACTGGACTCAAACAGGAATCCACCTGCCTCTGCCTCCCAGAGTGCTGGGATTAGAGGCATGTACCACCATTGCCAGGCTTTTTTTTTTTCTTTCCATTCATTTTTCTTCTTGAGGATTAATTGGACACTATTCTGGTAAGTAAGTGAGGGACAGTGTGTTTTTTAGGTATACCCAACTTCCTAGGTTCAAGCAAATAAGTACAGTGTATCTTTTCCTGTGCTCTCTGGCTTGTGGGAGATCCAAAAAGCTCTCTGAGTGGTGAGTTTGAGCACACATCCTGTCCATAGACAGTCTTCCTAGTACTGTCATGCCAAAACAAACACTGATGGTTGTAATAGTTAACATTTACCAGGTTCCACATTATTCTACAAACCCCTGTTGACATCAGGTTCATTTTCTGGGTAACCAAAAGTTCCCAAAGGGTTTGCCCAAGGACTCAAAATAGGTAAGTGGCAGAACTAGGATATGAATCAAGATTGCGTGACAGTACCCATTACTCATGTGCTCCAATCCCAGGAGGGGCTGGTTCATGCCTACTGGTTTAGTTAGCTCCAGATCTCAGGACAGATCTCCTTGGCTCCCACAGCTCCGACATATCAGTTCTACTCTCTGTTCAGCCTTGGCTGGAGGTAGGGGAACAGTGTGGAGACCAGCTACTTACTGATACACTTGAGGTTGGGAGTTGTCCAGTGGGCAACGTTTGTGTTCTTGTTCATCACACACTCAGTCAGGGTGGATGTACCAGCTTTCCGCTTGAAGCCAGAGTTACAGACATACCTCTCCCTGGAGTTCACACTGTAATTCTTGACCCGGATGTCTGCATGCTCAACCGATACGGGGGTTGGACATGTGATGCCTACAAAGTACATGAGGTAGGAGAGAGGTGAGAAGACTGGAGTTTCTCCATAGGTGTCCTCATGGGAGCACAAGATATAGCTTTGTAGCTAGGGTTGAGCTTATCCCAGGGGCCCTATAGGGTAGACTCCAGGCACAAGCACATGGGTGTGATGAGAAAGGACACCCACCATCTAGAAGTCTCCCAGAACTTTCCTTTAAATTCTGTCATTCAGTGCAGCTAGATACACAAGAGTCATCCACAAACCCTCCGTTACCCTCCATTGCCCATCCATCTCTAAGCTCATGATACCTCTCGAAGCTATTCATCTTTCTCCATTCTGGATCAAGTGTGTTTGAGGGATGTCACATTGTTGTTTTTGATCAGTAGCAAGAGTCTCCAGATTGGTGTCCCTGTGTGTCACCACCCGCAACCATCATAATTGTCAGCTAGGGAGCCTTGATTTTACACTTCCTTGGCACCCTGCCACTCTCACAGACCAAAAAAAATGCATAAGAAGCCTACAAAATTAAGAGTATATTTAGCCACAGTTGAATAGATCTTTGTATATTGATACAAAATTTAAGGTAACGCTTCCTAATGGTAGCGTACCTAGAGATACTTAAAAATGAAATGTGAAGCTCTGGCCTCTTGATACCAATCGCCTTAAACTGTTTAGGATAGTTAAGAAAAACAAACTCCTAGTCATGCATGCATGTCACCTTGTTAGCTACTAAGACAGTCTATCACAGATATTCTCTAAGCTACTCAGTAATCAAGTTGTTAAGAGACAAGCAACATTTGCTTACCTAAATACAAGAGATAGATAGGGCATCTTCAAAAACCCCAAGAGATCTGCAGAATATGGCATTCAAAGATGTGGTCTTAAATTAAGATTTTTTTTTTTTATGTTGTGACATATCAGCTCCTGACAGCACCCCCTATTCTACTCCAAGCAGAAGAAAAGCATCGAAGAATCTCCAGTGTGAGATGGTTGAATTAGTGGCAAGCCTATCTCTTGGCATGTAAAAACTCCTTGCTTCAACTGCAGACAGGCTGCTGTCCCAAAAGGACAAAACTTGGTAGCAGGGAAGTCGACAGCCTAGCTCTGCCAAGACAGGGTAGGTTAGTCCTTCACAATCCCTGCTCTACAATAAATGTCTGTCAGAGAAACAGGACCAAAAGGCTGAAGACTGATGCTGGAATGTATGGAGAGAAAATGGGAACTGTCCAGGTAGTCACTGGTTTGTCATTTCTTAGTATTGGAAGCTGCAGGCCCTGCACTTTCTATATAATCAGATATATTTATCCTTCTCAGCTCTCTGAGGTGGTTGAAGAATAGACAGCTTGAGTCTCATAGCTAAATTTTGAGTTGTTTAGAAATCAAGAGGGTGTTCTAGATCTAAGAAGATGGTTATAATAGTGATGCAAAATAGTATGAAAACTAAGTCAGTTATAGAACTTTAAACTCATGGAGATGGTTAGAAGGTAGAAGGTTAAAGTCAGGGTTCCAAATATGTATGAACTGGACATTGGGAAGGTATACTGGACCATTTAACTCTCATAAATGTGGCATATTTAATTCTGCTGTTTTGTATAGAATTTACTGTTATAAGAGAAAGAACCATTTGTTGGAATGAAAAGAGAAGCTGTTGGGGGGGGGAAGAGGGTGGAAGGGTGGGACAGGAAGGGGGAATAGGGAAGGGTTTGTGACTGAGATGTAACTTGAAGAAAAAAAATAAAGTACTTATAAAAAAAAGGAAATAAAAATAAATAAATATATATATTTTTAAAGTGAAGTGGGAAAAGAACATTGGGAGATGAATAAACATCTCCCATGGCCAGCCATCACCAGGGTTCATCAAGGATCTAGGAAAGCAAGTCACTTTAGATCTGGAAGAGTTAATTATTGTGGTTTGAGGAAATGGTCACCAATTAACCAAAATGTACAAATGCTATTGCCATGGCCAACACGGAGATCAATGGAATCAAACAATCTGAATGTCTGTGCTTGGAGGGCTAACAGACAGTATGTTCTGATTTAACTAAGGATCCTCTATGATGTAACTCCTCTTACCACATAATGGCAGTTAGATTTTGCAATTTCCATATTAAAGATCTAAGGATAGCTCCCCAAAATTGTAAATGGGAAACACTGAAATATTTATTTTTGTTGAAATTAACCTCAGAAAAGGCTAGTAAGGGGCTGTACATCCTTTTTCTCTTTTATTTAAGTATAAAGTGTGAGGGAAATTTGATACTGTATTTAAAGTTTGGACCAGCTACACAAATTATGCCAGATTTAAGTGTGGTATAGCTGCCCCTTCATCAAATGAACACACACAAAGAGCTTTGTTTGCATCTCAGTGACAACTACCCAATTTATTTGAATTTGATTCACAAAACCCAGACTCATTTTTTAGAGTCTTATTTATCTGCTTACCAGTTTAAGGAGATATTGGGCAATTTTTCATTTGGGGATTATCACTCTCTTAAAGAGACAATGTGTTAAATATTGTGTGTATAATACTGCATATCTAATAGTATACCAGGTGTGGTGGGGTGCTAGTTTGTGCTATGGTTTTGATGTGGGCTCTTTCATCTTTATCTGGCTATGTAATTTCAGGAGAAAATGAACAGATCTGGATGATATTGATAAGCTAATAATCACAGATGTGTAGACAATAAAAGATTGGCTTCAGAATGTACTTAAAAAGATTATGAACAAAGACTGTATTGCAGGTGAGATTTACATATGTAAATTAGACTAGCATCCTTTAACTTCTCTCTTCCAAGCAAAACATGGTAGTGGGTTTGTAGTTTGGTTAAGTTTAGATATTTACATAGGTCTCAGCCATAGCTTAGAGAATTAATTGCCAAGGTGGAGAGAAAGGCATTCATCTAGTCCTAACAAGGAACTGATTTTGCTTGAAACACACTTGTCTTTGAAGTGGGCACTGATGTCAGGGATAGCCTAAGTCCATGTCAAAGTGTAGACTGAATGCATTTTCTCTTTCTCAGTAGATTGGAACTATGCTGTGTTTATTCTGCACCTGGTAATTACAAAATTAAGAACACACTGCAGACGTCTAGCTCCAAGGGTCACGTGTGGTATTGCAAAGGACAGAACTAAGAGTAGCAAAGAAAGTAAATGTCACCCAGGTGGCTGATGCTGGCTCATCTGCTGCTGGAGAGCATGACTGCTCTACACTCAGACAGGGATGATGGAGGTGGCTTCTTATTCAGGTAGAGATCAGGAGGCTTTGATGCTGCCCTCTCTTCTTTGTCTTGGTTTGCTTTCTGATATGTAGGTCCTTTATCAGAAGTGATACCAATTTGCCTTCTCCTTCATGGTCCTCAGTGAGCAGAGCAAACTCCTATCCCATGAGAGGCTCCCCTCCTTTCCCAGTCAACACAATAGGCCTCTGGCCTTGGGACTGGTCATCATAGCTCATTCCTAGTTCTTGGACTCTGAATCTCTTTATTGCTTTCCACCTATCACCTGCCACCAAAACAGAAAAAAAAAAAAAACCCTGCAAAAAAAAAGGAATAGCAGGAAAGGACTTTTTTGAAAATAAGTGAAATCTAGTTTTAAAAACACACTTGGATATACATCAGCTAAAGAGATGCCCAATGATGGCACTGACACAGAAACAAGGAGGTCCTGCCACTAAAGAATAATTCACAGGAGGAAGGCAACTTGGAAGGGATTTTTTTACATGATATGCAGGAGATGCTAAACTAGATAACTTGTGAGGTTCATAATTCTGAAAGCCACTCAGTTCAATTCACTAAAAACCCATATGTCTGGCTACTTCTAAGATCTTATAATTAGAATAATACAGAGTTTTATAAAATGCCTAATTTAATTCTATGAAAACAACAAGTGTACGTCAACTCATACTTGGCTTCCACCGTGGGTGACCTTCTAGACTCTAGTTCTGTCCTTGCCAGGGGCATTATCACTCCTGGGGATGTGGAACTGGACACAAGCTGCCTTATTTGTATGCACAGAGCACTGGGGTGCCTCAGGAGTCTGTAGCTATCTGTTCTGAGAAAGCTTCCCCCACTGAGCTTGGGGCTAAGGTTACCACTCTTTCCTAACCCCAGCAGTGGGTTGTCACAATGTTAAAGAGGGGAGGTTCTAAGCAGCACAACTCTGAGGAGGCCATGAAAGCTGGGTTCCTGGCTCCCTGGGGAATGAAGAAGTCATTAGCTTGCCAAGAATGGAAATGACAGTAAGGGGAAAAAAAGAGTTTCACACTTCATAGATGCTGATCTCTGTAGAGCATACCTCAGCTTGGGTGGCTTGTTGTTTATCCCTCTTGGTGTAGGAAGAGCTGTGTGTGCAATGCAGTTTCCCACCACACCATCCTCACTCTACTGAGATTCAGCTCTACCTTCCATCACTCCACCACCTTGAGCTCCAAATTACCAGTGGCCTTCAGAGTCTCAGATGCAGGATTTCCAGTCCTCTCTGAGAGGCATGTCAGGCCCACTCTTACCACAGCGTCTGGCAGTGCTGGCCTGGAGTTTTCTTCTTTCAGATTATTCCTTCAAGAAGTGGTCATTGGTACCTACAGGTTCTGAGAGGTGATGGAGGCACTGAGAATGTGGTGGTAAACAAAAGTGTGGGTGTTCCTAAGCTTAATGGCCACTGCACTCTAACAGGAAGTCACCTGTTCACCATATAACTGCCAAAGTCCACCTACAACAACCAATTGTTTGGGACAGATTATGGTGTATCTAAGGAGGTCAGGAGGAAGGAATGTGACCTAGGCAAGCAATCAAGAAAGTCAGGCCTGGGAGAGGGCACCTGCTGTGCAAGATGGCACCCAAGGATGGAAAGGGAGGAACTAGATGGCCAGTGTGAGGAAGAGCCATGTGATTTGGGGTGGAGGAAACAGACCTTGAACATACCCATTTAGCAGAAGGAAATAACGCTGAAAGAGTATATTAGGCCTTTTTCTCTAAAGGAAAAGCTGGAGAAAGACAGAGCTGCCTGTGATTTACTAAGGGAATGTTTTCTGAATGGGGTTGAGGAGTGGTAAGTCAGCACATGGCCTCCTGGGAACAAGTTTCCCTTGGTGAACTCTGGGATGGGACTTATAACAGAGTTGCTTCCTTGAGTAGGGTAATGTTCTGTGCTATCTTCCTTACTATTCAGTCATTGGTTATGGGTCTCTTAAGGAAAATGCAGAACCCTGTCAGAAACAGATACCCAGCACAGTTCTCCAGAGAGTCCAGCTGTGAGCATTAGCAGCCAACACTGCCAGCAGCTGGAATGTGGATTTCTCAGACCTATCAGCAACCCTGAGCAAGAAACCAAGAGCCTCTGCTGCAGGAGCCAGTAATTCCAGAATCCTGAGGGAAAGGAAGCTTTTCTGGGGCCTGGGTCCTACCTGTCTCCCCATCTTCCTGGACTGGGTTTTCTTTCCTGTAGAATCTTTGAAAGCCTCTGTGGCCTTCTCTGTTCTGTGGGTTCTCTTAGAACAGACTGACTGTATCTATGATCTGGAGAGCTGGTGATCAGCATCACAGCCAGTCCACCCACAGGAGAATCAAAGAGGAGCCTAATTCATGGCATACCTGAATACCCGAGGGTTCACCCCCAAGACTGCTAAGACTGAGGGGGCAGAAGAAAGCTAGTCACTTAGGCTATCAGTCAGGAGCCATCAAAGTGGGTAGCCAGTACTGTGAGGGCTGAAGTACAACTGGAAAGATAGCTCAGTCAGTCAACTGCTTGCCTTTCAAGTACAAAGAGATGAGTTTGATCTCCAGGGCCCATGTGCAAAGCACTGGGGGCCAATGAGATGGCTCAGTGGGTAGTGATGCTGTGTGCAGGCCTGTGGACCTGAGCTCCATTCTCAGACCCTATGCGTTGGCAGAAGAGAATGAATTCCACATGAACGCTGAGGCACATGTATAAGTACACACACACACACACACACACACACAGACTCACACACACCCGGAATTGGACAAAATTACTTTTTTTTAAATAGCTCTGGCTGTCCTGGAACTCACTCTGTAGACCAAGCTGGTCTTGCATTCCCAGAGATCTGCCTGCTTCTGACTCTTGAGTGCTGGCTGGGATTAAAGGCATGAGTCACCACCCTAGTCGTTCTTAATTTTTTTTTTTTATTTTCTTTTTTTTTGTTTTGTTTTTTGTTTTTTTTTCGTTCTTAATTTTTTTAAAGAAAGAAAAGCTGAGTCTAATGATGGACACTTGCAATCCCAGTGTCGGGGATGTGGAGACTCGAGGGTCCCTGGGACTCACCAGCTAGCTCAGCCTAGTTTAATTCCACAGTCTACTTATGAGTTCCTGGCCAGTGAGAAGCCTTGTCTCAATAATGGGGGAGGGGAGCGTAATGCCTGAGAAATGACACCCAAAGTGTCCCTCTGACCACCTACACACACACACAAACGTGCACAAATAACTGATGTGAAGGGACAGCCCAGGAAGAGGACAGCTGGGTGAGTACAAGGAGGACAGAAGAAGCCTGGCATGTTTTGGAGTGTGGTCACGGTGGGACTATACATGTAATAGCAGACTCCCCTGGGGAAACAGGAAGCTGCTCATGGTGACTGCCTTGAGCTGGTGGCCTATAGATGGGTTGAGCTCATCATCTCTTCTGGGTTTCCTTGGTAATAACCACTGAGTTAATTTAACAGGTAAACCCTAAAATCAGCATGGGGCAGGTACTGGAAAGGGCGAAGGGGATGGGGACATTAGGGTCATTAGGTTTGAAATTTGTGTTCATATTAATATATGTGTGTATATACAAATAACATATGGTGCAATAAATATTACTAGTCTGCACACGTTAATAAATGAGATAAAATGCAGAGTTTTAACCACTCAACCCCATTCTGGTTCAACATGACTTTCAGAAGTCAATTTCAAATCCTTATATATTTAGAACAAGACAAATACAACAATTTTTTGAGCAACTGTGTTAAGCTTCACATACTTTATTTACATGGTACTAGGTTATACATACATCATCTTTTTAAATCCTTTCCACTGTCTCTAGGAAGGTATAACTATTTCCACTCTACAGGTTAAAAACAAAACAAAAGAAAACAAATGAAAAAAAAAAAAACAAATCCAAGAAGTCTCATTCTGGCACACAGCAACAGAAACCAAATATAAAAGTCAGATATTTCTTTTGACTACATAAAGGCAATATTTACAATGGAAATATCAGAGTTTAAACATGCAGATGGTGTTTGCTTCCTCTGACTATGCTTTTTGAAAATCACAAACATTCTTTTTTAGAAACAGCTTGGCAAAGACTAGACATGTAGCTCACTCAGTAGAGTGCTAACCTAGCACAAAGGAAGCCCTGATTCCATCCCAGCACCACATAAAGTAGGAGCAGTGGTGTCTAAATCCCAGAAATTGGGGGGAGGGGCTTGATAAACAAGAAGCATGGGCTTTTGAATATTCTCAATGCAGTCACTGCTGCATCCTCAAAGGATGAAACTGATTTCCAGCAGTCATTGGTTGGTTGGCCATGGGTGATGGTGGGGAGTTAGTGGCAGGGAGCACATCTGTCCTGTCAGTTCAGCTGTCTCTCTGTAGAGAAACACACTCTCTCATCCTGACTGCCCAGTTGCTCACAGAAGCACAGTGCTAAGTGAACAAAACCAGACAACAGATACTGGAGAAGCCTCCTCTGTGAAGCCAGCACAGA
>CAJQZJ010000541.1:3151011-3167628 GCA_907164525.1 Lophiomys imhausi | reverse complement strand
AAGAGAAAGAACCATTTGTTGGAATGAAAAGAGAAGCTGTTGGGGGGGGGAAGAGGGTGGAAGGGTGGGACAGGAAGGGGGAATATGGAAGGGTTTGCGACTGAGATGTAACTTGAAAAAAAAATAAAGTACTTATAAAAAAAAAAAAGAAGCCTACAAGATTTTGTCAGAATCTGCCCTTCCATATGTCTCCCCACTTGGTTCCACATAATCAAAGGCCACAGTAGCCTTTGATTTCCCCCTTGACCACTCACCATGACCCATTCCTTCTTCACAACCCACTACCACACTCTCAGCTGACTACCTCCCACCACCCTTCTTTGCAGACAGCCATGTTCACCTGCCAGGAAAGCCTTTATTTCCCTAGCTGGTAACCCGAGTCCTAAAGTTCTATGATCTTCCCCTCTGTACTATACAGACTCCTTGACAGTTTGCATTTAGGATGTTGAGAATGTATAATTAGTGTATGTCCTACTGTCTGCAGTCTGAGCTATGTGAGGGTAGAGGTCATGTCTACATTGCTCAACATTTTATTCCTTACCCTAGGACAGCACCTGGAAATACTAGAGGCTCATATACTTGTCAAAAGAATGATGGGTAGGTTTGGTATGGTGGGGCATGCCTTTAATCCCAGTGCTAAGGAGGCAGAGGCAGGTAGACCTCTGTGAGTTTGAGGCCAATCTAGTCTACATAGTGAGTTCCAGGCCAATCAGGGCTACGTAGTGAGACTTTGTCTAAAAGAGACAACCAAAATAATGATTGATAAATACTTTTCTGCAAAAACAAGTGGGGGTCTGACCTCCTGGTGTAATTTAGTTTGGTTTGTTTTATTTCTATACATGTAGTCAGTTTCTCTGATTATTCTCACATTTTCTGAAGAAACTAGGAACACAATGAACTGTCCCAAAGATGAACTATTCCAGATAGGTCGGCCCTCATGATATCTGGAATTGGACCTATCCTGAAAAATTACAGCTAAAACTGGCTGCTGTGGTGGGATTAGTAATAGCATTTAACAGCATAGGGATCTTGGAATAGCAAAAACCTGGACTTTCAGGTGGAAGATTTATGTCCAGACATGGCGTGTCCTTGGGAGCCCGCCAGGGGCAGATGGCATTTTTTCATCATGGGACTTTGGACGGGGCGTTCCCTGGGGTGCCCGCCAAGAAGTATGACAACCACACTATCGAAAAGAACTCCAGATATTCATGACAGATCACTTAATCTCCTGACTTCCTGCTACTTCTCAACCCTTCCGCAAAGAAAGCCTTAGAGAGACACATTGTCCAAGGGCATGATTTGGAAGTGCTCTGGGGGGGGGGGGAACTTCTACAGAAAATCACACTGTCAATTCATTAAGACAGGGAAGAGATTTAAGTCAAGATTCACATGGTCAGAGGTCACTCCTCCTGCACCGCCCACCTTCCTTTTTGTCTGGCAGAGCCACACCATGGTCTAAGTAGGAGGCTTCACCATCTTGTACTGACTTATCATGGGTCCGGGGACTGATTTTCCCTAGTACCTAGAGTATCTAGGCAGGAGTTGTCTCCCCTCGGAGTCTGGGGGCATTGGACTGGACAGAGCACTGGAGCGATACCCTTGGAGGCCCAAAACATCTTAATGGTGAGCATAGAAAGCTTTATAATTGGGGTCTAAGATGGCAGAGGCAATTCTTATTTGATACAAGGGCCACCCCACCTTAATGGTGGAAACAGATTAAATGTATAAACTACATTAAGATCTGGCAAACGAGATTCAGAGACTTTAAGACTGAAAGATTTGATGAAGGCCATCCATCCATAAGGATCCACACCCAGAGGAAAATATCCTTTTGAGAAACCTTAGGTTAGTGTTAAATGTTTGTATTATAAGTGATTTAGATTAGGTTAGATTAAGTTAGATTAGGGTGTTTTAGATTAGGTTTTAGAGTTAAGGTTCGGGCTTTAGGATTTAGGAACTTTATAAGTTAGGTAATTGTTAAGTATTAATAAATATATGTTTGTTAAATAAAAATTAACTGTTATAGGCTGCAGTGAGAGAGCTCTGTGTTGTAGAAACAAGGGGTTAGATGACGATATCTGAGGTCCTAGAAACAAATGGAGGGTCCAAAATGTTGGCCATTCTTATTCGGCCTGTCATACTTGTGTTTGACTTCTTTTTAATTCCAGCACTCGGTAGGCAGAGGCAGGAGGATTTCTGTGAGTTCAAGGTTAGCTGGTCTACACAGAAAGCTCCAGGACAGCCTGGGCTACATAGAGAGACCTTGTCTCAAAACAAAACAAAAGAAACCTTTATGTGTATGAGTGTTTTGCCTGAATATATATGGACCATGTGTATCCTTGGTGCCCAGGGAGTCCAGAAGAGGTTTTCAGATTTCCTAGACCTGTAGCTGCAGATGGTTTTTAACCTCTATGCAAGTTTGACTTCTTGTAATTATTTTTCCTTTTAGATTTTAAAATTTTATTTATGTGTTTAAGTGTTTTGCCTGAATATGTGCATAGGTTGGAAGAGGGTGTTGAATCCCTTGGAATTTAGGATCTAGAGTAGAGATGGTTGTGAGCTGCCATGTGCTGGGAACTGAGACTGGGTCCTCTACAAGAGCAACAAGTGCTGTTACTTGCTGAGCCATCACTCCAGCACATCCTGTACTTTCTTTATTCTTTTAGTCATTTCACATCTTCTAAGACTTGAAATATTCTCCTCCACGACTCTTCAACTCTTAGCATTCATTGCACACATTGAGATAAAACATTCTGGACTTATCACTGGAGAGGCTTTAAAATTGAGAATGTGTTATCAAGAGTTATAATGCAGTAATCAATGGCAGCCTGCTGACAGAAAGGTAGTTGTTCAGTCCATGAGACTGAAGGTCTCAGCATCCCAATCTGGTGTTAGAGTCCCAGGGAAGTCCTGGAGAGCTGGCCTTCAGCCTACAATGGAACTCTGAAGAATAAGTAGCAAAGTAATGTCTCAGAAACAGAACAGATGAACTTGCCGGTCAGGGAGAGGGCAATCAGACAAAAGGCAAATGATTCCTTCTTCTATGTCCTTTTACATGGGTTGCCACAAGAAGGTGAGACTCAAATGACTCAACCAAGCAAATCCCTCACAGGTGTGCCCAGCTGCTTGGGTTTCAGTTGATTCCAGATGTAATCAAGTTGACAACCTAGATTATCTATCACAAGTTCACATCTTGTCAGCTTGACTCATAATCACATCTCCTTACGTCATGCTTAATTTCTAAATGGACACAATAACTAGATCATAATTCCACTTAACATTATATAACTATCCTCATGAGGTAGTGTTAAACATTCTAAATGTTAATTAATTGGTCCTGCTTGCTGTCTGTTACTTACATTGTCTCTCATTGGTTAAATAAAATGCTGAGGAGGCCTGGGATTGGGCAAAGACAGAGAAAGGTGGGACTTCTTGAGATTAGAACAGGAAGCCTGTGTTTTACACAGAGGATTAACTCATTCCAGTCAGGAGCAGGAAGAAGGAGGACACACACCATGGGGTAGATGAAAGAAGATCATTCCACATGGCCAGGAACATCCGCATAGCGTGGAGAATGGCAGTCCGAGGGGACGTGTGTATATATGGGGTCATATTTGGGTAATAGAATTAAGAGCTAGCTTAGATGGGCCAAGACTGCACAATTCAGGCCAAGGCTTGTTAAAATCCATCTGGTGTCTGTGTGTGCTCATTTATAATGGTGGAATAAAGATTAACAACCACTGAACCAATCAACAATAATATAAATATGGTTTAATAATTTAATTGATTATTTCTACAAATGGTGCCCAATGTAATTTAATTAAATTTTTTTTCTACACTATCCCACATACAAGTGCAAATGTATTATAAAATTTAGAATGGGTGCCAATGTCCCTTGCCAGGATTTCCCAGGTTACGGAATCACAAGCTCAATAAATTTTGATTCTGTTTAAACCAGTGAGTCTCAAGTATTCTATTATTGAACAGAAAATGAATTATACTAGGACCTCTGAGGGTTCCTCATCCTCCTTGTTTTCTTTAGTGCTATGGATCAAACTGAGGACTAGCCAAGTGCTCTACCACTATTCTTCTTAAAAGAAACTCTAAGAGCCACTGACAGTGCAGGCCAAGATTATAAGGTGGTGAGGACATTTTCTTCTGGTTACTCCCCTAGTTGTGGTTTTCACAGTGCTGACTTACCATCCCCTTTTCTTATTGACCAGCTATTCACACCTTTTAGAGATCCTTCTTCCATGACTAGGGCCCAGTGTTAATTACACTTGTTCTGTTTGTGAAATTTTAGCTGTAGATTTCTTTCCCAGGGCAAGCTCATCATTGTCATGTGGAACCCTTGCTCTGTTGCTTCCTGCCTCCCATCACCTCAGGTCCTCTTTTTCTATGGTACTCAGAAGTTTTGTGTAGACCTATCTGAAGAGCTTGTTAAAAGTACCTGGCTCCAATCCAGAGCTACTGAGCTGGTAGATCTGAGGCAGAGCCTAAGACTCTGTTCTTCCAAGTTGTAGATGGTATAGGCCCTGAAGGTCCAGGAACAACACTTTGGGAACAGCTGCTGTCTACAAGTGTGGCGGAGCAAATGATGTTTTGTTTATGACACAAAGGTGTGAGCAGTGGCATGTTCATACTATCTCCAGGTCATGCCACTGATTCCATCAAACGAGGATTGCTTTTACACATTCTTTAACTTTAAAACACACATTTATTACTGGGTGGTCATAGCTCATGCCTTTAATCCCAGCACGTGGGAGGCAAAGGCAGGCAGATTTCTGTGAGTTTGAGGCCAGCCTGGTCTACAGACCAAGTTTCAGGACAGCCAGGGCTACACAAAGAAACCCTGTCTCAAAAAACCACACACAAACACACCCACACACATGTGCGTTAATAAATATTTATGTGTGTAGCTTGTCAGTTCCATGTATTTCCACTCTTTTAAATCTGCATTTATGGTATTTTGCTGTATGCTTTATTGCTTGGAAAATACTTAGGGATGGAGTAATGGTGTGGGATGGGAACGATAAAAATCATAAAAATCAATTCAAATAGCCTTAAGGACATTTGGCAGGAGACCAGAATAGAGAACTCAGTGAAAAATACTAGGCCTGATCTTTGATAAAATGTTCCCTCCTTCTGAGAAAGCCTGAACTATACTTGGACCTTTGGACCTCTGGGAGAGCTATTACATCATTTGTGGATGGACAGTCTACAGCCATAGATCAGTATCTCCAGAGACTCGTGAGGCCCTCAGGGGAAAAGGCTAGAGAAAGGCATCGAGCTGAACTACCCTTTCTCTTGTTTCCCCCAAGACTGCTCCTTAAAGTTATTGTTTTGTCTTGGGCCAGCAGGGATCCTGTGAGATCACACAGTCTGTTTTCTTCCCCTAGAGAACTGGCAGGCGCTGCCATGGGTCATTTTGAAAGCTTGGAGGCAAAGGAACCTAAGAACCCCTTCCTTGAACAGGGCATTTCCTGCCTCTGCAACTGCAGAGGCAACACATTCTGCATGGAACACTCTTTTCCTGAAGGCTGGTGTTGCTGTAAGTTCTGCTTGGTCCTTCCACACATCTGGAGTGTTCCTGCTGTTGGAACATGGTGTATAGGGTGTAGCAGATGAACCAGATGGACACATCTGGGCATGATAGACATTGTTGTCTAACTTGCAATGGCTGAAAAAGTGCTGTCATGAAAAAGTTCAAGGATGAGCAAGAATTAGTCAGATGAATAAGGGAAAAGCAGGGCAAGCCGTCCAATCTGTTCAACAAGACTGATACATTTCCAGAATGTTCCCGTGAGAGGACTCAGTCAGGTGGCCCTAAAGAACATGATCATTGACGGCAAGTAGAGGGTCTCCTCCCATTGTCAGAACTGTGTGAAGCCTGTCTGCTACCATGGAGGTTAAAAAACAAGTTGGAACTGAAAAAGATGACTTAGCGGTTAAGAGCAAATACTGCTCTTAATTCCAGAGGACCTGAATTCAGTCTCTAGCACCCACATCAGGGGGCTTATGACCACCTGTGGCTCCAGCTCCAGAGGAACTAACGCCATCTTCTGTCCCCCTTGGGTATGTACACAGTGTCTGCACACGGCAGACAGTCACACAGACATACACACAAATAAAATATAAAACAGAACTAGTCTTAAAAGGAGTGAAGAAATGAGTGAATGAGGAAAACAGAACAGGTAATAGAAAGGAGTGAACATGGACCTGGTTCTACTCATCCGCGGTATGTCGATGCTCCTGCATCCTTTCCTCTGATGTCGGCATGGGCTGCATTTAAGTCCTGGCTCAACATCTCTCTGCAGCCCTTCCTCGCTTTTGCTACTCCAGACTTCATCTACTTATCCATCTCTCCACTTTCCTCCTGTATTTGGTTTTAATCACACATTCTTTTTTTTTTTTTTTTTACCCCTAGTAGGTAGAGTACTTGGCAGGCATGCATGAAGCCCTCCCTGGGTTTGATCCCTGACTCTGTATTAAAGCCAGGTATGTCTTTTTTGCCTTGAACTCACAGAGATCCGCCTGCCTCTGCCTCCCGAGGGCTGGGATTGAAGGCGTGCGATGCCACTGCCCAGCCTAAAAGCGAGGTATGGTGATGCATGCCTGTGATCCCAGCATTCAGGAGGTAGAAACTAGAGGACCAGAAATTCGACAGGCATAGTGGCAAAAAGTACTCGGATCTCTGTGAGTTCAAGGCTATCCTGGTCTACAAAGTGAGTCCAGAAAAGCCAGGGCTCCACAGAGAAACCCTGTCTCAAAAAGCAAACCAAAACAACAAAAGATGACCAGAAATTCAAGGGCATCTTTAGTTACATAACCAATTGGAGGCTAGTCGAGGCTACATGAGACCATCTTAAAATCACCCCCCCGCCCACCATGCCACCAAAAACTCACTACTGTAGTTTCCTACACAGGTGCTATTTATTTCTCAGTATCTTCCTCCCTAAGTGTAATCGACATTTCCAACTCGTCCTTTTTGTTAAAAGTTTGAAAATTTTTATTTATTTATTTATTTATTTATTTATTTATTTATTTATTTATTTATTTATTTAGTGTGTGTGTGTGTGTGTGTGTGTGTGTGTGTGTGTGTGTATACATATATGTATATGAGGGGTATTCAGGCTGTGGCTTTTGAGTGGTAGTCAGAGGACAACCTGCAGAAATCAGTTCTCTCTTTCATCATGTAAGCCCTAAGGATCAAAGTCACATGAGCTTTGTTACTGCAACCTTTCCTTCCTGGACAACTAACCTCTCATACGTGTCTTTAGTGGGTTTTGTACCCCTCTCTCCACACAGGTAGATCTCCAGTGGTATTTTCATGGGATTCTGAGCCAGGACCAAGTGTGTGCTTGTGTATGTTGCTTCATGTGTTTATCAGCTTGCCATTCCCTCCTCATAACAAGTCTTGAAGTTGGTGTGTGTGTGTGTGTGTGTGTGTGTGTGTGTTAATTGCTTTCAAAGTTGACTCCTTGATTCTGTGCCTTTTACTGAATTGTATAACCAGAGTATCAATTTCCTGCTGAATCCCCACTGGAAAGGTGTTATAATTGTAGGTCAGCTCAGGGGAAAACTGATATCTTAGTAACATTAAGTCTTCCCAAAACCCAAACATAGTTATCTGCCTTGATTTAAGTCTTGCATGATTTCTAAAAAAAGTGTTTTATAGTATTTAAAAGGTTTTATTGTATTTATTTTGTGGTGTCTGTGTGTGTGTGTGTGTGTGTGTGTGTGTGTGTGTGTGTGAGAGAGAGAGAGAGAGAGAGAGAGAGAGAGAGCAGGAGATAGTTCTCTCCTTTCGTCTTGGGGATTTCAGGATTCAAATAGGTCTTCAGGCATAGCAACAAACACCTTTAACAGCTGAACCATCTCACCTCAAGCTTTCAGCATGTTAGCCTTGTATATCTTTTGTCAGATGTGCTAAGGGCTTAATTTAAAAAAAATCTTAATTTATTCTTTGCTAATTTCATGCATATATAGTGTGTTTTGATAATATTCACTTTCCAGTTCCTTCCTCTAATCCCCTCCTTCTTTCCAATGAGTCTTCCTTTTACTTCCACATCTTTTTAAAACATATATTTTGCTGGACAGTTTTATGCCATCTTGACACAAGCTAAAATCATCTGAGAGGAGGGAACCTCTCAGTTAAGAAAATGCTTTGTAAGGTCAGTTGTAGGTAGAACTGTAAGGAATTTTCGTTTTTTTTTTTTTTTTTTTTTGGTTTTTCGAGACAGGGTTTCTCTGAATATCTCTGGCTGTCCTGGACTCGCTTTGTAGACCAGGCTGGCCTCGAACTCACAAAGATCCGCCTGCCTCTGCCTCCCAAGTTCTGGGATTAAAGGCGTGCGCCACCACCGCCCGGCTAAGGAATTTTCTTAATTAGTGATTGGTGGGAAGGACCCACCCATCCCATTGTGGGTGGTGCTATCACTGGGCTTGTGGTTCTAGGTTTTATAAGAAGCCAGATGGAGGAGCAAGTCAGGAGGAGCAAGCCAGGAGGAGCACTCCTCCATGGTCTCTGCTTCAGCTTCTGCCTCTTTTTGGGTTCCCTGTTTAAGTTCCTGTCCTGACTTCCTTAAATAATGAACTATGATGTAGAATCGTAAGCTGAACAAACCCTTTCCTCCCCAACTTGCTTTTTGGTTGTGTGTCACATTGCAGTAATAGAAACCCCAACTAAGACATATATAATTAAAACAATTTTTATGTATATGGCATTTTGCCTGCATGGATGTCTGTTCACCATAGGTATGCCCAGTGCCTCTAGAGCCAGAAGAAGGCAATGGATACCCTAGAACTGGAGTTAAAGATGGTTGTGAGCCTAAGCCTTCTGGAAGAGCACCCTGTACTTTTATCTGCCGAGCCATGACACACAGAGTTTAGTACAGTTTCTTGCATGGGCACAGGTGTGGAGTTACTTCCTGGAGAATGGGCAGTGTACCAGTGGCTACACCAATAAATAGAAATGACTTCTCCACCCACTGGGAGCCATTAGCTGCCAACTACTCAGGTTGGGTTGGGGTCTCATGAGTTCTGGATTCAATATTTTTGATGCCAATAAAAATAATATGTTTACATTTTTATTTCCTCATGGTATTTTGATAACATTTTGCATGTTGATTTATAAAAATACATTCACTTGGTATTGTAAAGTCTCTATGAACTCACTCAATTTAATAACATTCTATAGGTCCTGTGGAATTTCATGTGGATATGATCAGACCACAACTTACTTGAAAATATTTCATGACACTATTTTATCTCCTTTATTGTCTTACTAATGAAATCACTATTGCATTACTTTATTTTTTTATTGACTGGGTCTTAGTTTTGGACATGATCTCACGCTGGCCTAGAACTCACTGTGTAGACCAGCCTTCCCTAAAACTCACAGCAATTATCCTCAGTCTTGCAAGTTCTGAGCCACCATACCCAGCTCCATTACTGTACTAATTTAGCAGTTGCTTTAGAGTACCACTGTTTACCACCAAGTGTTATTATATTACTTCACACCTACAGCATAAGAACCTTAAAAAGGGCTGGAGAGATGGCTCACCAGTAGGAGCTCCTGCTGTCCAAGTGTGAAGATCTAAATTCAAATTCCCAGCACTTGTGTAAGAAAGTTAGGTGTGGTTGTGTGCACGTGTAACCCCAGAACTGGGGGTAGGGAAGCAAGAGGATCTCTGGTAGCCCAGCTCCAGGTTCAGCAAGAGACTCTATCACAAAGGAATAAGGCAGAGAGTTATAAAACAGGACATCAAACATTCTCTGTTGGCAAACACATACATACCAAACACATCACACAAAACCTTGATGACTAGTCTCCATATATCTTCCCCAGCCTTTGTGTTATTGTTATTACAGATTTTACTTTTACATATACTGTAGTACACCAATGCACTATTTTTATTATTATTATTATTATTTTGTTGTTGTTGTTGTTGAACAGCAAACTTATCTTTTACTGACCATCAATTTAAAGAGGTAGTTATATTATTTTAATCATTTCTGGATGTTTTGTACTAAAAAGAGCATTCTATTATCTACTTTGTCTTTCTGCTAAAAAGAGAAGTCTATATTGGGTCTTTCCATAGTGGTCCTCAAAGATAAACAAAGGAATATTTGATATTTGAATGCACAAGAACATCAAAATACTGCAGCCAACCCAACCAGCCAAGTGGTCAGGAGTTATTTAATTTACAAAGCTAGATAGTCTCACAATTATATTAGAAGCAATATTCTTCATTGTAATGATAACTTTTCATTTTCTTCAGACTTAATTATATCTTTTAATACTACAATGATACTATAATCTCTCTCTCTCTCTCTCTCTCTCTATATATATATATATATATATATATATATATATATATATCTTTAGATAGCCAATGTAAGTCTACAGCCATACCATTCTGAACTCAATAGGTCTTGTCTGGTTTTGGAAGCTAAGCAGGGTTGAGCCTGGTTGGTACTTGGATGGGAGTTATCCAGTGGAAGCAGGTCTCATCTTGTCTGCTATATTATAAGCACCATGAAGATGGTGAGTGTATTTCACTGTTCTCTAGTACTCCTTTCCCAGTTCTAAGCCCTGTACACAGTAGGTATTTCTAAGTTGAGATCTTATGAATACATATAGTGGATGAAGCTATGGAGCTAACTTACGGTTATGCTACTTTGAAAGTTCTCTCAGAGCCAATCTTAATGATCATTTGCATGAAGTATGAGACTACACCTCTTTCGGTTTCCCAGAACTTGTGGATCAGGCTTCTTTATCTAGTTGGTTTACAGAGTCTAAAATGGGCAAGGAGCCCTGGCCTACTCTTGTATCTGGAGTTCAAGAGTTGTCAGGGCTAGCATGCCTCTCCCATCCTTTACGTGGAATCAGAATTCATTTCAGCATTTTCTTTCCTGTACTATCCCAGTTGAACACTGTGATAGGTGGTAAGACACAGAAAAGAGAAAATGTGGCTTCTGCCCTCTGGAACCTCACTCTGAATCAGACATGCCCAAACAGTCTGGGCATCTAGACTTACAGTGACCTATTTTTCTTCCTGGCTGAAGAGCCAGCCAATCCAACATTCTTCCTCATGGCGTAATAAGTACAGATTGTACTCAGCCCATTGCCCCAAAACCATCCATTCTTCTTCTTCCCTAAGGCTTGTGAGCTAGGTTTCCTAGTCAACTTTCAGAGTCAGGAGGCTGGGTGGCTACAAGTTGTAGATCAAACAACAGGAATAGAATGAAACCTGTTCCATACTGCTTGGACTTAGGAGGACTTTGCTTGCTCCAATTTCCCAGAAACACCACCTCTGCTTCAGGGTTTCCTCACTTGCAACCTCCAGGCTCTCCCAACTATAGTTTGTTCCCTACACTCTTAGAGGGCCTATCCACTGTGCAGCCCTAGAAATGTGTTTCCTCCACACACCCGAAAGTCCTCTACTATCTTGCCCAACAGAGTATCAAGTCTTCCAGGGAGAAAGACGTCCAGTAACATCTACTGCCATATGTGATGGGTGATGCTGATGTGACTCCTAAAACACATGAAAAGGTATGGCATGGCATACCAAAGAGAATCACCAGGCCAGGCATAGGGGTGCACAGTTGGGAGGCAGATCTCTGTCAAGGACAGCTTGGTCTACTTAGAGAGTTCTAGGACAGCCAGGGCTACATAGTGAGGGCTATCTCAAGGAGAGAAGAAGATAAATAATAATAATAATAATAATAATAATAATAATAATAATAAAGGGAATATAGTTTCCCAACATGTTACCTCTTAAATATTGCTATGCTAAGACAATCTAAATACCCAACAGTCAGAAGGCAACTAAAGCTCAACCACAGCTCGATAATTAATTATTTAGCTGGGTATGGCGGCTCACACATTCTTGTAATCCCAGCACTTAGGATGCTGAGGTAAGGGAGTAGTGAGTCATTCTTCACTTTCCACACTGTTTGAGTCTCTCTCTCTCCCTCCTTCCCTCTCTCCCTCCCTCCCTCCTTCCATCCCTCTCCCACTCTTGTTTCTCCTGATCTGTCTCTCACACCACCCTATTGTGCTCTGCATCCAGCTCACATGAGTTCAGGGTGGCAAGTAAGTGTTTTTACCCTTTAAGCCATCTCCTAGTAGCCACCCTTCTATTTATTTGGTTGTTTATTTATGCTTTTAGTTCTCCTGGCTCAACCTTCAGAGTCCTGGGATTGTAAACACACTCTACTATATTTGGTGGGAATTTACTGTTGATAACAAGTTACAACATGAACAAAGAATAATCACTGAGCAAAAGAAGTCATGCAAGAAAGAGCACATGCCATATACCTCCATTTATGTAAAATTCTAGAAAGTGCAACAAATCCAAATAAAACAAATAAACCATTGCAGAGTGAGGCAAGAGATAGGATTTGGAGGACACAGGGAACTTGGCAGTAATCAACATGTCCCTGTCTTGATTGTGGTGATAGTTTCCAGAGTGTATATTTTTATCTTGAAACTTAACAAACTGTACAATTTAAATGCATGCAGTTTACTGGAGTCAGTTATGACCCAATAAGGCTGTTTCTAAAACCAAGATTCAGGCACCACCTGACAGCAACAGCATCATAAGGTCAGAGAGTGAAACCATGGGTAGCACCTAGCTGCAGAGAGAGACAATATGGAGGCACTTCCTCTAAGTTGAGCTGGCCTAAAACTACATTCACTTTCAGACTATTTGAAATGGCTGCAGGCTATTTCTGGCATCCCAAGGACCATTCTTTGGTGTCTAGTTAAGAGGAATTTACCAACAAAACCCAGCTTTATGGATGGAGGGTGGGGACCAAGAATCACAGCATTGGGAAAATGAAACTCCATAATACCCCTATAGAGTATACACCCCAGGGACAAGCCTGAGTGAGTGACCAAGTCCCAAGGATTGGATGCCTATCTTTGGGAAATCTCGCTTTAAACACACCCAAGGGTAAGGAATTGCTAACTCACCGGGAGGTCCATGGATGACTTCAGTGAGTTCTCAGCCCCCAAATCGTTAGCATATTTGCAAGCGTGTGCTTTCACGCACATTTCTGTACACAGAGTACAGATTTTTATCAGAGTCTGAAGAATTTCATGATTATAAAAAGATGAAGCGTCCCAGTCGGGACGTTGCTAGACCCATCTGTTCTTTCCTTTTCCTTCTAGACCTATTGTAACAAAACTAGGAATCTCACTCATTCTTCCCGATGAGATTAGATCTAGGCGACAGGTTCTGGGACATATTACGCCCCCTCTTTCCTGGGAGCAGTCTCCCCTCCTTCCCAACCACCCCAGCCACGGGGTTCTTGCGCAATAGACAACTGGGACTCGGTTCCCAGCGTTCAGATGTACAACCTGCCCCACACGTTTTCTTCCTCCCGGGGAGCGCAGTCTTTTGCCCAGTGCCTTCCATCTAATTTACTTTGACCTAAAAGTCATGAGGGGTGGTTTTTCCTCTAGCCCCTCCTGGAACCCCAAACGGCGCGACACCCAGAGCTGCGCGGGTGGGCTGTCAGAGACACACATTTCTCCAACTCTGGCCGATCTTGTCAGACCTGCTCTCCTCCCTAAGTCACCGAAGCGACGCTGGGTTGCGCGTTCCCCGGGAGCCAGCTTGGAGAAGGGCAAGGGGCCATGCTCTCATCTGCGCTCTCCAAGGCTGTCTCCACGTGTCCTTTCCCCAGCAACCCCACGCCTGGCCGCAACCCTCTCCAGCTGGACCCCTGGCTTAGCCCAGGAAAGATTTGACCTCCGCGGGTCAAGCTCAGCTGGGCGTTGGGGTCCCCCTCTGCGCCCCTCCTCAGAGGTGCATAACGCTCCCTACCCGGCGTCACCCGCAGCGGGAGCAGCAGCAGCAGCAGCACCAGGAGGGCGTGGACTTCACAGCCCTGGAGCTGCGGCAAGGCCATGGGCGATCGTCCCTCGCAGTGACCCACCGGGACGCGAGGCTGGGGTCCCTGGAAGGTGGCGAGCTCAGCTCCAGGACGAGCCGGCACCCGGGTGCATTCGCTTTCGGTTTTGCTTTAGCCCCCGGGATTGATGAGAGGTGCGAAGTGGCGACAGATCTGTGACTCAGCATCCCCACCCCTACTTTAGAAGAAGCCCCGGAGGCCCGCAGTGACACCCCCCTCCTCAGGGAGGCTGCTCTGGTCCCCCGAAGCGCGGGGCCCTCACCCGTACAAGCCGGTGATCTCCCTTTTCGCTCCTTAATACTGTCTTCACTGCAGAGGCAAACTCCTTTCGGTCCATTATGCCGCTTTGCGCCTACACCTGACTTCAGGCTGGTTCTGTTGTCATCCGCCCTGGCTGCTGGCCTTCAGTACTGTTCGCATGACCTTCCAGGTAGCCCTGAGTTTGATTGTCCGCCGCTCTGCTTCCCGCTGCAGAGGTGTCGCCCCAGCGCAACCGGCAGCAGTTCTGGGCGGATGGTGGATTCTACGCCCAGGTCACTTTCCTGGTACACTCAGGCCCCAAGAAAGGAGCGAGGGCAGCTGTTCCTGGCTGCTTGCCTGGAGTGGAGCTGGCAATGACTAACACCTGCCCAGGCCAGGACACGTTGTCTTATTCCGGTTGTATCTTTCCAATTCAAGAAAATGCCAAGTGTTTGAGCTGGGAGAAGGTGCTTATCGGGAAGGGGAAGAGAAGGGGTAGGAAAAGGAGAAGGAAAGAAGGGGGGGAGGAGGAGAGGAGGAAAGGGGGAAGGAGAGAGGAAAGGAAGAGGAGGAGGAGGAGGAGGAGGAGGAGGAGGAGGAGGAAGGTAGGTAAATTATTCATCCCCATACTTCACATTTAATTTCTTTAGACAATAGACAACTTTCAGTCTAAGAAAACATCCTCTTTTTAAGTGTGTGGGTTTGTTTTTTAAACTTTCTGGGGGATTTTAAGTCAAGCCCTAAACTATGGAAGACCAGATCTGGCCATGAGAAAACACTGAGGGGTCAGTCAGAAATGCCCCTATTTGTGTAGATGTGGCTTTAGGAAGACAGTCACAGACGAGTTTCAGTCTATAGTTCCCTAAATAAGATCTGGCACCATTATGAAGCTACTAAGAGAATGCATGCAGATTCTGTTTGAAAGAACACAAAGAGGTATGAAGTTACCCATTCCCTAGGCACGATAGGAAAAGGCGAACGCTCTACATTTGCTTCTTCCTTAAAATGTGTTAAGATTGGCACAATATATATGAAATATGCACCATAAAAATTCAGAGAGAGGCCGGGTGGTGGTGGCGCACGCCTTTAATCCCAGCACTTGGGAGGCAGAGGCAGGCGGATCACTGTGAGTTCGAGGCCAGCCTGGTCTACAAAGTGAGTCCAGGACAGCCAAGGATACACAGAGAAACCCTGTCTCGAAAAACCAAAAAAAAAAAAAAAAAAAAAAATTCAGAGAGAGGATCAGAAACCACACATTCCAATCTCTTATAGTCATTGAAAGCTGGAGAGATGGATGTCTCAGTGGTTATGAGTACTGGATGCTGTCCCATCCAGAGGAGCTAGGTTCAGTTCCCGGCACCTACACAGGGCTCATCACTATCTGTAATTCCAGTTTCAGGGGATCCAGCGCCCTCTTCTGGCATCCCCAGCCATTGCAGAAATACATATAGTCAAAACATTCATACACAGAAAATAAAATGTATATATATATATATATATATAAAACGAATGTCAACATTTTATGTGCTTCAAACTTATAAACACTTCTTTTATGACGGATATTTTCAAATATCAAAAACAAGAAGTAGCCAGGCATGGTGGCACACTCACCTGGCATCCCAGTACAGGGGAGGTAGAGGCCAAAGGACCAGTCCTTACTACATAGCAACTTCATTGTCAGCTTGGATCACATGAGATTCTGTGAGTTATGTGTGGGGGAACAGTGACATAGCTTCCTAGTGTCACCCTCAGCAACCTTTTAAGTGTCCTTAATAGAACCAAACTGGGATTCATGGCTTCAATGCAGAAAAAAGTGCCTGGACTGGGCAGTGTGGTGCAGATTTGGGTGTAATAAAGATATTTTAAATTCAGGGTTCAGAAGAGAGTTCAGAGAAGGAGGAGCTCAGAAAGCTAGAGCACACCCTAGAACAAAGGTGTGGGGCTCTCTAAGAGGGGGGTCATGTTTCACTGCCTTTACAATAGTCACATAGAGGATTTTGTTGGGCGTTGAAGCTATTTTCTTCCAAGAGAGGCTGAGGACCCTATTGATAAGTAAAGGTGTAGATCATAGGAAGGCCAGACACCTTTATTACACAAAGCTAACAGTATTTTTGAGGTTCTCTGACAACATCCAGGGGAGGAATGAGGCCCTGCCCTAGGTCACACACACTCAACCCTTAAGCCAGGTTCACTGTTTCTTTAACATATCTACATACAAAAGGAATGATTATTTGTATATGAGCAACTATAAAAGGAATTAATTATCCTGTAGGTAATAACTAATGTTGGAAATTAATACAGCGGCAGTCATTCCTTAACAAGTTATTTTCTAAATAGGCATAGAGACCAGCCAGGTTTCATATAAGCCTAAGCACCACAGCTGGGCAGCAGCCATAAGGACTTGCACCTGTTTCATTTGGGCTGCTTCTGCACCTGTTTCATTTGGGCTGC
>CAJQZJ010000541.1:3089879-3135062 GCA_907164525.1 Lophiomys imhausi | reverse complement strand
GGAGGAGGAGGAGGAGGAGGAGGAGGAGGAGGAGGGAGGGAGGAGATGTATTTACATTAGTGCTAGGCTTTCCAAACTGGGAAGTTATAATGAAGTCAACCTAAAGCTACTTTTCTATATTATATATGGCATGGAAAGTTCCATCAACATATATACAAACACAAACAAAACACATAGAGTGCTGTTGGGCCCTCTCTCCTGTTAAAGACTTCAGAACTGCTGTTTAGAAGTGGTTAGATCCTATTCTTCAATGACAAAGTCTGATTTAGAGATGGAGTTGCAGTTTTCTGATGTGCTTTTGTGTCCCGTGACTTCAGAACTTTCTAGAATCCACAGGATCAACAGGAGACGCCTGATGAGCGAGTGTTTCACATCATAGATTGCGCTTGAGCTTCAAGGTTCCCATCGGCCTCCAATGGCTCCTAGTTCTCTAGATGGATCTCCTACTCTTCTTCCTGGAAGATGGTGAACTCGCTCACAGCCACACATGTCACTGTATACTAAGAACAACACAGTCCCCACCCAAACTCATGTGAACTAACCGTTCACTTTAACCCTGACTGAGATTCTAATTTGGAGTTCCACCTCAGAATCTTGTTACCTTCCCACCTGATGAAACCCAGCCTCAAGGCTCCTCCATTCCTCCAGAGGCCAAAACTGGCTGTCCCCAGTCTTGGCTCTGTGCATTGGTAATTCAACTCAAGTGTTTTGAGAAAGAACCCAAAGAGGTCATCCCACACCGTAGCTAACTCCAGGCCTGAAGGTACAGATACAGGGGCTGAGTGGGTCTGAGCAAGTAGAGCCCTCTCCTTATCTCAGAAACCCAGGGCCCCTCTCTGACTCACCCTCTTCCTTTCTCCCTACTTTTATCCAGTTTACTAATTTGGTTAACTCTTTTCTGTACTGCTTGATTCTTTTCTTCCTTTCAATCAGATCCACAGACCCACACAAGCATGATCACCAACTTCTAGGTGGATTTATTCCATGGTAATGCAGCACACTGCCCACAGTAAACCTGGCCTCTACATGGCATTCAGATCACCCAGAAGCCTAGGGCTACTGTTTCAGTCCAAGTGAGGTGATCTGAGATACTGTCACCCTCAGCATGAAGTCCCAGATCCCCAGTGTGGCCTCATCTTCCCTGACAGTATCTCTGTTCATCTGGGCAGTGAGGTATCATTGTGGCCATGGTCCCCATTCATTTTATACCCCATCAGTGGAGATTGTGTTCTCCCAGACATCACCACACTATTTCACACTTCCATAAGCACCCCAGATGTCTCTTCCAGAAGCTGTTTCTTGTCTAGTTTTAACTGACATTTCAGCTTGGTAAGCTGTCTTTGAATCCCATATGGGTTAAATGCCCTTTCTGTTTACATATCTCCATCTTAGACTTAACAAATCTTCCTCACTCCTTACCTCCCTTCTTATCTCCCTTTCTTCTTTCTCTTCACTACTAGGAATTGAACTCAGGGCTAAGAGTGTTCTACTATTGACATATATCCCCAGCACCACCAAAAATATTTCAAGGCAGTATTTTTTTTCTTTTCTAGTCTACTAGTCTGTAAATTCTCAAGAGTAGGTCTGAGTTGTGTATGTCTGTGGTTCATGGTGCAACATCCAACACTTGGCAGTTGTGGCCTTTTCCCCCTTTAGTCCTGTGGAATGATAACTGCTGAACTGGAATAATAATAGCAATTAAACATACTGAGCGACTTGTGGGAGTTGAGACTCCTTGTTTCTAGCTAGTGCTGGCCTGTGGGTTTGCAGTGATGGGAACAGTATGTACTTTTGTTGTCTACTCAGTGGGCATATGTTGCTAGTGAAAACTTGAAATGTGGTTAATACAAGTGAAGAAATGAAGTGTGTGTGTGTGTGTGTGTGTGTGTGTGTGTGTGTGTGTGTGTGTTGCCTGTGGAGAACAACTTTGGATATCATTTCCCAGGGGCTGGCTACTCTGACATTTTTGAGACAGCCTTGGCCTGGGACTTGCCAAGAAGGCCCATGTGAGTCAGGGATCTGCTTGTCTCTGCCTCTCCAGTCCTTTGATTACAAATGCTCACTGTGCTCAACTTTTTTTTAATGTGGGTGCTGAGCTTGAACACAGATCCTGTGCTCATAAAGCAGCCACTTTACTGACTGAGCTGGTCTCCTGGCTCCACGGACAGGTTTTTAATGGCCTTTTAAGTTTAAACGTACAGAGCTACAGTATGGTTTTAGGTTTCTCTAAGTTCTTAGTTCACAAGAGTGTTTCCCATCTCACTCGGAACTTCATAGGCCACATCTCCAAGTAGGTGTGTGCTGGAAACGTCTAACAACCAGACCCATGAAGATGGCAGCCTAGGTCCATTGTGTAAATGTTCTCACCATACCTAGTGTTCAACTACCATCATAATCCCATCAGTTGTGTGATAGGAGGACTGCTGTCAGTTCAAAGACCCCTGGGCTACACAGTGAAAATCTGTCTGTCTCAAAACACCTAAATCAGCAGTTTTCAAACCTGTGGGTCTCCTTTCACAGGAGTTGCCTAACACCATTGGAAGACACAGATATTTACACTATGATTCACTACAGTAGCAAAGTTGCAGTTGTAAAGTATCGGTGAAAAAGTTTTATGGTTGGGGGGCGGTTACTACAACATGAGGAACTGCATTAGAGGGTCTTGGTATTTGGAAGGTTGAGAACCACTGGTCTAAGCCAAATCAAACAAACAAAACCCAACAATCCAACAGGAGAGAAAGCTGTCTCGGTGGGTAAAGTGTTTGGTGGCAAGCCACGTGACTAAGAGAGAAAACTGACTCTCAAAGTTGTCCTCTGACTTCCACACACATGCAGTGTCAAGTGCCCCAACCCTACCAAAAAATTAACATTAAAAAATATAAAAAGAGAGAAAAGTATTAACCAAATAGTTCAAAGGCGTGGGTTGTAGCTGAATAGATCACTTGTCTAGCATGCTCAAGGCCTTGGATTCATTCCTAGAACAAATATTAAAATCAAAACATGAAAATGTAACCAGTGTGAACCAGCTATTGCACACTTCTAGCTCCTAGTAATTGTTCCAAATCAGCCAAAACACCTCTGGCAAAGATCAGATGGCCACAAGAGGGCACCAGTAGATGAAATTAGCTTCTAGAAAGTAGATGTTTTGTTTTCATATTAAAAACAAATCTTATTTTTAATTATGTGCCTATATGGAAGTCTGTGCAAATGTGGGTGCAGGTGCCCATGTGTCTGAGACAGCCCCAGGCTGGACTCCTTGATGCTGGGATTTCAGAAGTATGTTTTTGTTGTTGTTGTTTGTTTGTTTTTTTTTTTTGTTTGATTTTGCTTTGTTTGGACAAATTCTTTGACCAAAGTGGTCATATTGAGATTGTATTCCAGTCTTCCTAATGACCGTGGTATGGGGAGGTTTTGGGGGGAATTCCCTTGGTTTTAGGCAGTTCCTTACTTCACGTTATAAACTCTAAGCTATTACTTCTCACAAAGAGCCCTGTCCTCTGGTTCTGAGTGTTTGGGTCTGTAAGCCATCAAATCAAAATGCAGGTAGGTGCTCATCCCGAGCAGGGAGAAGTTATTACAAGTACTGAGGCCCTAGAATGTCAGGCACATTACATCATACTGCATCTCTCATAATCCCAAAAGAACAAGTTAAGGAAATAGGTTAGACCGTCAGAGCTCTGAATAATTCCTAGGGCAACAACCATCGGGCTATCTTCATTTGGGGTGCAATGACTTCTATGTCTTGATTCACTTGAGGAAAATTTGGAGTAGGCCAGATGAACAACATAAGAATGGAAGAAATCAGACTCCCACCCACCCACCCTATGGCTATGTAGTTAAAGATTTAAAAGTATCAGGGCTTCCTGCTCTGGCAGGAAAGGCATGCCCCTCACATTTGGCACTGTGGAGGTTTAGTCTTAATTGTCAATTTAACACAATCTAAAATGACTGGCAGGGAATCCAATGGGGGATTACCTAGATTAGGTTGCCCATGGTCTCACACAATTGACTCTAATGAGGATGGGTTGGCTTTTCTCAAGACAGTTTTACATTCCTAACTCTTCAAAGAAATAATTTATTTAGATTTTCACATGTAGCCCAGGATGACCTTGAACTCCTGATTTTCCTGCTTCTACCTCCTGAGCGCTGGGATTATAGGTGTGTTCCATTATACCTGGCTTCTTACAGTACTGAGATCCGCTTGGGCTTTGTGAGCTTGCTCCACACTCCCTCCCTCAGCATCCTATTTATTCATGGTGAGAAAGGCCTCACCATGTAGCTGAGGCTGGCATACTATTATCTGTGCAGCCCAGGCTGCCCTTAACCTCAATCTCAGGAGTGCTGGGATCAAAGGAATGTGTCACCATACCCAGTCCCCCAGTCCCTCTGTGTGTGTGTGTGTGTGTGTGTGTGTGTGTGTGTGTGTAAGTACATATGCATGAGTATATGTGTGTGTTGGGGAGTAACTGTTCATGTGGAGGCTCCATCTCAACCTTGAGTATCGTCCCCTCGGATGCCACTCACATCATTTTTTGAAACAGCGTCTCTTAATTAATCTGGAGTTGACCAGTTTTTCTAGGCTGGCCAGCCAGAGAGAGTCTGAGGGATCCACCTCTGGCAGCCCCCTCAGCACTGGAATTACAGAATTACAGGCAAGTGCCACCATATTCATCTTGGTTTTGGTTGTTGTTTGTTTGTTTTAACCAAGCTTTTGGGGATTGGACTCAAGTCCTCATGCCTGCATGGTAAGCACTTTACTGAGGGACTGTCCTCCCAGCCTCTCAGCTGAGAAGTTCGAGGCAGTGTTCTCGCTGCCAGGCCAGGGACCAAACATTGGGGTGCTTAGTAATTACAGTGTTAGACTCACCATCTGTGTTGCCAGGTGAGCCCACTCAGAAGAAGGATGCTGAGGATCAGGAAGATGCAGCTGGCCACTGTCAAGAGAGAAGGGGAGTTCAGGTTGGGGCCATGCTTTGGGGGGTGGGGTGGGAAGGGAATGGAGTTGGATCCATAGGGCAGGTGAGAAAATTCTCTAGGTGAGCAAGGACCTCCTGCACAGCTGGGGCCTACAGTTTTCTTCTTTCTTTCCTCCTTTCCCTGAGGATTTCTTAGAAAGCTCAAGGAGCCAGAGCAGAGGCCCAGTCAGTATGGAAGGAGCCTCTATAGGAAAGGGGCTGACACTTGGCTTCCAGAGCAGAGCACAGCTGGAACTTGAGGAAGGCACGGGGGACGGCCCTCGCTTAGCGGCATCTTCCACAAAGGAAATGCCAAAACAAGATGAGAAATCTTAAACACAGTGATATCTCCTGGAAGTGCTCGGACTTCCCAAACACTGACTTGTGAAGGTTTGAGAACCTGCCACTTATTCAGTGGTTCAGGCAGATATAACTTTGAAGCCTGTTTTTGTCATAGGAACAACCAAGGTGCCTATGGACATTTTTTTTTCTCTCCCTGGGTCTCTGTTCCTCACTAAAGTTTGAGGGGGCGCATTGTTCTTGAAGATATCCATAGATGAAATGTCCTGACCCACCTGCTACCTGATACTCCAATGTAAGTATGAATGTCCCCATAGTTGTAGCTGCTTCTGTGAGTTGTGGAAAGTCTGTGGAAAAGAGAGACGAGGGGACACTCAGTTTATGGCAAGCATAGGACTGCATGAGGCCGGAAAAGGAGGAGCTTCTCATCATTCAGGCTAGGGGAAGGGATGTGAAGGGGCCGGGTGAGCAGAGTCTGTCTGGAAACCTCAGTCTCAGTCCTGTGATTTCTCCTTCTGATGTTTCCTTTGGATTCTTTGTGGGTGTGGGGGGGGGTGTACACATTCATGTATGTGTGTGCATGTGTATGTGCAAGTGCCCGTGCACATGTGCCTATGGAGGTGAGAGGTTAACACCAGATGTCTTTCTTAATTGATTACGTTATTTTTTGAGACAGGATCTCTTACTTGAAGCTCATTGGTTCAGCTAGACTAGATGATGTCCAGCAAGCTACAGAGGTCTTCATGTCTCTGCCTCCCCAATGCTAGGATCATAGGTAACCACTGCCTTACATAGCTTTGAAAAAAAATTTAGTGTGGTTTCTGGGGGACCAAACTCAGGTCCTCATGTTTTACATGACCAAACACCTTACCTACTGAACCATCTTCCCAGACTGACTTGGGTTGATTATGCTGCTGTGGAGAAGAGGGAGGCACTTAGGACTGGCCTCCCCCTCCTCATTCATAGCTGGAAAGACTCGCATAGCCATTGTCTGCCCTTGCCTAGTGGCTAAATGTCTGTTCGTGGAAGCTCTCTCCATACCTGTCGTGGTGATGGGACAGGAAGTCTCACTCTCAGGAAAAGGATCTCTGCTTTCTTGATATTCTTCACTAGCTGCAGAAGAAAGAAAGCAGTATATTTTGAGTTCAAGCTGGACATGTGGGTCTCTAATGCCTTCCTCAACTCACCATCTGCTGCTGGCCCCAGACACACCTGCTCAGGCATGGCACCTTCTGGGGGGGCAAGTCTCTGGGACACAGTTCCACATCAGGGGCACTTGGCAGTTAAGGGACTAGAGCAGAGTATGTAAGGGGGGAATTCTAACCTAACAGTGACTGACTATCTTATGAAACTATGAGCAACTCTTTCTCTCCAGGCTTCCTGGATTAAGCCCTGGATTCCACCCTTGACTTGGAAATGGGTCAAAAATTACACACATAACACCACCAGCACCACAAAATGGAGCTAAATGGAGCTCTGACAGTTTCTTTATGATCGGTGACCCAGTGTGCTGTCTAGTTTTAGGTCAACTTGACAAAGGCTAGAGTCATTGGAGAGGAGGGAACTTCAATTGAGAAAATACTGCCATAAGATTAGGCTGTAGGCAAGCCTGTAGGACATTTTCTTAATTAGTGATTGATGTGGGAGGGCTCAGCCCATTGCTGGTGGTGCCACCTCTGGGCTGGTGGTCCTGGGATCTATAAGAAAGCAGGATGAGCAAGCCTTTAGGAGCAACCAGTAAGCAGCACCCTCCACGGCCCCTGCATCAGCTCCTGCCTCCAGGTTCCTGCCCTGTTTGGGTTCCTGTCCTGATTTCCTCCAGTGATAAACAGTGATGTGCAAGTGTAAGCCATATAAACCCTTTCTTCCCCAACTTGCTTTTGATCATGGTGTGTTATTACAGCAATAGTAACCCTAACTCAGATGCTCAGGGTCTTGCCATTCCAGCTCTTTAAAAAAAAATTATTGGCATGCCCTGGCCATGGGGGTGGCTCACTGGAAGCAAGTTATGGGAAAGAGACAGCATCCTGAGAAAACCATGGAGGAAGTCACAGAATGTGACAAATAGTAGTAGGCAAAGAAACCAAGAAAACTCATGAGTGAATGTGAGTAACTTTTGATTACGGGACTAGTAAGATTTCAATGAAAGATGGCGGAAGACCTCAACATGGGCAGGATGTATGCGAGCAGGACTGGGTATGTAAACACACATGCTAAAGGAAACCACTTCCCACATACTTGTACTTTTTATCACAGATGGCTGTGGGGACCTTTACAGGGGAGCATGATGACAATGGAGCTGTACAGATGACGTACCTATATTAAATACAAGTGCAAAGAAGAGACATGCCGGTGTGAAGCTGGACTTTCCCTTGTGAGCTACAGGATGTCTTAGAATTCGGGCAGAAGTTGTGGAAGCTCAGGATCAGCTAGACACAGGATAGCAATGTTACCACGAGACCGTATCCTGTGTGCTTTGGCACACCGGAGAGATCATTCTTCCTCTGCCTCTATCTCTATGTGGAGCAGGGTTGAGGGGACTTCAGTGTTTTAGCTGTTCTATTTTTAAAAGATGAGACCTGAAGGGTCAACTGGCCTTCCCAAGGTCCCATGGGGTAGTGAGGAGGCCTTCTCACCCCGGTCCAGAAGAGAAAAGAATGAGATGGACACAAGAAAGGAACAAACTACCTGGGAACTGATGGTGTTCTCTTTCATCTACACACGTGATCTGGGGCTGAGTCCACCCTGTCCTCCCACACGTCATTTTGCAGATGCTCGTGACAGGTCCTCTCTGTAGAGCCTTGTATCCTTGAATGCACTCATAGTGAACACTCTGTCCTGATACGAAATGATAAATTCTCTTGGTATCTTCGTGTTCCCATGGAGGGGGCTCCCTGCAGTGGCCTGAAAGAGGAAAAGAATTCTGAAGGCAAGTTTGGGAGGCACAGTGAGGGCCTCTAGGTTACGTCTTCATCCCAGAGCGACTCTGGTAGTCAGAAACTCGACCTTGGTTCTTATTCTTTTGTTTCGTTCTTTCACTGAGCCTACAAGTGTTGAGATCATCCAGCTGACAGGACGATAGGCATTGTAGGAAGGCATGGAGCCCTGGTGTTGTGCAGCTGTTTCCTCTGAGCTGACATATTCTCTCTTGGAGGGAGGCTCCTTAAGGCTCCATACTCCTGAGAGGAGCCCCAATAACTTCATTGGTTCATTACTTGATAGCTGGGTTTTCCACAGTTTCTTTGGTTTGTTGTCAGTGCTCTATCTGGTGACCAGATGTTTGTTCAGGTCTCCCCAGGAAAAATCACATGGTGCCCTGTCACTCCTGAAAGGGTCAGTTGATTAGGTGAGAAAGGCTTAGGCAGGTGGACAGACAGTGGGTGTGGCAGGTGAAGAGTGGACACTTGCCAGGAGCACAGGGGATGAGTTCTTCATTTGACATATGCTACAAAGACCCTGGGGGTTTTGGAAAAGTAGGTAGGTGCAAGAAGGGTCTCAGCTAAGAGACAGGGGCAGGAATGAAGTAATCACTGGATATGTGAGGAGGAACAAATTTGAGTGGCAGTTTGTTTGTCATCCTAGGACTTGGGGAGCTGGCTGAGGATAAGGCTAATGTCTGGAGGAGGGTAGAGAGATGGAGAGAATCTCAGAGAATGGTTCATGATTCTTGACTAAACCACATCTGAAGTTTGACCCACATTGGCCCTGTCAAGGCCTCTAAAGTTCCCCTACACTCAGCAACTTTACATTCACTGAAATGAACCCAGACTGGGCTAAACTTTGGCCCCACAGATCATGATGTGTTCTGAATTAATCTTGGAATTCCCTACCAGCTGCCCTCCATCTGATCATATGGAACTATTTATACTATCTAACTCTGGATCATGAAATTACTCATAGGTTTAGGACCTTCCAGATTTTCAAAACCTGGGAGTACCCAAAATAATCTCCAAAAGAACCACATACAAACTCTCGGTCCCAAACAGGAAGCTGAATGTTCTTGACCTGAGCCTTTTTATGTTACATTGCATAACAGCACTGGGATTGTGTTTTAGTCTCTGAACAAATTATCATTTTATGGTCAAGAAACAACATAATTGATAGAACCTGTTCAAATTTGATTTGTTTCTTTGAGATGTAAACACCAAACTATGACAATTTATGAAACGCCCCTCAGCTAGAAACAGCTGTTTCTCTCTCTTATTTTTGTTATTCAGGGGTGGGGAGGGTATCATACAATTCAGGTTGGCTTTACACTTCTGATCCCCCTACTTCTGTTCCCCAAATGCCAGAATTACAGACATTTACAACCATGCCCAGTTCAGTTTATTGTCTCTTGAGTAAAAACAATATTGATTTTCCTGAAACCTTTCACTAATCGTAGAGGTTGGTATCAGTTACCAGGAGAGCAGAGAAACATTAAATGTGTTTGAAAACACCATTCCAGGACAGAGGAAAGGGGCTAAAAACACCACATAATAATAATGCTTCTAGATTGACTTTTCCTCCCAGCATTGGATGGCGTGAGAGTTTTTGAGTAGTTAAAAATAAACTCTCAGTACAAAGCTCCGTAATCTAATCTAGGAGGCCAGAGGTCTTGCTTTCGTCCTAGGATGCGACTTTAGCTAAATTCCTTAATGTCACTGTGTCTCAGTTTCTTTGGTAAGCAAGGACCTTTGTCCTGCTCCCTAATTCACTTAGCTGTGGAGTTCAAATGAGATTCTACATGATGTGATAAAATGCTTTGTAAGGTTATAACTTCATCATAAAACTATGGGGTCTTCATATGTCCAAATGGTCCCTGCAAATCTCAGGTAATCCTAGTACACTCTCTTTCTCCCTGACATCATGGGTTAATTTAAGTATTATTATTTCATTTGGGAAAGGTGTGGGCAGACACAGTACCCTCTCATCCACACCTCATTAACCAGTAAGCAATTGTCTGGGGCTATCATTTTATAACTCTTCCCTGTAAGAAGCAAATTGCTATTAATGGTTTTTCTCACAGCTCATTGTTTTGTTCTTTAGAGAACACAGAAGGAATTTTTGAGGGCAGGGACCATTGCCCACTCAACTTGTTTCTTCTATGGGCAGTGCCTACTTCATAGCTATTCCCAACACATGCCTTTGAATTGAATTGACTCTGCAGGAGTTGAATCCTTATGCTCCCAAACCATAGCCTATGTTACCTTGAGAAAGAGTGGCTTGAAATGCTAAGCAGTGTGTCTGTCAGCATTAGGCAATGTTGTCATCTGCGTGGTGTTCTGAGAGAAGGAGAATGAATTAGACCTGCCTGTGTAGACCAGGAATAATCTCCCTCCTCTGGCTCATCCTTTCCATGTAACCAAAGGCCAGTTCCCAGGAGCCAGCTAGAGGATGATTGTCTTACCTGGAAGGTTCTCTTGCTGCACAGACTGTGTTGATTTTTGCATTTCTGTGGTTTGTTGCTCTTTCTGGTCTTCAGGTGGAGGTGTAACTTGTTTTCTTGTGTTGCCATGAGCTAGAGAATATGGGATTAATGAAGCAAATAAGTTCCCAAATGTGCAGAATAGAAAAATGCTGTTCACAGATTTATTCACCCCAGGACATCTCTCTAGTGCCCAGGACTATCTCAGTGCTGGGTTAGGTAAGATGAATAAACAAGGTCTCCCTTGGATGGGGCCAGCACACCTAGCCCACCACTGACTTCACCATATTCCTATTCATATGGGTGATGGATCCGACATATTCCTAGAAGAAATGCAAGATTCTCCTACTAGAAAATTCTTGTGTTCATGTGAATCAAGAATAAGTGGATCTTTCCTTCTCATCAGCGCTACCAGTATTGTACATGGCAGGTAAGAACAGTCTGAGTCCACAACCTTCATCTGACTCCTTCATTCTTCTCTAGTGGTTCCAAGCTATTCATGTTGGAGAAATGTGCTCTTAAGGCAATGACCAGAAAACTCCTCCAGCCGTGAAGTACTGGCAGACAAAGTGCAGGTAAGCTCCTCAGTGAGGGGCATCAGAACTCCAGCTTAGGATGGGGGGGGGGATCTGTTGGAAAATGAATCTGCCAGCACTTCAATCAAGAAGTCATCTTTTAACCCTGCCCTGCACACACGGTTTGACTCACTGACCCACTCCATCCTCAGGGTTAAGTAATAAAGAGGACCCGGGCGGTGGTGGCGCACACCTTTAATCCCAGCACTTGGGAGGCAGAGGCAGGCTGATCTCTGTGAGTTCGAGGCCAGCCTGGTCTACAAAAGTGAGACCAGGACAAGCAGGGCTGTTACGCAGAGAAACCCTGTCTAGAAAAACCAAAAAAAAAAAAAAATAAAGAAGAATGACACAACAAAACAGTTATAAGACCCACGTAGGTGTCCAACAACAGAGGAATGATTAAAGTAAATTTCGTATATATGGAATTTTTTCTTTAATACAAGCATGCATGAAAACATACATACATACATACATACATACATACATACATACATACATAGACACACACACACACACACACACACACACACACACACACACACACATTATGCCATCTTGGTTAGCCTGGAGCTCATCATACAGACGAGGCTGACTTCAAACTCACAGAGATCCACCTGCCTCTGACTGCTGAGTTTAAAGACATGAGCCAACACCCTCAGCTTAGCTGTGTGATAGAAAAATTTTAGACATAAAGAAGAAAATGAATGCAACTAGAGATAACAAAAAGTTATCAAATTAAGCAAATTTGTAAGCAAATTAAGCCAGCCACAAAAAGAGAAATATGCTTTCTTTTATTTGTAGTTTCTAGATTTTCTATAGAAACCTAAAATTAAGTATATGACCTGAAAACATAAGAAAACTGTACAAGGAAACAAAAGGGACTAATGGGAGAGGAATAGAGGCGAGAGTAGGGGGTATTAGTGGGGGCAGTACTGTGTACCTGTATAAAAATATTCTTATGCAACCTGGTACTGGGTATAATGTTTATGATATATTATAAATATATAATATAAAATGTTTATATATGTCATTCAAATATATATATACATTTAAATGAAACTACCACTTTCCCACAGTCTCACCCCCCGGAATGGAGAAGCAATTGAGTACAGAAACAGTCTGATTGAAGGAAGAAAGAAGAGAGGCCAACAGGAAAGTTATGAAATCTATCAAATTGACTCGGGCTTAGTCAAGAATGTAGCCAGCCTAGTTCTTAGACTGAGTAGAGACTGTTTAAATAATGGTAAATGAGTGGATATCCCAGAAGCCTCCAAAATCCATTATCCCATAGATTAGTCTACCATCTTTTATCTCTTGGTCCGAGTTAATAGGCGCTGGATATAACTCCTTTTATCTCTAACTCCTTTCCCATTGAGGATACAAAAGGGACACTTACAGTTGCGTGTGCACTGGCAGTTCTCACTCCAGGAGTTTCCTAAACAAACCATGTAGACCAACTCCTTTAGTCTTCTGAAACCTCTCTTGCATTCACAGTTTAGGATGGTGCCATTCTTGTAGGAGAGGGCTTTGAATGTGGCATTGGGAACCTCTGGTGGGTCATGCAGACACATCTCTGTAAAGACAAGAAGAATATTAGTGCAGAAGGCCCTGGTAAGACATGTGTTTGATTGTGTAGTGGCTTGCTCACACATTTCTTCCCTCCATTTAAGTCATTGGTAGTACTCCACTTCCTCAAAAAAGGAACTGAGGCTCACACTGTGGTTCCTGTCATGGCTGGTTTTTGTGTCAACTTTACACAGGATAGAGTCATTTGAGAGGAGGGAACCCCAATTGAGAAAATACCTCCTTAATATGAGGCCTCCATAAGAGGCCTGTTGTTTATTGTGGTGGTTGGTTTGAGGTATAGATTTGAATGCTCTACTGGATGCCTAGACAATTCAAAATGTACTTCTGAGTGTATATGTAAATATATTTCCAGAGAAGATTGAACATGGGTCATCAAAGTAATAAGAAAAAGACCCACCCTCATTGTGGGCAGGCACCTAACAGTCAGCTGGGGACAGGAAGTAGGAGGCACTCCCACCCCATCCAGTCCCCTTCTCCCTTACCCTCTTCTCTTTCTCTCCTTCCCCTTCTTCTCTGTTCTCCTCTTCTCTCCCCTCCCTTCCCTTCCTCCTCCTACTCCTCCTACTCCTCCTCCTCTTCCTCCTCTTCCTTCTTCTTCTCTCTCTCTCTCTCTCTCTCTCTCTCTCCCTCCTTCCCTCCCTCTCTCTATTCTATCTCTGTCTGTGTGGTGGTTTGAATGAGAATGGCCATCATAGACTCATACTCGGATGCTTGGTCCCACTTGGTGGAACTCTTTGGGAAGGATGAAACATGGGATGGCAGCTTGACAGCAAGCACCTTTACACACTTAGCCTGCCCATTTCTGAAATTGAAAGACAGACATTAACTTACAGATCCAAGACGTTCACCACACCAGACAGAACCAATAAAGAAAAGCAGATTGGCATGCATCCATTGGCAAGCTACCGAAATCCTAATGCAAATGTCTTAAAGCATCTAGATGAAAACGTGGAAGTTGATGGATGATGACTGAGATTGCCACAGAAACAAAGGGAGCCAGAAAGTGACAGTATAACTAAGCCAGCCTTCAAACAGACAGACAGACAGACAAACAGACACACAGCTTGTCAGCTCAGAATGCTGATTAGACGTGATACCCTTCAAAAATGAAAGTGAGGTTGGCACATTTTCAGGTATAGAAGAGTTTATAGAATCCCACTAGCACACTTGTGTTGCATATTAAAAATGGGGGGGAAGCTAAAGACAAAACTCTAAACAGAAATTGTATTAGTCAGAAATATAAATCTACTGGAAATAATGAAGGGCATGAATAAATGTGTATGTATGTGAAAATGCCATCTTTTTCTTGAAAGAATTGTTTAAAATAAAATAATAATATTGTATGGTAAGTTTTATTTGCATTATTATTATCATTGTTGTTGTTGTTGAGACAAAGTTTCTCTGTGTGTAGCTTTGACTGTCCAGAAACTCACTCTATGGACCAGGCTGATCTTGAACTCACAGAGATCCGCCTGCCTCTGCCTCCCGAGTGCTGAGATTAAAGTCATGTGCCATCACACCTGGCTTATTTTAATTTTAATTGTGTGTGTGGGTTGGGGGCACTTGAGTGCAATGCTCCTTGAGACCAGAAGAAGGTGTCAGATCTCCATTGTCACAGGTGATTGTGAGCTGCACAATATGGGTGCTGGGAACGAAACTCAGATCTTCTGGAAGAGCAGTATGCATTCTTAACCATGAGCCATCTTGTTAATCCCGACATGATGGATCTTACCATCCATGTAAATGTAAAACATATGACAACTGTAGAAAGAAGGTTGAGATCGATGGCCCTTTAGCTTTTTAAGTTCTTTTAGCATGACTGAAATGGTACAATATTAACTAAATAGAATTTGGTAGGTTAAGAATGCTTAGTAAATACCCCAGGGAAGGCATCCAATAATGAAATAGGAGCACACATGGAAAGGTAACACAATAAATTAAATGGAATATTCCACTATGTATTGAATATATACTTGATTAGCCAAAATTAAGAAGAATAAAATAAGGATACAAGTGAGGAAGCTAGGAAAGAGCAGGAAGGCAGAAGTGAAGGTCAGATCATTATCGGGGATTACATTAAATATAAATGAACAAAATTTTCTAAATGGAAACTTTCAGACCACAACAAACAGCAGGGCTCATGCTGTCTATGCAAGAACATGCTTAAATATAAAAACCACAATAAATTGAGAATAGAAAAACATATACAGAGATAAGCTGATATGGCTATGTTACTATCAGAAAGTAGTTTTGTGAGAATGGGAATTATTCATAGCTGATATGCCTCTTTCCATGCAAGTACCAAGAATGCTACACAATGGCATCTGTAAATCAGCAGATGTGGCAATCCCAAATCTCTTGTCATTTGTATGTTTTGAATCAATTAGACAAAATCTAAAATAAATTGCATTTACACATCAAAACAACAAAATACTCAAGAATAAATTAACCCAAACCTCCAAGAAGACCACACTTGAAAATGGTAACATTGCTGAGATATTTTTTTTTAATTTTTAAAAGATTTTATTTATTATGTATAATGTTCTGTCTGCAGATATGCCTGCAGGCCAGAAGAGGGCACCAGATCCCATTATGGATGGTTGTGAGCCACCATGTGGTTGCTGGGAACTGAGCTCAGGACCTCTGGAAGAGCAGTCACTGCTCTTAACCTCTGAGCCACCTCTCCAGCACCACTGAGATAAATTTTAAGGGAAGTAAATAGAGAAACATGACTTTCACAAATTGGAAGAATGATTTTTAAAAAGACACATCAGTTTACCTGTAATTCATCTGTTAATTCAATGTAATTACAATCAAAACATCCAACATACTTTTTAGTAAAATTAGCAAGTTGTTTTCAAAGTTCCTTGGAAGTGTCTGTTTGGAGACCCAAACGATGTGTTACCCAGACCATCAATAAAGCTAGCCATCAAGACAGCAAGCAGTTGGGATAAATACAAGTACAGCAGCAGACCAATAAGTTCTAGAAACTCATGCACATGAGTTAATTGCCCCCTCACCAATTTTCCAAAGCAATTCTATGAAAAACAAAATTCTCAACAAATACTATTGAGTCATGTGGAGAAATGTGGAAATGGAAAGGGGCTTCTTTCCATAGATGAAACTTATTTTTCTTACATATAAAGAACCATATACTAGCTATATATATCACACATGCAGCCATAAAATTAAAACTATAAAACTTCTAAGAGGAAATAAATGCAAATAGCTTTAGAAGTGGGGGTAGGGAAAGATTTCTTAGGACACAACATGCACTGAATATAAAGGAAAAATGGGGCTGGACAGATGGCTCAGTGGTTAAGAATGCTTGCTGCTATTGCCAAGGACTTGTGCTGTTCCAAGCACCTGAACCAAGCAGCTCATGACTACTTATAACTCCAGCTCTAGAGGATCCGACTCCACTCTCCCACCATCCCATACACAGATCAAAATTTTCATAAAGAAAAAAATACAAAAAGTGTCAGCTAATCTCCAAGAAAATGGAGAAGATATGGCAAACTGGGAGAAAAAACATTGTAAATCTATATATTATAAATGTATATATGATATGATATTTATATAATTATATATTATATTGATAAATTATAAATATATAAATTTATATATATATAATATTTCTTTCCAGTATACATGAAGACCTACACATTAACACTAAAAGGCAAATGACTCAATAAGTAAACAAACACTAAAATACTCACATTTCCAAAGAAAATACATGATTATCGAAAACAGTCAATTGAAATGGCAGTCACCAAACTACCAAGAAAATACAGGGGCTGGACAGAGTGCTCAGCAGGTTAAGTGTGGCTGACGTCCAAACCTGATAACCCAAGTTCAGTCAACAGAACGTATGGAGGAAGGAGAAAACCCGCTTCTGAAAGCTGTTCCCTGCCACCATTCATGTATGCTTATGCACTTCCCACTCATACAAGTGATAAATAAGATTTTTAAAAAAGAAACAAAACACAAATTGAAAACCACCATGAATTTGTCCATTAGAATGGGTGAAGTGGAAAAAAAAAAAAGAAACCCCATTAAATGTGGAGGGGAATCAGAGCTGTTGGAATTCTCTTATATAGTAGTGAGAGCACAAAATAAAATTACTTGGGAAAACTGTTTAAGGCAGCAGTTCTCAACTTGTGAGTTGTGACCCTTTTGGCAAACTTCTATCTCCAAAGATATTCACATTACAGTTCAAAACAGTAGCAGAATTACTGTTATGAAGTAGCAAAAAAATAATTTCATGGGTGGGGGTCACCATAACATGAAGAAATATATTAAATGGTTGCAGCATTAGGAAGATCCTGAACCACTGGTTTAAGGTATTTTAAGCGGGGGCTGGAGGGATGGCTCAGCAGTTAAGAGCTGGTATTCTTGCAGAAGATTCAGATTTGGTTTCCAGAACACAAATTATGGTTCAAAACTCTCTGTAACTCCATTTCCAGGGGGACCTAATGCTGTCTTCTGACCTCTGTGAATACCAAGTATGAATATGGTACACATATATTCATGTAGGCAAAGTAGTCATAGACATAAAATAAATCTAAAAATATTTAAAGAAAATATTTCAAATTAAGTATATGCTTATGCTGTGGTCTTGCAATTTCACCCTGAGGTATTTGTCTAAGAGCAGTGAAATAATGTGCACATAGAGAGAATTTTACTAAGACTTCTAGCAGCCTGATTAGTAACCAACCCAAGGTGGGGCATGGTGCTAAATACCTATAATCCTGGATCTCAGAAAGCTGAGGCAGGAGTATTATGAGTTTGAAGCCACCCTGGGCTACTAGAGACCTTATCTCTAAAATAACAACACCAACTCAACAACTTACACACCTATCATTGTGAGAAGAGAGTATAAATTCCAAAAAGCACGGAAGAATGCAAAGGAATGAATTGCTGCCACAGACAACATAGATAATTCTCAAAAAAAAAAAAGAACAGAAGAAGCTAGTCCTATACTCTATGATCCACTTACATAAAATAAGAGAGAGAGAGAGAAAGAGAGAGACTAAACACAAAGAAATTAGGCCAGTGGTTTCTTGTGGTAGGTGGGGATCAGCTCAAAGGAGACAGCAAGAAGAGCTCAGTGGTGATCATGTTCTCGTGCACAGTTGTCAAACTCATCAAGTTGTTTCAAATCTGTGCATATAGACTTCCTATAAACAGCCTTTCTTACATACTGCACACACAATACTGACAACCATAATAAGTAAAATGGAATAAAACCTGCAGGTTTGGGGTCTGGAGAGATGGATCAGCTGCCACTCTGGACAGCGCTCCACAATCTTGAGGACCAGGGTTTGGATCCCATGAACACCCATGCAGCAGGCCGGATGTTCCTGCAAATGCCCGTAACACCAGCCCCGAGTGGTAGTTCAGACACGAGGACAGCTGAACTGACAAACTCCCAGACAAGCTGAGAAAGCCTGAGACCCGGGTTCAGGGGGGGACTCTACCACAAAGGAATAGGTAGACAGTGACAGAGGGGAACACCTAATAACATCTAATGGACTTTGGTAACACTCAGGCATATGGTCCTAAACACATAAGTGAGCATACCCTCACACAGGCACAGATAGACACATTAAAATTAATAAAATCTTTTAAAAATGTTTTTCTGTAACTCATTTCACAGCAATGCAACCAATTAACTTAGCACTTGTTGAGTAACTATTCCTCAGCACAAAAAGTCAAGGATCAATCTTAAGTATATCTGGTAGCAAACCACAAGCCAAGAAAGAACCTTTCAAACAAGGGACTTTGAAGAGGGTCAGATAGGTTATCTTTGAGATGACTGCACCCTTAGGCATTCTTCAGTGCATGATGGTGTTTTTATACCCAAGGCCATGGAAATTTCCACAGTTGACATAGACTAGTCCAGTGTCCAAGTAGGTCATGTTAGGACATGGAAGAAGCTCTAGAACTTTATATTCTCACAGATTTACTTTCCTGAAAAAAACAAAAACAAAAAACCTTTCCTGGAATTGCTTATAATTCTCTCCCCTGAAAGGCCTTGCCAAACGTGCTCCAAAAATTATCCCAAGGCAGAGGCAGAAGCATCCATGGGAAAGGCAACCCTGGAGACTTTTTTCTTTTTAATCCTGTAAGAATAAATCTGGGTTATTCTTAGCTCTTCTCACTCTGATGTCATAAAAGAAACATCAGTTCAACACCCAGAAAAGAATTAAAAATAATTTGTCTAGAAGGTTCTCAGAAAGATCATGAAGGAGAATTCCATGTACACAACTCAGAAAAGTAATCTTAAATTGTCAATCTAAAATGATATCATGTGGCAGCTGCCTTCACTCTAGTTTTATCTCCTGATCACCCCAAATGCACTTCCAAATTCAGCTCTGAGGATTTTCTCTGCCTTATTTCTTGGGATATGGAGCTCCCAGGAGATGCCTAGCACAGACTCCGAGGTACGTGGATGTGACTTTGCCTTTCCACTTTTAGACCTTTCCTTCATGTAGGCACAGGGCCAAAGAGTCAGCCAGCAGTTCTTTATCACCCCAGGGTTTGGATCAGAGGCCTTCCTGGGAGAGTTATGCCAGACTCCTCCAGAGTTGAACATGCTGCCCATCTTATGACAAGTTGACCATGTGGGGTGGTCCCATTCTCCTCAAATCCCTCCTTTATCACTCTCCCAGAAATTAGACCACAACACAGCTTCCCTTGTGATTACTTGTAGGGACTTTTGACTCCTTCAGCTAACGCTCTAGAAATCACTAGTGACAATCACAAAGCCTCCACCCTGTGGACTGCAGTGCAGGACAGATAGAGGAGAATAGTGCCTGCTGTGGTTTGAATGTGGAAGTCGAGTCTCCCACAGGCTCGTATATTTGAACACCTGGTCCCCAGCTGGTGGCGATGTTTGGGAAGACTGTGGGACCTTCGAGAGGTGGAGCTTTGCTGTGAAATGAGGTGGTTTTTTTTTTTCTTTTCTCACCATTCCCTTCTGCTCCCAGGAAGAGAGTATATATAGCAGGGAGATGAGGGAGCACAGACCTGGCTCAGCACTTCTTACCCGAATTGCTATCCCCTTTATATGGCCTATGGCTTCAACCCCACTCCTCAAACGGAAAAGCCTTCACTTTATTTTTAAGACCTTCATTCTTAGAAAGAGAATACAACTAGAATGGATTGTAACCTTGACATACTTCTCCGCCTCCTGAGTTAAACGGGAATATCAACAGGTTGAAGCCTACCTGGAAGAAAGGTGGCCCTTTCATCAGTAAGAGAGTGCCACTAATGAAGGGTGACAGGTGAGCTGAAGCCAAGGCTACTCATGGTGGCAAGCATACAAATCACCTGGAGATACAGACTGGGTTATTTCAGATAAGCTCTCAAGGGTGTTGACGCTTTCGGTCTACAGCCACACACGGGGTACCTAAGATTTAGGGAAAGCTTCTGGTGGCTGCATCCTGCTTTGCCTCTGTACACCCTTCTTGAGGGCTCTTGCCCTCCAGCGCACCCTGAGCAGGGTCTTGGTGCTTTGGAATGTGCCCCTGGTTTGTGCTTCAGGATCTCATTGGTTGCTGGAGGAATGGTGGGTGAGTGAGAAACAGTATGGGCTGGGAGACAGTAGCGTGGCTTTGTCTATGATGTCTAAGATGGGAACTTATCTGACCCTTGTGGCCCATCTAAGTGACATGAAAAATACAGAAAAGAGAGGGGCTCCCAGAGGTTGTGGACAGAGTTTGAGATAAGAGTCACTGCTGTGTGGGTGATTCAAGAAAGAGTTGTATTGTCTGTAGTGCTGGCGGCTCTAAAAGAGTGGCTTTGCTTTCTTTCTGTCTCTCCCTTTTCCATCTGTGGGGAGTGAGGAGGGAGATTAGAATCACTAACTATGCTTGGTATCAGCTGGACTAGCATTTACTAAGTTTTATAAGGACTCACGAGTATATCAAGAGTGTGAAATCACCTGATATACATTTGGCTTTTGGCTGAAAGTCATTCTTTTTCTCATCAGATCCAATAAAAAAGAAGCCAAGGATAATACCAAAGTTGTCTACAGCTCAAATCAGTAGTTGGGCCTGATAGTCAGTGTTTTTGTGTGAAATAAAATACCATGAATGTGATGAATGTCTTTTGACATAACCAAAATGCTCTGAGAACTTGTAGGGTCTTAGGAAGAAACTGCCTTTCTGTGAATTGTGGGAAAGTCTGAGGGAAGACCTCAGTTCTTTGATTCCAAGTTCAGAGATCTTCCTTCCATGTCAGAAACATGTAACCTCCAGGAGACAGGATGTTCTCCACCCTATTGGTGGCTGTCACACGCAGGGAGACATCTCGGCTGTCTAAGCTATCTGGGTACCAGGAGATGTTTATTGATGTTGTGGTTCAGTTCAGATCATTATCTATGAAGTCAGAGCACCCAGGCCCCCCTACTTGAGGTTTTTTTTAATGTAATAACAGCTCTAATTTCTGAACTCTGTTTTGTGTATATTACTTCCAATGCTCTGTGCAGCCACAAAAGGGGGATATTCTTAGCCTGCTTCACACAGCTGGAGACTGAGGTCCCAAGAGGTCAGTTACCCAAACCACATTCTCACAGTGATGGGAACTGAATGCCAAATGTCTAATGGTTGTCTTTATGTTTATCTTTCAAAAAACCCCAAATCTCCCTTTTACCTTCAGGAAATTATTTCAAACAGAAAATTCAAATGTGTTAGGACAGAACAAAGAGAAAAATGACAGAGTGTGAATCTATAATGATCTTGAAGCAAAAAGTTAGAAAAGCACCCTGCTTCTCTTAAGGACTGTTATTATTCGAGCCAATTCTACATATTCCTGACCTGAAATTCCAATTTCACCTGACCTTTACCTCCACTCTGCTCTAAAGAGTCACAACACTCTTGCATTAATAGCCCTTTTCCATTGACTTTCAAGACTCCCATACAACCCAGTGACAGCCCACTTCTGAGCAATAGCATCCTACCACTTCTATCTGCCCTACATTTCTCTACCCTTCTGAAATGCCTTTATAATACCATCAAAACAAAGAACTAACTGGAAGTCCACCGTGCCAGTCAGCTTTGTGATTCATCTCTGGATACAGCACTTCTACAAAGCCTCTCTTTACTCTCCTTTGATCCTGGAAGTTTTTCATCTAACATATACTAAGTTCTAAACAAGGAATGTTGACTTCATCCTTGCTTTACTTTGAGCATTCAGTTGCCTATCAAAAAGCAGATGGCAGCTTCTTCTGAGCCATCAATCAGCTGTGTGACCAAAACTGCTTCCCAAACACCCTGAGACGTTGCCATTTGCCACAGGTATTTGTCCTTTAGGGCTTTTGATATGGGGCTCGTTGCAAGAGAATCCCGGGTGTTGGCCTCAAAGCCAGGTTTGAGGTTACCCATGAATGGAGTCCAGATTAGACAAAACAAGCCATCCTAACAGAAGGGCTGTGAACCCAGTATGTTATTTTCTTCTTTGCTGTAACAGAATATACAACAAAAGCAACTTGGAAGGAAGGAAGAGTTTATGTTGGCTCACAGTTTGAGGGAAGGTCTGTCATAGCAGCATGAGCTTGAAGCAGCTGACCATGTTGTATCCTTAATCAGGAAACAGAGAGTGATGAATGCTGGTGATGACCTAGCTTTCTATTTTTAATTCAGACCTGGGCTATGGCCACCGGAAATGACCCCACTCACTTTTAACATTAGCCTTCTTACTTAATTAACCTAATCTAGAAAATCCCTAACAGATGTATCTTCCATTTGTCTCATGGTGATTCTAAATCCCACCAAGTTGATAGTGAGGTTAATCATCTCGAACACCTTGCTATGTTCAGTAGACTACAAGGAGACTCTTTTGCTGGAATTTTACTCAGAGGGGAAGAAAGATGAGTGTCCCTTGAAATAATTTCATTATTTATTAACTGTAAAATTCTCTGCAAGATTACTTCTTGATATTTTGTTGTGTTTTTGTTTGTTTTGTTGTTGTTGTTTTAGAAGTAACCGATATGTAAAATTACAGGACCAGGAAACAGGGTTTCCTTTGAATTCATATTCAAAGAACTATAAGAGAACTCTGAATGCGTTCCCTCCCTCAAATGTACATTTACACAAGTAGATAATAGATTTCAAATCTTTTAAACTGTGGTAAATTTCTTAGTTTTGTTTCCTTTTGGTGTGATAAATTGTCACAACTGTCCTGTTATCTGAGAAGAGAGAACTTCAACTGAGAAAATGTCTATATCTGATTGGCCTATAGGCAGTCTTGTAAGGCATTTTCTTGATTAATATGGAAGAGCCCATCCCACTGTGTGGAGCCATCTCTGGGCAGGTGGTCCTGAGGTATATAAGAAAGCAAACTGAGCAAGCCAAGGCAGAGTGTATCTTATAGGCTGATGGAGCAAGAGTGGTAGCTTTACTGTCTCTTCTTCTTGTAAAGCCACTAATGCCACCACAGGTCCCTACTCCCATGACCTCCTATATGATAATCACCTCCCAAAGGCCTGACTTCAACAGAGAAAAGGAAGGTGGTAGGTAGTAGGTCTATAGGCAATCCAAATATCCAGAAATGAGCTCAACCTGGACTATAGGAGGATTTTTGGCAGGTAGACAAAAGACAGCATTCCTCTGGAACTTGTGAAATCAGTTCCCTTCGGCCAAAAAGACTCATTTCCCTGATCTATGATAGAAGAGATATATGGCTTCCTATGGTCCCTATCAGTATATCAAAGTCCATGCAGCTCCCACAGCATCTTAAGCCACTGTTACACATTTCAAAGTCCCCATGACAGTCTCCCGGCCTTTCCTTCTCTCCAGCTACTCACCCTCCCTATAACCCACAATCCTCTACAATTCCTGCTCTTCCTCTCTTATTCTCTATCCTCTGTCTCTTGGTATCTCGCCATCTCTGCTATTCTCTCCTGTTTCCCTTGCCCTGGTCACATTCAGTCTGCTTCTCTTTCTCTCTGCTTTCTCTCACATGTGCAGTGAAAATCTTAATCATACCTTGAAGGAGTCATGCCACCAGCTCCTTTACTACACCCCTTGTTAGTGTGATTGTCACCTAGCATCTGGGCACACTAGTGAGAAATTGTCTGTGTATTAAGGGTAGCCTCTAAGAACATCTGAGAGGGGGTGTCTCGATGGCACTAATTGGTGTGGGAAGATCCATCTCAGTTTTGGGCAGGGATCCTCTGTGGTATGAAATGAGGAGAGCACGCTGAGCCCTACCATGTACACATTCAAGGGTTCTGCTTTCCAGATGTGGCTGCAACGTTATCTTACTTCCTGAGAGAACATAAGCTACTGTGTTTGTTCTTTTCTTTTAAAAACATGGTCAATTGAATGTCTGATATGTGGTTTTTGTTTGTTTGTTTTGTTTTTGGAGAAACAGTCTCCCTATGTAGCCCTGACTGTCCTTGAACTCTCTGTGTAGACCAGGCTGACCTCAAACTCACAGAAATTCACATTCCTCTGCCTTCCAAGTGCTGTGCTTAGAGGCATGTGCCAGTATGCCTGGCAATGTTTTCTTTTTTACTGTTGACACGTATATTTATTCATTTGTTTATTTTTTAGTGTGTGTGTGTGTGTGTGTGTGTGTGTGTGTGTATACAAGTGGTCATAGGCCACAGTACATGTGTGGAGGTCAGAGACAAACTTTCAGGCACAATTTTCTCTTTCTCATATGTGCGTCCCAGGGACTTTACTTGATGAGCCATCTTGCCAGCACAAGCTATTTACTTTAACATCTCCAAGTTCTAATAGGCCTTCCCTCTTGATTGGCTCAGTGTGTGGCCACACCAAGATTCAGTGTAGACCTAGGAAACTGACCATGACTCGGACACGCTTTACAGATCAGAGTCTGTATGGTAGAAATCATCATCTACATTGCAGAGGGAATTGGAAGGCACTTCCTTCATGAGCAGGGGCAGCTGTAGGGGATTTTTAGGAAATGGAAGATGAGTCATCCAGTGTTGGTGATACATCACCCTCACCTCAGCACTAATTGCTTTGGTTTGGTTGTGTTCTCCATGCTCAGAGATTCTGAGACATTGAGAGGATTGGCTAATGGCTTGGAGATTTTCCATTCCTGCAGACACATGGACAAGATTGGCCAGTGAGAATGGCATAAAGGTGGCTCCTACAATCTGAGTCCTGCGGTTTGCAGATGTAGCTCAGTGGTGTGAAAACAGCCTTGCCGTGCTCAGTGTCAAGGTGGCCTGAACTCAGGCTCTGTGCTGTCCTATCTAGTTTGACCTGTTTGACTAGAAGACAAGGTGTACCCTTACACACACACACACACACACACACACACACACACACACACACACACACTGACACACCTCTGGTGAACTCTGAATCCAGAAGCTAGGAAAAGAAACATTTCTGTCATCTAGGCAAGAAGGAAGCTTCAAGTTGTTTAACTTCACTTGTTTTGAGTTTGTCTTTGTTTTCCCTCACTATTTTTTCCTCACTCCTTTGTCTAATTGTATTTATTAATTAGATTAATTGGATCTTTTCCATCTATTTCTCATTTTTATTCCTTTTTATATCAATTCTACTTACATTGTTGCGTATATTTTATGTGTGTTTAATATTAGCTCTTCACTTTATTATGGTCATTGGTGCTGTAAATGTTATTTTAATAGGATTTGATTGCATGTTTAGAACATGATTTGCTTCTGAGGCACTGATGTCACTGTTGGTGCTGGAACTCAAGCCCAGCATTGTAAACACATAGAGTAGGAAGTAAGATAGTCTCCCATCCCAGATGAGAGAAATCACACCATATTCCCTTCGTTACTTAGTTCCATTCAATTTTAGGCCATATCTCACCATGAGTAATGAAGGAGACAAAAGTCCCAAGATACAGAAGAGTGGGGTTGGGATCAGAGCTGAAGATACAATACTGCATGCAGCAACAGAGAGAAGTGACACACTGTGCTCACTCCACACTACAGAAACACTGCTATAGATACCTTCTGTACTCTTCTAAGCTACGTAGTACCGAATCTACAGCAATAACCAGAGACAAAACATCTCACATACTGCACTGCCTGTAACACACCTCCTGAACTACTAGAGAGACCCCACCCAGAGGAATCCTATAGTAAAAGAAGGTCCTTCAGCACTCAGCCAATCAGAAGCTACCAAATGCAGCCCAGAAAGCCAAGGGAAACCACAAGAAGTAAACAAACTAGGATTAAGCTCAGCACTCACTACAAAACAAACCGATATTCCAAGGACCACTATCAAGAGAAGGCTATTCCATAAGAAAGTCTTGTTAGTTGTCAGTGAGCTTGATTGGTGGGCATTTGTGTACAAAGGAGATGTGCATTCTCTCACACCTAGAACCTTCACAAAAAGCTGAACTCTTACTAGTTGTAAGAGGTGGTTTCTACAAATATCAAAGAGTAAGTATCACACAGATTCTTTTTTCTAACCACGGTGTAATGAAATTAAAAGTTAAGAACAGAAAGGAAAACCACAAACAACAATAAAACTTCACACATTTTAAAAAGAAAGCTTAGACTTCCAAATAAATCCGTGGATCAAAGGGAAACTCAGAACTCATTCTGTAAAATACTCTGCACTGAACAGCAGTGAAAATGGTGAGCATGAAACCCTGCAGTACTCAGCCAGCATAGTTGTAAAGCTACAGGGAGCTTTACAACTCCAAAGGAAAATACATGCTTCATTAAAAAACAAGCATTGTCCAATTAAATATTTACAGAAGGAAGTTAAAAACAGTGGAATAAAGGTAAAGAAAGAGGATCAGAAGATATAAAGACTACAGGAAGGATTTTCAAAAAGGAAAAAACCGAACAATGACAGAGAATGTCAGCCAAATTCAAAGTTACTCATTTAAGTAGATTCTGAAAATAACCAGTACTAGAAGGGGCAAATGCAACAGAACAACAGAATGAAGAAAAGGGAGCTGTGACAACTGATCACCGAAACCTCAAAATTAAGCAGAATCGTTGAGTCCAAGTCCAGCCTGAGGAACATGGAAAGAGAGAGAGAGAAAGAAGCCAGGGTGGTGGTGGCGCACGCCTTTAATCCTAGCACTCGGGAGGCAGAGGCAGGTGGAGCTTTGTGAGTTCGAGGCCAGCCTGGTCTACAGAGATAGTTTCAGACAGCTAGGGCTACACAGAGAAACCCTGTCTCAAAAAACCAAAGTGAGAGAGAGAAAGATTAAAGAAAGAGTAAAACGATAACTAGTAAAGAAACCAATCATTTGAAAAACTCAACTCATGAACAAACATATGAAATAACTACCAGATGTTTAATGCAAACTGTTTCAGAGGGTGTCTTAATTACTTTTCTATTGCTGTGATAAGATAACAAGAGTACCAAGGCAACTTATGAAGAACACATTTAATTTGGCTCATGGTTTCAGAGGGTTAGAATCCATGACAGCAGAACAAAGAACAGCTGAGGGCTCACATCTTGGTTCACAACCGTGAGGCAGAGAGAGAGAGAGAGAGAGAGAGAGAGAGAGAGAGAGAGAGAGAGCGAGCACACGAGGAGTGCAGTGCACACTGGGGTATCATGTGAGTCTTTTGAAACCTCAAAGCCCACCCCCAATGGCATACCTCCTCCAACAAGGCCACCCTTCCTAATCCTTCCCAAATTGGAAGTTCTACCAACTGGGGATCAAGTATTCGAATATATGAGCCCATAGGAGCCATTCTCATTCAAATCACCACAGATGGTTAAGTAATTCTTTCCAATTCATTTCATAGGGTTATTTTAGTTTTTCTGTTAAACCTGGAAGAACCACAGAGAAAATGGCCATAGGACTGTCTCACTTATAAAAACAGATGTCAGAATATTGATTACAATATTTGTACTCAGTTTTAGCCATGTATGTCAAACACTAACATTCTGATGAATTGGAATTTGTCTTGGCAATGATGGATGGTACACTAGTGGAAAATCTCTTGATGGGATTCACAACTCTATTTAAAGGTAGAAAATTATATGGTCATGTTAATAGCAGAACAAGAATCCAAAGATTTGAAAGAATAAATCATTAAGAAGAATATTCATTAAAGCCACGCATGGTGGCACATTCCTTTAATGCCAGCGTTCGAGAGGCAGAGGCAAGTAGATCTCTATGAGTTCTAGACCAGCCTGGTCTCTTAGTGAGTTCCAGAACAGCCAGGGTTACAGAGTGAGACCCTGTCAAAAATACACATGTGTGTAGTCATTATTAAAGAGAGGTTTCTTAAAATTAAAGGGAAGGCACTGAAAATAAACACTATTTTCACAGTGGTGTCTCACTGTTGGCTAGTCTTTCTCCTTTGGGCGTCCTGGTGTTACTTGACCCACTGTTTCTGAGGCCCAGCTCTCTCAGGCGCATCAAAGCTGCAGTTTCCACAAGACAGGAATGAGTGACTCACCAGTAAGACCTTCTTGGAGAAAACCTTGTGCCTTTGTTGGCAGTAACTATACAAAAAACAAACAGTAGGTCTAGAGGGACTAGGAGTTTGCTCTTAGAAAGAGAAACAGAGGCAAAAAAGCTGAAAATGTCCTTTATCACACATAGCTGCCTCTGAATTGTCAAGTCTGGGGACTTGTAACACTTCAGCCTTCAGCAGTTCAGTCTGGGTTTTTCTAACTCTACAGTCTCCTCATTGAAAACAAGCCTCAGTACTTGAAAGAGTTAACCACAAACTTACCACAGAATGTCAACTTGATTTAAATTAAAGTATTATCAGATTAAAAAAAAAAACAGATGGGGAAGAAATATCCCAGTTCTTTCTCTGAAAACTAAAGATAGTTTCCCCTTCAAATCTTGGAAACTGATTTCTTGGGAAGGAGCCATATTTTTAGCAGAGCTATGCTAAATTGGTAAGTCCCACCCACTGTCTTCTGAAAAGATACAGAGCCTTCCGAGAAGTTAAATTATATCGATGCGGAGATTTTCAAATGGATATCTGTGGGATTCCCCCCCCCCCATTTGTAGTCCCAGTACTCTGGAGACTGAGGTATATGATCACCATGAGTTTGAGGCAGCCTATCTATACAATGAGTGCCAGGTCAGCTCGGGACACATGGCAAGACCCTGCCTTTAAACAAACAAACAACTAAATAATAAATAAATAAAAAGGGATGGAGAGATGGCTCTGTGGTTTAGAGCACTGGCTGCTCTTCCAGAGTTCCAGAGTTCAGTTCCCAGCAACCACATGGAGGCTCATAACCATCTGTAATGGGATCTGATGCCCTCTTCTGTCTGATTCTCTCTGTCATGCAAGCATGCATGCAAATAGAGCATATGGGTATATATATATATATACATATATATATGATATAAAAATAAATAAATAATAAAAAATAAAATAAAACACAAGAAAAAAAACAGAGAAATAAACATGGTGTGGGACAGCAATATAGGATCAGAAGAGGAACAGAAAACAAAGAAAAAGTCATGGAAAATAAGAGACACCCAGGAGCAACTATGCTGAGCATTGCCAATACCATAGTATAAGAACTTATATTATACTGTATATTATAATATGAGTGTGTATTGAAATATATGAGACCAAAGCTGGGAGACGGTTCCCTGGGTTTGCCACATAAGCATGAGAACTTCTGTGTGGCTATGTGCAGTCAAACCCTCATACTGGAGGACAGGGGAGGTGGAGACAGGCAGACCCACTGAGCTCATTGCTAAACAGCCCAGGTTACCAATGGCCGCAATTGTGTTCTCTAAAGAAGAGGATGGCAACAGTAGCTAAAAGTTGCCTCAGAGAAGCAGAACCTGAGGAAACAGTGAGAAAGGGAAAGTGTTGCACTGGTTGGTACCAGGCAGGGAAACCTAGAAGTGAAAAACTGAACATCAAGAGCCTTCAGAGTGTGCCTCCCCTGGGGGGGGGGGGGTACCAACGGGATGTCTGAGGACATTTTATTCTAAAAGGACTCTTTTAAAAGTTTGTTTTACTTCCCTTTACATAAGGAGTTTTCTCTTTACAAAGGTTCTTTTTGCTCTAAGTCAGGCTCTGAACAGAGTTGTCGCTACCACAAAGACAGGAAGCATATACCACCACGGTGCTCAGCTGTATGACAGGCTTGGCAGGGAAAGCCGCCACAACTTGCCCACAGTCAGCAAGTGTCAAGCATGCAACCTGGTGTCAAGTCACTGGCCCCAAAACTCCCTGGAAACTCTCAGGGTGCTGGGCAGGAAGACGTTGACGTCAACATAGATGTCTGGGGACTTCAAACAAAACTTTTAGAAACATTTCTTTTGCCATTACCCAGCAACATGATAAACTGATCTTTCCCAGGGGACATGGGCCAGTTCAATTTGGGGGGTAATTTCACTTACATATATACACTGTATTTTTGTATATATTCATTTATTATGTACTATTCTTATAGTTTATAAATACATATTTGAAGAAGCATTGATTCTTTGTTTTATAAAGTATAGTAAGCACTGGAAATGCAGCTCATTGGTAAAGTGCTTGTCCTGCATGAATGGAGCATGAATGGGTTCAATCCTCAGCATCACAAGAAGCAAGACCAAAAGCCTAGTGTGATAATGTACTCTGTAATCCCAGCACTTGGGGGATGCTAAGGAAGGAAGGTAATCAATTACAGAGCCTGGACTGTGTAGGAAGTTCAAGGTCAGCCTGAGCTAGGGGCCCCTGTCTCAAAAAATGAGAGATGGAGGTATGGTCAGTGGTAGAACACTTGCCTAGCATGTGTAATGTCCTGGGTTAGATCCTTAGAACCACAGAAGGAGATGAAAAGAAGGGAAAGAAGGGGGAGGGGAGAGGAGGGAAGGGGAGGGGAGGGAAACCCAGTAACAGTATGAATTGGATTAATGAAACTCCTTCCCTCCCACCCTCTCTCCCTCCCTTTTTTCCTTTCTTCCTTGGAGAGGTCATAGATGTTGAGGACTGGAGAGAACTTCAAATGTATTCAGACATTTGGCAGTTGGCCTATAGATGGTGCCTCTAAATTCATGAGGCTGTGCAAACCATCAGTTCCTAAAGAGCTCCAAATACGTCCTACCTGAAATGTTCCTGCAAGATATCTCTTGAGCCAAAGAAGGCATCTAACCTCTGCCCAAATTGGTATAAATTCGAATGGAAAGGGTTGGATTCTAATCCTTTTGGAGATTCATGCTGACAAAAACAATGCTCTCAGCCCTTCTCTAAATGTAAGTGGGATGGGAGGCGTATAGTGTGTTGGTCTTGCAGGAGTAGTGGACAGTGGGCTCTGTGTTCATCAGCTCTGTGTTTGTACTTGAATCTGAGCTCTTGGCTATATTTCTCTCCTCATAAGCAGTAAGCTCCTGGAAGCCAAGAGCTGAGTCTTACTCACCTCTGCCTCTCTGGCCTTGTGACTCCCACTCAGTAGTTGCTCAACTGAAGGTGAATGAATTAATGAATAGATGATGGAACCAAGCAATAGACAGAAATAGAAGTCCTGCCACAATGGTAGGATGTTCCTTGTCATTCTGTTGCTTCCACCTGTCACATTAACCTGCTTCTTAGTCTACCCTTGGAGGCACGTACCCATCTTTGCCTTTTGTTTTTTTTTTTTTTTAATTACTGAGAGCACACATAAAAATTCTGAAGGAGGTATCTATTTTGGTCTCAAACAGAAAACAGTGGGTGATTCTGTGGGCAGAGATGGCAATTCCTGAACAAGGTGTGGTGACTCATGGCCAAGGTGCTCAGAATTTCCTCTGTTTTGTGGGCTGGCTGCCTAGGCAGACTCGTCTGCTGTGCTTTCTGTGAAGCAGGTGCAAGGAAAACACCAGGGGCTGCTCTTTGAAGGTGACAGAAGGAGGGCTGCAAAGGAAACTGAAGGATCCGGAGAATCTAGGTTCTAAGGATTATGTGGATCTTGAAGAGCTCCTAGCAGACTGAGATATAGTGGCATGCACTTGTAATCCAAACACCTGGAAGTGGAGGCAGAGGGATCGGGACTCTGAGGGCAGCCTTAATCACATCATGACTTTCTAAGCAACACTGGGCTACATTAAGACTAAGCAACAGAAAGGGAAAAGGCTGAGGATGTGCTGGGTGTTAAAGTGCTGTGAAAGCAGGAGAGCTCAGATCTGGATCCCTGACAATCGTGGTGATGTATGCGTGTAGCCCCAGCAGTGGGGACGGGGAGACAGGAGACTCACTGGAGCTTTCCGAGCAGGCGGTCTAGTTGAATTGGTGAGCTCCAGGTTCAGCTAGAGACTCGGTCTCAAAAAATAAGCTGAAGAGATAAAAGAGGATGGAACGACAACCTCTGACCTCCACCCTCTACACACACGTATATAAACATGAATGTACACACACACACACACACACACACATACACAAATAAATAAATACAAGAGATTCAATAGGTAGGCTATTTTGGTAGTCTTGAAGCTTCTGTGTAAGGTGGCCGTGGCTCAGGACAGTGGGTAGAGCTACTGTAAACTCAAATACTAGAGCCTTCCTAGCTGTGTTCCATCAGCTACTGATTTACCCGATCAAACACTCGGTTTGTCAACTATATCGTGCAGATAATAAGAACAACTTTTTTTTTTTTTGAGAGCCAGAGGCTCACTGTGTAGCCCTGACTGGCTTGGAATTCTCTCTTCAGCAGTTCTCAACTTCTGGGCCACAGGTCGCCTAAGACAATTGGGAAACACAGATATTTACATTACAATTCATAACAGTACCAAATTATAGTAATAAAGTAGCAACAAAAATAATTTTATGGTTGGGGTTTACCACAACATAAGGAACTGTATTAAAGAATCTCAGCATTAGAAGTATTGGAACCACTGCTCTATGTAGAAAAGGCTGGCACGAAACTCACAGAGATCTGTTGCTCTGATTTCCCAAGTGTTAAACTTAAAGGCTTAGACCGCAGAACCCAACAGCACTACCTTATTTTGAAAGTTCAACCAAGAGATACTGATTTAGCACAATACCTGAGAAATTGCACATAGGCTGTGACCATAAGCTCTTGTTATTATCATCACTGTTTAAGATGATTTTTCTGAGACCGGAGGGCTGGCTCAGGAGTTAAGAGCACTTGTTGCTCTTGCAGGGGACCTTGGTTTAATTCCAAGTACCCACATAGTGGCTCACAACCTTCCATAATTTCAGGTTCAGGGGATTTAATACCTTATTCTGGCCTTCTTGGGCACAGAAGCATGCCCATAGTGCACATACACACGTGCAGGTAAAACACTCATACATGGAAAACAAAATAAAATCTTTAAAACTTTTAAGTAAATCAGTAAAATGGTGTTCCTTCTGGGTAAACCTGTTTACTGCTGGTAGTCCATTCTTGTGAGCCTGAGTCTCTTGCATATAGGGTGCCTGGTATTGCCTTGAGAGTTGCTGGTTGAAACCTAGTGAACTAGCAGGGTAGAAGTAGGCTGTCATGTTAGAAGCCCTGGGATTCTGGCCTTGTGGTACGAGGTTGACAAGGCTGGGTTAGAACACTCAAAAATTCTTTGACTATATCCAGGAGTGTCATGTGGTACTTGCAATGCTGGTCAGTAATCCATCATGTCAAAGAAATCTACTAGAGACAACTAATGCCTATAGGCCCTGGACAATTAAAGTAGGATGAGGATCATGCAAAGCCTTTTGGTTTGGGTGAAAGTATTATTATTATTGTTATTATAACTGCTGCACATGTCTGTGTATGTTTATGTCTGTGTGTGCATGTGTGTCTGTGTGTGTGTATGTATGCATGTTAGGGTGCATGCATGTATTCATGCATTTGTGTGTGTGTGTGTGTGTGTGTGTGTGTGTGCACATTCATGTAGGCCTGAGATCAACCTCAGCAGTCATTCTTCGGGAGCCATCCACTTTTTCTCTTGAGATATGGTTTCCCATCAGCCCAGAGCTCACCAATTTGGCAGGTAGACCAGGAAGCCCCAGGGATCTGTCTATGTCTGCTTTCCCAGCACTGGGATTACAAACTCACCTTTTTTTTTTTGATGTGGGGAACACATTAATTTTTATCAGAGAATAACTATGGACTTGAATCTCATTTGTTCAGACACACATCAGTACACATAAATAAACTCAAATGAATATGACAGATACAGTTCATTGGTTTGGGTATTTTGTTCAGCTCCCAGTCTTCAGCTGACCCCACTCATGGATAACAATTCATGTGCACAGCCTCAGCCGAACCATCACATGATACTGCCTTCCAGTATCCTCTGTTTCTCTTAAGTACCCTTCAGAGCTAGGTTCTCCAAAAGCCCCTCTCAGAATGTCTTCCTTAATTATCTAGGCAGTATGCTGCTCTTTATATTCTGACCTCTTGCAACATTCACAGGCTGTGTTAGATACATCTCACAATCTTTGACCAATATTTGATCCTCTCTGGAGCTGCTTCCCATTTTAGCCTCAAGTTCTGTGTGACTCGGTGGCATGCATTTCTTCTGTTACAAGATTGCCTGCTGCTCAGAACTGGGCCCATGCACTGACAATACAGGTCTCCTGTTGGGGCCTGTTTGAACTAGAATTCCAAGCTGTCAGATCCCTATCCAAACAGACTGCTTTATAACAAAATCCCCAGTTGTCTTGCAAAGTTTGAGAAGCATCCCTCTATTCTCAATGAATAAATATTTTTAAAAAATGGAATTAGACCAACATGAGAATCATTTGTGTTTCTCTTCCTCCTCCCCGCTTTCCTTCCTCTCTCTCCTCGCCCCCTCTTCTTGTTTGTTCTTTTTAAAAAACAGTCTCACTGTGGAGCTCTGGCCTGGCCCAAAACTCACAATCCTGTACCAATCTCCCAAGATCACAGCTGTGCAAGCCATGCCTGGCTGTGCCATTACTTTAATTCTCTGCAGTGTTGGTTGGATTTCAGTCCCCACTGAATCTTCATTGGGGAGACATAAAAAAACTGGATATCTAGTTCTTCCCCCCATAGAGTCTGACTTCACTGGTCTTAAGAAGACCCAGCCATCACTTTTACTGGCATCTCAGACATGTGTTCTAATGTGCAGCTGGTGTTGGGGGATACTGTTCCATAGACAGTCCCCAGTGAGACCTCTTAGTAAGGTCAGTGGGTTCTTGCACTGATGAAGGCAAAGCCCAGGATGACCGCAAAATCAAATACCCAACAGCTATCTGAGCAACATTAGAGTTGAAAATAGCAACATTTTCAGGGATCACTTAATTGTTGTTTTCCCTGCAAATGGCTGACTTCCTTGAAAACATCCTTGAAAACATGATGGGGAATTGGCAGTGGATTGGAATGTTGACTCATCGGCAGATGTTGGCTTTCCTTTGGCAGTCTTCAAGATAGCAATCACTCAGCAGATGTTTAATCTTCATGTTGGAGAACAATGGCTGCACATTTTTTTCCAATCCCTATAATCCTAATGCACGAATGGATGGCTGGATGGATAAAGGGATAGAACTCCTGAGAATCGGGATAAATATGGACAAAAAATATTGGGCCAGTATTCAAGAGGCCTGGATTTAGTGGAGGAGTGGGGGTGGCGCATGCCTTTAATTCCAGCACTCGGGAGGCATAGGCAGGTGGAACTCTGAGTTCATGGCTAGCCTGGTCTACAGAGTGAGTTCCAGGACAGCCAGTGCTACACTGAGAAACCCTACCTAAAACAAAACAAAAAAAAAAAAAGAGAGAGAGGCCTGTGTTCTAGTCCAGCATTTATTGAAACCCATTTAGGGATAAATGGTTTATAACATTTTAAAAAGAATTATTCTCATTTATGCATGTGTCTAAATGTACATGCAGTCCAGAAGAGGTAACTGGATCCAAACAGGCAGACTCCCAGAATGGGTACTAGGAACCAAATTCAGCAAAAGTAGCATGTATTTTTAACCACAGAACCATCTCACGCCTGGGGTTTATAACTTTTTGAAGTAACACACTGAATGAAGGTCCTCTTTTTTCTCACAGGGAATGGCTCAAGATTCCCACTCCTTTTGAGAAATGTGTACATCATTTGAAGGTAGAAATCCCTGTGCAAGCAAATAAACACAAGAAGACTTCACCCAAACACAGTGGTGTTTTTACCCCACACCCACAACTTGAGCAGTACGGAAGAAGCAATTGTGCTGTAATGCAGGGCAGTACCTTTTAAGAGTGGGAAATAACCTGCAACCGAGCACTCAGATTTTGGTCTGTTGATAATGGATGACCTTTCCATCCATATGGTACTGGGCATGTCTTTGGGTGGGAACTTTTCTTGTTTCCAAAAGTACCTCAGCATAAAAAGGACATTTTTTGTGTGTGCAGATCTTTTTTATTTCCAGAATTCTGATGGAACTGGAAGGGGATTTTAGGATGTCTGTATCAACCTTCTCCTTTTGTAGAAACTTGCTGAAAGCTGTGACTTCCTAGGTCTTGCCTTTGGGTCTCCTAACATTATTTGGTGTCTTGCTCCATTCTCTGCTTCTTTAAAAGTTTGTTTGTTTACTAACTCTATTCCTCACTGACCCCTGGTGGCATGCTCTATTTCTTAAGGGAATTCATTCTTTATTTGTAAAATTTATGTCCATTGTGGGACAGTAAGGAAAAGAGAATTACCATGAACAGCCACTATGTTGAGGTGCAGCCTACCTTCATGGAGTTCATTGTTAGCACAGGAATGACTTCCACAAGAAATTACTCAAAGGTATCTAGAATTATCAAAGTGTTTGAACGTGTGTGTGTTCAGGGCTGGCAAGATGATTCAATTTGTAAATTGCTTGCTGCCTATGTATGAGTACCTCAGTTTTGATCCGTAGCTTCCACATAAAAGCTGAGTACAGAGGCAGTAAAGATAGCTCAGAGGTTAAGAGCCCTCGTTGCTCTTGCAGAGGACCCAGGTTCACATCATAGTACCCACACGGGCGCCCATAACCTGAGAACTGTAATTCCAGTCCCAGGCAATCCAATGCTCTGTTTTTTGTTTTTAATCTCCGAGGGCACCAGGCAGGTACATGGTGCACATATATACATGCAGGCAAAACGCTCACACACCTAAAATAAAATAATATAATTTTTTAAAAGCAATGCATACCTTTAATAACAGCCCTGGGAAAGCTGAAATATGCAGGTTCCTGAAACTCTGTGGCCAGTCAGCCTGGCCTGTAGCCCCTGACCAGGCAGAAACTCCATCTCTAGACAGCAATAACAACAATAAAACCCCCCAAACAATAATAGGACAATCTCATGTGAATGACACCTGAGGATTAATGCAGAAGTTGACTTTTGGTCTGTACACACACACTCATTAAAATGCACTCCGATTCACATGAGCACACATGTGCACACATGAACACAAAAGTCCCTAAAGTCCTTGTCTATGGGAGGAACAGAGTGATGGAGGTGTGGAACACCCAAGCTGTTCTTTCAGAGCATGGCCAGAGGACACTTACATGGATGGAATAAATTATTTTATTTTTTCAATTCTCAAAGCTAAATGGAATATCAACCTGTCTATTTAAGGCACTTAGAAAATAAAGTCATGACTGTTTTATTAAGTATTCCTAATGCTTAACAAAGCCTCATCTCTCCAAGGCCTATTTTGAAGATGAACAAACCGACAGCAGATATAACACCATGGAGAAACTGGAGGAACACATGTAAAGCGTATGTTCTATTAACAAAGCTAACCATGGAGAAACTGGAGGAACACATGTAAAGCATATGTTCTATTAACAAGGCTAAAGATGGGAAATTCTAGTGTGGGTAGTAGCCTTTACCAGAAGGGATAATTAGACAAGCATATGACCTTAATGGGTTTCCACACAATTTGTCTTTTGACTCTATAGGGATAAAGATGTGATTACAGAATTCCTAGAATGAAAGATGATCAAGAGCCATCTCAGAATTTCCACAGTTCTGAGAAAGGTGCCTTCAATAACCCGCTGTGTCGGCAACATCAGGGAGAATTCTCTTTTAACCACATCCCAAGAACCAGTGATATAGAGACTAAAAACACCCAGGTTGACTAATACATCCCTTGTACCACATCACAATTTTAAATGGTGGCTTTGGAAATTTTCAGAATGAAAATCTGCCTTATGAATCAGCTAGAAATGACATCTGTTGACAGTCTGTTTTATTTCATTAAAAACCTCTCGCCCCTAAGGAATAGAAAGATCTATTTGTTTTTCTAAACTTTTTTTTTAATTTAAGATTTATTTATTTTTATATGTATAGGTGTTTAGCCTGCTTGTACATTTATTTGCCAAGTGTGAGCAGAGCCTGTGGAAGCCAGAAGGGGTTGTCAGATCTAGAACTGGAGTTACAGATGGCTGTGACCCACCATGTTTGGTCCTGGGTCATTTGCAAGGACAATGAATGCTCTAAACCAATAATGATCTGTCTCTCCAGCCCCATTAATTGTTTAAACTGGATTCTTCCTGGAGGAAAAAGAAATATGAGATGAGATTATCTCTTGCCCTGGGATAGTTTCTAAGCCACTTGCTGACCTCAGCAATCTGAGCCATTTCCTTCTCTTTCCCACTGGGAGACAATTTGAGTCTTGACACACCTCCTTGCACATGATACCCTTCTACTCTCAACCAGAGTTCCCTCTGGTCTTGTTTGCAATAGAAAGGACAAGCTGGGGCTGGAGAGGTGGCTCAGAGGTTAAGAGCACTGGCTGTTCTTCCCAAGGTCCTGAGTTCAATTCCCAGCAACCACATGGTGGCTCACAGCCATCTACATTGAGATCTGCCTGGGCATATATGTAGAGCAAATACTGCATAAATAATAAATAAATAAACAAATAAATAAATAAATAAATAAATAGATAAATAGATAAATAAATAAGTAAGTAAGTAAATAAATAAATAAATAAATAAATAAATGTTTAAAAAAAAAAGAAAAGAAAGGATAAGCTGGATGTAAGTCTTACAACTGGGATAATCTGACTTTGGGGTTATTCTGCTGATTCATGACACCCACACTGTAAAGTGGTTATAAGTTTCAATAAAATATATACATCTAGTGCATCAAATGTACTCTATAAATGGCCTTCCCTAACATTGTGAAGCAGGTTTTTTTGTTGCCTACCAAATGCAATTAAAAACATTTTAAGTTGTAGGCTAGGAATGCCGCTCAGGGTAGACTGCTTGTCTAGCAGGCTTAAGGTCTTGGATTTCTATTCTCTGCAACACAGGAAAAGAAGAAGACTGAACTTTCTGTCCAGAGGTTTAATTCCTTTGACCCCATTCCTATCTTTCTGTTCTTTACCCAATATCCCCATATTTCTGTCTAGGGCAGAGAATACATGGGACAACTTATTGATTCCCCTTCTATGTCTTGGTCTATGTGTCTTCTCATCTAAAATCTTCCCTTATGGAATTTTACCAGTCCCCAGGACTCCACTGACACACTACCTTCATGAATCCTCCTCTGACAGCTTCACACTCCTATAGCTCTAAGCACATTCCAACCTGTGTTACTATCATTTCTCCATATACATATGCATAAGAAGTATTGAACAGATCTTTTGCCAAACCAAGTAAATGAGCCAACCAGAGTTCAAAACACAAGTTTACTTGAAATGCATTCCTCAGAGACAGAATATGCTTGATTGCAAAGACTTGGTTGTTCTGACTTGGACTGACCTGGCAAAGAGGCTGTTGAGGGAAAGATGCTGTTAAGGGAGAGATTGCATTGAAAGCTTTCTAAAATCATAAAAACCTTAACTCCAAAGCCAAGATGCTCCTACAACTGATCACTAAGTGGACCAATGCAATATAGTCACTTGTCCCCAAGTCAGCAACCAAACTTCCCATATAGGTCATAATTTTTCCTTCTCAACACATTTTTTCCTGGAGTTATTTAGAATAAATTTATAAATATTAAGAATATGAAATTTTAGGCATTCAAAAATACGTATTTTCAGTCTAGTGTGGTGGTATACACAGAAACAGGTGATTTTTATGAGTCTGAGATCAAACTAGTTTACATGGCAAGTTCCAGGCAATCCAAGACTACATAGTGAAACACTCCCATCTCTCCCCCTCTCTATCTTAGAGGGGGAGATGGGGAGAAAGAGAGAAGTTCATATATCTATCTATCTAAAGAGAGAGAGATAGAATTCCATATATAAATATACAAATATGGAAATTTGGAAGAGTTGTTTGATATCTGATTTGGTGGGTTTTCTTTCTTAAAATAATGTCTGAGAAAATCCATGATGATGGAATTAGCAATTTACATATGTGTCCACATGTACACATACAGAAGCTACACACAGAGAGGCAGAGGAAAGCCATGCTCTGAAAATGAGTATATTTATGTTTTCTGAAATCACCATAAAAATCACATTCACAAGGAACTCCCCAAGACAACAAAACCAAAGCATCCCTGGGGATGAAACATTTCTGAAGTCCTAAATTGTCTGCATCATTATATGAGTTATTCATACCTTAGGCAGATTAAAGATGACTTTGGAAGATCTCTAGTAGCCTTTTATAATTATCATAAAGTTGTGTTTGGGGACGTAGTGGAAGAATAAAAGAAAATATATTAGCTGGGTACAGTGGCCCAGGCCTATAATCCCAACACTTGGGGCTAAGGAAGGTGATCACTAGTCTGAAACCAGTCTAGGCTATATAGTGAGTTCCAATATAACCTGGGCTATATGAATGACTACCTGAAAATTAGCAATTACCTGACAGGTGGAATTCAAGGCCATATTTGTTTATACATAGTGAAGTTTGAGGGCACCCTGGGCTACATGAGAATCTGCCTCAAAAACTTCAAAAGGACTATGAGTGACAAAAATCCTTCATGCCATTCTAAGAAAGGTTTACAGATTACGGGCCACTGAAGCACAAAATGAGTTTGTGGTGGACCACAGGCAAGAGGTAGAACCCATAATTCAACTGCCTTCTCAGAGTTTTCTACTTTAGTGCTCCCTCTGGTTCTATAGATTCAGAGATATAGGCTTCCCAAGATTCCATTAGGCTCCCCAAGATTCCACTAGGCTCCCCAAGATTCCCAGGGCAGCCCCTGGCCTCTTACCTGTCAGACAGCTAGGTACTATGAAGAATGAGAGTAACCCTAGCATCAGCAGGTGAGGCTCCATCTTCCTGGTGCTCGGAATCAGGATGAAGCAGGGAACTGGATGAAATTCTCTATAGTATGTTGGGTCAGCTCAGCCTCTTTCCTGCATCCTACAGGGAAGATGCCAGATCAAGGGCTCAGTCCTCTCAGGCTGTCATCTTGGCTTTTATACAATGTCAATGAGAATCAGGGGTTGTTCTATTTAAGCATTAGGCTGGTCTGCTCAGCAGGAAGTTGTGCCTACTCTGTTCTGTGATCTCATATAGGAAGTGTTTTTTTGATGACAATATAGTTTGCGGTAAATTTTCAAACCAATTTTTTTTTTCAAGTTCAATTACTGGGAGGTGTGGGCTGTGTTTGGTGAGAAGGATCAGGCTCCACTTATGAATCCTTTTTTGTGCTTCACCCATAAAAGGAAAGGGAGATTCCCCTGCCATTGCAGGAGGGGTGAGCAAGCACTTCTTGGCAGTGGTCTCATTTAGGGTTTTGTAAACTGAGTCCTCTAGATGGAGTTCCCCCAGAGGACTCAACAGAGGCCACTGAGGATCAAGAAATAAGGTCATGCAAAAGTGTGAAAGGACAACTTTTGTCAAAGATGAGCATTTCATCTAAATTGGCCAGACCCTGGAACTCTCTTAGAAGTCAAACTGTGTTCAAGGCTGTGCTGTATGTTTATAAGATGACAATAAGCAAGCACATCTGTGTTTGTTCAGTCCATGCAAGATGGTTTTGAATAATTCTGATGCACGGTTCACTGCTTCATGGGTGTGGGATGCACAAAGGCAGAAGACAGACCGCTACCCAGATGAGTTTGCAGTTGCAGTGGAAGATTTTCGAGTATGACTTCTCCCAGGAAGCCTTTCAGAAGAACCCTTTGTATTCTCTCGCATTGTCACCATGTTGTCTTGTCACTATTTATATGCCTCTAGCCTAGTTTTGAGAATAATATCTGATGAAATCTTGGTTTCCTCCCTTGAGGGAAAAATGCATGCTGGCATATAATCAGTAAATCTATAGACTGTTTACAGAAGTGTCACAAGCATGTTAAACTCTAAGAGTTCAAGGTACCATGCTGTGGGCTCTGGAGATAGAGCTATATCCAATGTATTTTTGACATCACTACTAAACAGTACATAACACATATGACTCTTCAACCATGATGCATTAAGACATATGATCATGGGACTGTAGAGGTGGCTCAGTGGTTACAAGCACTGGCTGCTCTTCCAAAGGACCCAGGTTCAATCCCACATCACAGCTTACAACTGTCTGTAACTCCTGTTCCAGGGGATCCAACTCCCTCACACATACAGGAAAAACACAAATGTACATAAATACATTAATTTTAAAAAGACATATGGACATGAAGGTATAACAAGCATACATTTCAAGCCATTTCAGACAAATTCTTGTGAGCACATGTCAAAGTTTTGTTTCAAACCTGCTGGAAATAGGTAGTTTCCAGTAAGTCCATTTCAAATATATCTTTCCTGGCAAAGACTTTTAAGGAAGAAAAGGTAGTCTAGATGACCTCAAAAAATTAATTTAAAAGCATTTGTCTAAAACTCACTATTTCCCTTCAGGACAAGTGGTTCATTGGTCAACTGTATAAAGTTGGGTCTCAGCATATCAGGAAGTTGCTCAACTTTCTTATCAGAAATGTTTGGTACTTCTTAGAAGAAACTGCATGTCATATCATGCTCCAAATGTCTGACCCAGATTGCCTCATTGCCTCATCTTAGATTAGAGGTGAGACTTTGCTCTTTCTCTTTCTTTCTTTCTTTCTTTCTTTCTTTCTTTCTTTCTTTCTTTCTTTCTTTCTTTCTTTCTTTCTTCCTTCCTTCCTTCCTTCCTTCCTTCCTTCCTTCCTTCTTTTTTTTTTTGGGGGGGGGGGTTGAGGCAGGGTTTCTCTGTGTAGCCCTGGCTGTCCTGGACTCACTTTGTAGACCAGGCTGGCCTCGAACTCATAGAGATCCGCCTGCCTCTGCTTTCTGAGTGCTAGGACCGTGCGGCACCACACCTGGTGCTTTGCTCTTTCTAACAGTATAAGGTGGCAGTTGGCTGGGGATCATGATGAAGAACAGGAGATACATAGCAAGGGAAAAGTTATGGATGAATATGTTCAGGAAAGATAGAAGGGTTGTCTGGGAAGGGTGAATGTAGTATTTGTAGGTGGATCCCGCAGGTGTGAGCAGTAGTCAACGGTTAACCAGAAGTACAGCTGAGTGGGAGGCTAGAAGGTGAGGGAGGAAATGTCAATTCGATTAATGGTGAAGAGGACAATGAAGCAATGGTTGTCCTTGAACTTCTTATGTAGAACAGACGGGCCTTGAACTCACAGAGATCACTGCCTCTGCTTCCTGAGTGATGGGACTAAAGGCATGTGCCACCATAGCAAGCTTACATTTCCATTAATTTTCTGTAGGTAAGTTTAAGATAGTCACAGGAATTGTTTTGACACACATATTTTGTAGAATTATCTTTCCTTTCTGTTTTTTTTTTAAATCCTATTCCCATGGTTTTATCTTCTATTCTGAAGATTGACTTTGCTTTTATTTTCTCTACTTGTGGAAGGCCCAATATCCTACTTAAAACAAACAAACAAAAAAGAGTTCTAATTGTTTTTCCTTAACATTTTAAAAAAGTTGGGATTTTGGTAGTGTTTGTTTTGTGGTTGGGGATGGAACCTAAGGCCTCACATGTGCTAGGTACATGTCCCACATCACTGAGCCACACACCTCCAAACTCAAAGCATTTTTTTTTCTAAAAACTGAAAGACAATGGTCTGTACTCATTTCTAAGGTGTGGCATTGCACTTCAGTATGTACATTCAATGTGTAATGATGTAGTCTGGTGATGGCATTTCCATCTCCTTGAACTTTTTTCATTCCTATGTATTGAGAACACTCAGATCCTTCTCTTGTAAGCTTTGTGGACTAGGCTATCCTATCATGCTACACAACATCAGAACTGCCCTCTTCCCTCTAACTGTATTTTGGTACCCATTATCTACCTTTCAAAGGCATCTGCTGAGGGGCTGAAGATATGGCTCAGGAATTAGCACTATGGAATCTTCCTGAGGACTTGAGTTCAGTTCTAAGCAACCACATAGCAGCTTACAACCATAACTTTAGTTCTAGGGCATCTGACTCCCTCCTCCGACTACCAAAGCTACTGCATACACAGATTGTGTATTTACATGCATGCAGCACAAGACTTGTGCACATAAAAATAAAAATAATGGGACTGGAGAGATGGTTCATCAGTTAAGACCACTGGCCGATCTTCCAGAGGACTCAGCTTCAATTCCCAGCACCCAAATGGCAGTTCACAAATGTCTATAATTTCAGCTCCAGGGGATCTGACATCCTAACAAAGACATACATATATACACAGGCAAAGCACCAATACACATGAAATGAAATAAGTCAATAAAAATAAATAATTCTATTTTAAAATGGTTTCAGTTCAGTTATTTGATCATTATTTTCAGTTGTTAAGACATGGTTCAGGATGGGGTACACTTCAGCAATAAAGTACTTGTTTAGCATGTATGAGTCTCTGAATCCCGGCATATATCTGTCTCTCTCATGTGTTTAACATGGTAGGCAAGGCATCACAAACTAGAGATGCAAAGAGTGAGAAAATTTCCAGTACAGAAAAGACCAGAAGGAGGCTCAATGGATAAAGCATCTGCCACACACATGTGAAGACTGGAGTTCAGATCTCCAAGTAAAGACCAGGCAGGCATGGTGGCTGCTTATAACTCCAACATTTGGTGGATGGGAATGGGAATCCAGAACAAGCTGGCTAGCCAGCTCTCTGCATGGGGGGTGCTCTGGGTTCAGCAAGAGACTTGTCTAAGAAAACGAAACACTCACTGAGAAAGAGGCCCAATGTCAAACACCCATGTGCACACACCTAGGAGCTCAGATACCCACACACATGCAAACATGCACACACGCACACACTCTGCATACACATATGTGCATAGAGAATGAATTAATGAAAAGAAAAAGAAATGTGGTTGAGGGACAGTATCAAGATGGAGTAGAAAGACTAGGCCAACTTTGGGGGCACAATCAAGAGAGTAAAAGAAATCTTTAAAAAAAATCATTAAATAGTTTATAGTTCCTTTTGTGACATTAACCCTTTCCCCAACATTCCAAAGCTTTTTAAAGATTAAATTCCTTTTTCTTATAAATTCTGGAGCTGGAGAGTGTGTTAGAATTCTGACCTCAGCTTTCTTTGCGAGCCAGGCATAAGAGAGAGCTGTATAGCTCAGAGTCTGTCTGTTGTCTCTTTCTGTGTGTGTATGTGTGTGTGTGTGTGTGTGTGTGTGTGTGTGTGTGTGTGTG
>CAJQZJ010000541.1:3078033-3088211 GCA_907164525.1 Lophiomys imhausi | reverse complement strand
TGTGTGTGTGTGTGTGTGTGTGTGTGTGTGTGTACGTGCGCAGGGGTTTGTATGTGTATGGGGACCAGAGGAGGCTGATGTTGAGTGTCTCCCCCAATCACTCTTCATCGTAGTTTGAGACATGGTCCCTTACTGAACCTGGAACTTGCCAAGTTTTGCTCAACTACTTGGGCATCAAATCCTGTCTCTGTCTTCTTAGTACTGGGACTATAGGGCACCACTTACATTACACTGGGGCTGGGCATCAAGCGTAGGTCTTCCTGCTTGTGCTACACATATTCATTGTTTGACATGACTCCCCAGCCCACGATCCCCCTTTCCACTGGGTGCTCGACATGTGGACACTAGGGAAGGCTCCCTGACCGCTTCTGGCCTGATTCTAGCTCAAAGGTGGACAGTAGTGTAGCTCAGTCTCTCAAGACAGCATTGGCGAACTCCAGTGACTTTTGTGGGGTTCTGGAGCTCTGGGCTGTGGGTTTTCAGGGTTTTCAGAGGAAGGCTAAGTCATGTCTGTGCTCCCTTTTGTCTAGACGTCTATGTAACTACAGCTTTCTGACTGACTTCATTGACTCAAACATTCTGCCCCCTCTATGTTTTTTTCCCCTGAGCTGGTAATCAAATACAGGGCCAGGGCCTGTCACATGCTAGACAAGTGTCTCACCGTTGAGCTAGCCCACATGCTTCCTTTGGTCTCACCTGTTACTTCCAGGTGAGTCTTCCTGATGAACACATTTCTCCCTCTTTTTTCCAAGTTTATCCTAGTAATGGCCAAAATGCCATTGAAATTAATTCCAAACTCTTTTAGCCTGATCTGCACAAGTTTTTGTATTCTACTTCAGCCTCCCTCTTCAATACTAATTCTCTGCTTTTCCCTTCACACTCTCTGCTCAGTCACTATTCCCCCAAATGGCCTCCTATTTTTTCAGTCGTCTTTAAAGAGTCTGTAATCCCAAGCCTTGCTCACTCTTTTTGACAAAGTAAGTGTATAGTAATTATACGAAGAAGCATGTTTCACTAAGACATTTTTCAGACATGCATATAATATACCTGACATATTTACTCCCCAATTACTCTTTTAAAATTTTTTCCTTTTATTGAAAATAGATTTTTTTTGCTTATGTAACATATCCAGATTACAGTTTCCCCTTCTTCTACCCATCCCAGTTCCTCTTCCTATCCCTTCCCATCCAGATCCACTCCTTTTCTGACTCTTATTAGAAAATAGGCTTCTAAAGGACAATAATAAAATAAAATATAATAAGATTAAAAAAAAACCTAACTCATTGGATTTGGACAAAACAAACGGAAGGAAAAGAGCACAAGAGAAGGTATAAGAATCAGAGACCCATCCATTCACACATTCAGGAATCCCATAAAAACACTAAACTGGAATAATATATCTGCAAAGGACCCGGTACAGACCCACGCAGGCCCTGTACATGCTGCCTCGGTCTGTGTGAGTTCACACATGCTTTGATCATGTTGATTTAGAGGGCCTTGTTTTCTTTGTGTCCTCTCTCCCTTCTGGCTATTACACTCTTTCCACCTTCTCTCCAAGGGGTTCCCTGAACCCTGAAGGAAGAGATTTGATGGAGATATCCCATTTAAGGCTGAGTGTTCCAAGGTCTCTTATTCTTTGCTTAGTGTATGGCTGTGAGTGTCTGTATCTGTTCCCATCTGCTGCAGAAGGAAGCTTCTCTGATGATGGCTGAGCAAGGCCTTGATCTGTGAGTGGGGCAGGAATGTCATCTGGAGCCGTTTCATTACTACACTTTTGTTGTTGTTTTGTCTTGTTTTAGAACAGTAGTTTGTGCCATCGTTTGCACTAGCATATCTTGCAAGAAGGACAGCACTGTCTAGCCAAGGGTTTGTGGCTCAGTTGGTATTTATATTTTGATAGTGTGCAAAATATCTTTCCTGTACCAAAGATACTAGGACAACAGAGGTGAAGGATCTGGGTAGGCACCAGCTCAGTTTCTCCATGTTCAATGAGTTGGGTAAGTGTTGTCTTCAGCAATGAGGCCTTGCTATTAGCTTATGGAGAGCAACCTATACTCTTCACGTCAGCCTAGGTTGTTTGGGGATTTCCATGGGACCCTTTTGGCCAAAAATTCAATTAGGTGTAACCCAATCCTGGTACTGGAAGCTTCATTTGTTGACAAGAGATAATAAGTTGGGGCTTTGTTTCTCCCATTATTTGGTGATTTCCATTAGATCATCTTCACATACATATATACTTAAGAAAGCTTCTACTGTATTAAGTTTCCATACTATCCCTCAAATGGCCCTTAATCTTAAGTGTCTCTCCCCTAGTCCCTCTCTCATCCTCCTCCTCCCTTACTCTCTCCATTTGACCCTCCTGTTCTAGCCCTTCTCCTTCAATCATCCATAACTACATATCTATTTCCCTTTCCTAATGAGATCCATCGGCCCCCATTACTCACTTACTCTATACATAACCTCTGTGGTTCTACTGATTGTAGCTTGATTACCATTGACTTAACAGCTAATATCCACACAGAAGCAAATACACATCATATTTCTCTTTCTGGATCTGGGATACGTCACCTAGGATGATTTTTTTAAGTTTTTTTTCTTTTTTTAATTTATTTTTTATTTCTTCAAGTTACATCTCAATCACAATCCCCTCCCTACTCCCTCCTCCAGTCCCATCCTCCCACCCTCTTCCCCCTCAACCCCCCATCCTCTTCCCTTTTTTTTAAGTTTAAGGTATATCTTTTCCCCCCAACAGCTCCCCCTTTCAGTCCAACAAATGGTTCTTTCTCTTATAACAATAAATACAATACAAAACAACAGAAATAATTAGGCCACAATTATGAGAGTTATATGGCTTAGCGTACATTTCCAATGTCCAGTCCATATATATTTGGCTCCTGACTTTAACATTCTACTATCTAACCATCTCCATGAGTTTAAAGTTCTATATCTAACTCAGCTTTCATACTAACTTGCATCACAATTTTAAAAGCATCTTCTTAGATCCAGAACACCCTCTTGATTCCTAAACAACTCAAAATTTAACTATGGGACTCTAGCTATCTATTCTTCAACCACCTCAGAGACCTGAGAGGGATAAATATATCTGATTATATAGGAAGTGCAGGGCCTGCAGCTTCCAAAACTAAGAAATGACATACCAGTGGCTGCCTGGACAGTTCCCATTTTCTCTCCATATATTACAGCATCAATCTTCAGCCATTTGGCCCTGTTTCTTTGACAGATATTGATTGTATATCAGGGGTTATGAAGGACTTGCCTACCCTGTCTTGGCAGAGCTAGGCTGTTGAACTACCTGCTTCCAAGTTTTGTCCTTTTTGGACAGCAGTCTGTCTACAGTTGAAGCAAGGGGTTTTTCTTGCTAAGAGATAGGCTTGCCGCTAATTCAACCATCTCCCACTGGAGATTCTTTGATGCATATATTCTACTTGGAGTAGAATAGGGGTTGCTGTCAGGAGCTGACATGTCTCGATATAAAAAAATCTTAAGAAAACATCGTTGGATGCCATATTCTGCAGATCTCTTAAGGTTTTTGAAGACACCCTATCTATCTCTTATATTTAGATAAGCAAATGTTGCCTGTCTCTTAGGATGATTTTTTTTCCTTTGTTCCACCCATTTACCTCTGAAATTCATGATTTCTTCTTCTTCTTTTTTAAACAGGTAAGTACTAATGAGTAATATTCCATGTGTAAATGCACCATGTTGTTTTTTATTCATTCTTCTGTTAAGGGACATGTAGGTTGTTTCCAATTTCTGGCTATTATGACTAGAACAGCAATGAACATGGTTGAGCAATGGTGCCTGTGGTAAGATGAAGAGTCCTTTTGGTATATACCCAAGAGTAGTGAAGCACGTCAATTTCCATCTTCCTGAGGAATCACCACATTGATTTCTACAGTGGTTGTGTAATTTTGCACTCCCACCAGCAGTGGATGTGTGTTTCCCTTGCTCCAATCCTCTCCAGCCTGAGATGTCATTAGTTTTGTTGATCTTAGCCATTCTGACAGGTGTAAGATGGAATATTAAAGTAATTTTGATTTGCTTTTTCCCTGATGGCTAAGGAGGTTGATCACTTAAGTGTTTCTCAGCCATTTTTGTTTCATCTTTTAAGAATTCTGTTTAGATCTGTGCCCCATTTTAAAATTGGGTTATTTGTTTTTTTGATATCTAGTTTCTTGAGTTCTTTATATATTTTGGCTATCACCCCTCTATAGAATGTGTAGTTGGTAGAAATCTTCTCCCATTCTGTAGGTTTCCACTTTGTCTAAATGATAGTGTCCTTTGCCATGAAAATTCACAGTTTTATGAGGTCCCATTTATTACTGATATTAGTACCTCTGCTGTTCTGTTCATGACGTTGTCTCCTGTATCAATCTATTCAAGGCTATTCCCCACTTTCTCTTCTATCAGGTTAAGTGTATCTGGATTTATGTTGATGCCTTTGATCCATTTGGACTTGAGTTTTGAGCAAGGTGATAAGTATGGATCTATATGGATTCTTCTACACACAGACATCTAGTCTGACCAGCACCATTTGCTGAAGAAGATCTTTTTTCCCAGTGTGGTTTTTTGACTTCTTTATAAAAAAATCAGATATCCATAGGTATGTGGATTTATGTTCAGATCTTCAATTCAATTTCATTGATCAATATGTCTGTTTTGTGTCAATATCTTGTTGTTTTGTTATCACTATAGCTCGGTAGTAGTACAGATACCTCCAGAAGTTCTTTTATTATTCAGGATTTTTTTCTTTATTTTGCTATCCTGTTTTTGTTGTTGGTGGTGGTGGTGGCAGTGATGCTGGTACTTGTGGTGTGTGTATGTTTCCACATGAAGCTGAAAATTGGCCTTTCAAGATCTGTGAAGAATTGTTTTGAAATTTTGATGGGGATTGGATTGAATCTGTAGATTGATTTTGATAGGATGACCATTTGTACTATATTAATCCTACTAATCTAAGACCTTGGAAGATCTTTCTTTCTCCTGATATCTTCTTCAATTTCTTCAGTGTCTTAAAGTTTTTTTTTTTTTTTTTTGGTTTTTTCGAGGCAGGGTTTCTCTGTGTATCTCTGGCTGTTCTGGACTCGATTTGTAGACCAGGCTGGCCTCGAACTCACAGAGATCCGCCTGCCTCTGCCTCCCAAGTGCTGGGATTAAAGGCGTGCGCCACCACCGCCCAGCTGTGTCTTAAAGTTTTTATTACACAAGTCTTTCACTTGCTTGCTTAGAGTTACCCCAAGGTATTTTATATTGTTTGAAGCTATTGTGAAAGGTGTTATTTTTCTGATTTCTTCCTCAGTCCATTTATCATTTGTATACACGAGGGTTATACATGACTTTTTTGAGATTCTGTATCCAGCTCCTTTGCAGAGTGTGTTTCTTAGCTGTAGGCGTTTCCTGGTGGAATGTTTTGATTCACTTATATATACTATCATGTCATCTGCAAATAAAGACACCTTGAGTTCTTCCCCTCCAATTTGTATCTCCTTCAGTTATCTAGTTGCTATAGCTAAGACTTCAAATACTCTACTAAATAGATATGGAGAGAGTGAGTGCCAACTCCTTTATTACTTTTTTTTTTTTTTTTTGGTTTTTCAAGACAGGGTTTCTCTGTGTAGTCCTGGCTTTCCTTGTTCCTGATTTTAGTAGAATTGCTTTGAGTTTCTCTTCATTTAAGTTGATGTTGACTATGGGTTTGCTGAAGTTGCCTTTATTATGTTGAGAAATGTTCCTGTATCCCTAATCTCTCCAGAAATTTTATTATGAAAGAGCATTGGATTTTTGTCAAAACCTATTTTCTGTATCTAATGAGACGATCATGTAGGTGTTTTTTTTCCTTTCTGATTGTTTATATGGTGGATTACACTTACCAATTTACATGTGTTGAACCATCTGTGCGTCTCTGGGATGAAGCTTACTTGGTCATGGTGGACAATATTTTTAATGTGTCTTGGATTCAGTTTGCAAGTATTTTTCTGATAATTTTTGTGTTTATGTTCATAGGGGGAATTGGTCTGTAATTTTCTTTCTTTGTTGGGTCTTTATGTGATTTGAGTACCAACTCCTTTATTACTTTTTTTTGTTGTTGTTTCTTTTCAAGACAGGGTTTCTCTGTGTAGTCCTGGCTTTCCTGAACTCACTTTGTAGGCCAGGCTGGCCTTGAACTCACAGAGATCCGCCTGCCTCTGCCTCCCAAGTACTGGCATTAAAGGCATGCAACACCAATGCCTGGCTCCCTTATAACCCTTTAAGGTCCAATCGAAATACCACTTTCTAAAAAATAAATAAATAAAATAAAACAAATCTCATTAGATTCCATTATCTGGAGTTATTCTCTTTTCTGACCTGTTACCTTAGCACATCTCCAGTGTCAAAATAACCACTAGCATTGAATAAATGGTTACTACATGGCAGGCTCTGTGCTGCGCATTTTGAATGTGCTATTTTCCTGACTTTTGCACAGCAGCTGGGTATGACTGCTGCCTTATCACAATTTCCATTTGCTGATGAAGACATTGCATTTTACTGTGGTTATGAAAATGCCCACTGTCCCACAACTGGTGATGAGTGGTGCGTACAAACTTAGCCCTCAAACAGGCTACCATCCTATCACTTTCAAAACATCTACCAACTTAAAACTGTGTTCTCCATCACTGGATGCATGCCCAAGAATCCCAGATGTACACTGTGTGCCTTAGGGAAAGAATTTATGTTCTAACATCACTGTTTTAGTCTCAGTCCTCAGTACAGGACCTAGCACATGATACATACTCACTATCCGTTGAATTAATGATTCCATGGAGAACTATTTTAAAAGGTTTCTATATAAGTGTTTTGCTTTTCACTAGATGTTTTAGATACCTTTCTGTCCCTCTGACCAAATCCTTGATAAAATCAACTTCAAAGAAGAATGATTTATTTGGCTCAAAACCACCTGTAATTCTTCTCACAGAGTATCTCTTTCTTTTAACTAGCATAGGCACCAGACACACATGTTGTACATAGATAAACATGCAAATAAACACCCAAATACATAAAAAATTTTAATCAATGCACTTTATTTTTTACAATTAAAATAAAGGTTTGGTAGAAAACTTCAGTGAAGTTGGATAGTCATAGGTTCAACTATGAATCCAAAAAGTTGGGCCTACTGCTGTAAATATTTTTTCTTACATGTGAAATGTCTCCCTTTGACTCTGGCCCTGCCTCTCCTTCAGAGAAGCTGGGTCTACAGGAGTGAAGCACACTAGCCTTAGACCACTTCCTTTAAAAAGAGACACAAGAGAGGACAGTATCATAATGTCTTGTTTATGCTGGGCTCTGAGCAACTTTGTTCCTCTCCATTGGGTCTTGGTTTTCTCCACACTTCTCTTACTTCTAGTGTCAAATCTTGAGAAAACAAACAAAGCCAAAATCAAGAACAAAAGGAATTTTTCTCCTTGTAAAAATGCCAGAGGATTACCTCCTAACAGGCAAATGTTTTTCATATAAAACCTGGAAGATTAAAAGCAGAGGAGAAGCCATCTCTCAGAAACTCTACTGAACTCAGAAGTGACATGACAAATGTTCAGTTCACAGAATTAAATATCTGTTTCATCAGCCATGGCAGGATGGCATATTAAGAATACCCTGAATCAATGATATTTACTTTTTCTGAGAAGCTGGAAACTTTTTTGATTGGATAACCTCATTTTTCCTGCCCAACTCACTATGGTTTTTTTTTTTGTTTTTTTGTTTTTTTGTTTTTTTTGATACAGGAAAAGACTGAGCCTGGGTGGATTTATCCATGGTAGAGAAAGGACTGTGTTCCTCCCCCCCCCACCTCCCTTCTTCTCTCCCTCTCTCCCTCTCGCCCTCATTCCCTTCCTTATTTTCTCCCTCCCTTCCTATATTTATCTGTCTTTCTTCTTTCCTTCTTTTTGTTTTGTTTCATGATAGGTTTTCATGTGGATAGGCTAGCCTTAAACTTGCTCTGCAGCTGAAAATAACTTGAATTCTTGATCCGATTGCCTCTACCTCCTTAGAGCTGGGATTATAAGTGAGGACCATCATATTCAGCTCAGAAAGGATACATTTTTGTTGCTTCAGACAGTGTTCCTCTGTGTAACAGAGCCCTGGCTGTCATGAAACTTGCTTTGTAGACCAGACTGGGCTGGAATTCACAAAGATCTGCCTGCCTCTGCCTCCTGAGTACTAGGACTAAAGGAGTGTGACCACACCCTGCTGAAAGGACACATTTCTAGTTAATAGTTAATAGTCTCACCTGTCATTTGCTGAAAACAATCTGTTTTCATGATCTACATTTCCCCATGTTGTTGATAGGCCTGCCAATTTTATATAGAATATTTTCTGCTCATTTTTTGACCCTGTGACCCCCTATTACTTATGAAGCAGCTAGTATATGCCAGGTGCATGTTAAGCACTGGCAAAACAGGGGAAAATACACAAAAAATCTTTGCCATTGTCACTGTGTCACTTCAGTTGGGGTGAGGCTGGCAGACAAGAAGCAGTGAAACAAATTGCAGCATAATGTTCTATGGCAATATGCATCACACTCAAAAAAAGGAATGAAAGTAGGCAAACCATGTCAGAGATACGGTGGAGAGGGTGCTCTTGGAAGTGGACAAGTCACTCTGAGAAGGTGCCATTTGTGTGGAAATGGAGGATGCCAACACTTGCTAAGATGGAGTGGAGTTTATGAGAAAGACACACAAACAAGAGTTCTGTTTTTGATATTGTCTATTCTGGGCTGGGGATGTAACACAGTGGACAGAGTGCTCACTTCATGAGCACAAAGCCCTGGGTTCCATCCCTAGCACTGCATAAAACTAGGTTTGGTAGCAGAAGCCTGTAATTCTGACAATCTGGACATAGGATCAGGAGGCTCAGTTGCTTTGAGAGAGAGAGCTGAGTAAAAGCTAGCCTAGGTCTAGGATTATGAGGGCAATATAGAGCCAGTCTTCCTCTGCTGTATAAGTTCAAGTCGAGTCCAGACTATATGAGACCCTGCTCAAAAATGAAATGGAAATACTGTGTGGATGTTGAATAATTACCTCATTAGAGAAGCTATACTTTCACATAGAACTGAGACTATAGCTCTGTTTGGAATAGCTCAGAAGAGCATGTTGGAGCTAAAGAATTCAGTGTAACTAATGTTGGAAGAAGAGTAAACAAGCTAATGGGGTAGAGAAGCCAGGCAGGCAGGTGAGAGAGGCTGGTTGGGAATTTCGCCAGGACTGAATTGATTCAAGGCTTACCAGCAGGTCAGGGGTGTGGGGGTTTATTCTGGTTTGGGAAGCTGCAGGTAGACAGATGAAAGCCGAGGAAGAATACACTTAGTTTGTAGCAGTTTATTGTTACCCCAACTGCAACAGGGGTCACACACAGTCGTACACACCGGGGAGATGGTAAGTGGTAGCCATTTGAGACTCTGTTTTAAAAGTATAACAAGCTCAGTGATCGAATGCTTACCTAGCATCTTCGAGGCCCAGGTACTAAACATGCGCACGCGCACACACACCACAAACACACACACACACACACACACACACACACACACACACACACACACACACACACACACACCCTACATTCCACAGTTACTTACTTCATTGATCAGATATCATGTACATTTAAGGAAAACAGAATAATCAATTCTGACTCAAAATTTTGACCCAACTCCCCAGTGAAAGATGTTGCTGCTGGGGCTGGAGAGATGGCTCAAGGGGCTACGCGGGCTTCCTGCTCTTCCAGAGGATCCAAGTTCAGTTCCCAGCACTCATGTAGGGAAGCTCATAACTGCCTGTAGCTCCAGCTCCATGGAGATCTGACACCTCTGGTCTTCAAGGGCACCAACACCCAGGTGCACATGCATGTACAAGCATAATTAGAATGCTTCTTTTGCATTTTTCATGCGTACGAATGCTTTTCCTGCATATATGTTTATATACCACGCGCCTCCAGAGGCCAGAAAGAGGGTGTTAGATCCCCTGGAACTAGAGTTACAGATGGTTGGGAGTTGCCAAATGGGTATTGGGAATGGAACCTGTGTCCTCTGGAAGAGAAGCCAGTGCTCTTAACCATGGAGCCGTCTCCCCAGCCCATGATGATTGTGTGTGTGTGTGTGTGTGTGTGTGTGTGTGTGTGTGTGTGTGTGT
>CAJQZJ010000541.1:3058398-3078023 GCA_907164525.1 Lophiomys imhausi | reverse complement strand
TGTGTGTGTGTGTGTGTGTGTGTGTGTGTGTGTGTGTGTGTGTGTTTTAAGGTACTGCTGCTTCCTGAGAAGGAGCTATGTAGAAGCTGCTGTGTGGTTATGAGGGAGATGTAGAACAAGGGATTCTGTTTGGGGCAACACAACTGACATCTCAGTGGGGATGCTGTATGTATTGAATAACCACCCCAGTGGAGTCATTGTGCTCTAAAGTGGAGCACACAATATATAAACAGGATGTGGAAAGAGTTGAGGGACTGACTAACCAGGCTTTTAAAATAGAGTATACAGCTGGGTAGTGGTGGTGTACACCTTTAATCCCAGCACTCAGGAGGCAGAGGCAGGTGGATCTGTGAGTTCCAGGTCAGCCTGGTCTACAGATCAAGTTCCAGGACAGCCAGGGTTACACATAGAAACTCTGTCTTGAAAAAAAAAAGTCTATTTTTCAGAGCAGATTTGGATGAAGAGCAAACTTGAGCAGATGGTACAGATTTCACATGTATCTTCTGTGTAGATATAACACATATACAGCCTCCCCCATTAGAGTGGGACATCTTCTGCAACTGATGAGCCCACATTGCCACATCATCATGCTTCTGTGTTTGATTTTCTTGAAGTTGAAACCATTGACAGGCAAAGTGTATGGCAAAGAAAGAACTTGGCTGTATGTTGTTGAGTACATACAGGGAATGAGATGTGTCATGGTGCTAGTGTTTCTCAATCTTGGGTGATTCTTAGAAATTTCTGAGTAACCTTGGCATCTTTTTATACTAAGCCATGTACATGGAGTTTCAGACTCAATCTACAGTCCCAGGGCTGAGGTATCATTGAGCTCTGAAAAACTCGAAGATACTTTAAAAATGTAATCTCTGTTGAATGTGTGGCTTAATTAGCAACTGATATTTGAGATTAAGAAGTGTGAGTAGAGCTAGAGTGATATCTCAGCTGGTAAAGTGCTTGCTGAGCAGGCATGAGGAACCACACATGACCACCCAACCTAGTCTCCTTCGTGAGTTTCAGGGCAATGAGAGACCCTGAATTAACAAAACAAAGTTGATGACATATCTCAGAAGATGACACCTGAGATTGTCTGCTGGGCTCCACAGGAATGTACTGTAACCGAACTTTTAAATTATTATTTAACACTTATTTATTTATTACTAAATTCACTTATAACAAACACCAACAATTTCTTAATTATTAATCCTATAAATTCCTACAACCCCTTTAACCTATCCACTAAACCTATTGATAATTATTTTTCTAACCTTTTAGAATGATACAGTCTCTGGGGCAGGTCCTCAGTCGTCAGGAACACAGTCTTTGTTGTAGATTCTTTAACACACTTAGCAATCCTTTTTCTGGATCTCTCAGATGCAGGTTTGTCAGGGTAAGTTGGTTATTGCAGTCTCACCTTAAATAAGGCTTCATGCTTCCTTCTCTGTGGGAGACCCCAGCCGTCTGCAGGCCAACTTACTTCTTTTGAATCAGGAACTCAGCTGCTCTGCCTCAGTCCTTAAAGCCAGGCACAGTTTCCTTTAGGTCATCTGTTGGGACAGATCAAACCCCTCTAGGCAAAAGCTGAGCCACAGGGTCCAGTCCTTGGCCTTTTGGTGTCTTGCTCAGGCTTTCTTTGCTCACCGGCTTCTTTCTGCTTCAGGGAGAGAGCTGGCCATCAATGGCCAGCCCTTTTTTCAGCAGGACTCTTGGAGCTCTCTAGCATCAGGGGCCTCTTCCTTCTTCTGGGCTCCATGCACTGCTCTTAAATAGGAGGAACTCTGTTTCAGCTTAATTTGGGCTCCACCCACTTAGCAGCTGAAAACAATGTCAGGCCAGATACTTTGTTTCTTCAAGTCCATTAAGTCTTTCCTGTTTTCCTGACTTCAACCTTGTTTTTCAGTCTATTAAGTCTCCTGTTTGTTTCCTGTTTTTAGTCCACATGCTGATAATGCTCTTCATGCCCCGAATTAAGAGACAGTATCAGAAACCCCTATATATTTTCTAAATCTAATTTATCTAACCCCTACAATGTACACACACACACACACACACACACACACGAATGTGAGAGTAGCAGGGACATATGGTTTGACTTTTAGAATAACAAGTTGGAACCATTAATTAAGTCTTCTCAAAAACAGTGCATTCTAAATTATGTAGTTTAACACAAATCCACTTAAAGAAGGAGGGATTTGTGGAAGAATATAGAAGTTTTTCACAAGACCCAAGGAGATCTTGGGCTAAGGTAGCCTGGAGGAGTCAAAGGAAAAGAAGTAGAGGCTTCTAATGAATAAAAATTCAATGGCTTTGCCCATAATTCCCAGTCTTATTCATTCATGTTTTCAATGAGCATGTGATTGGCTGTAAACAACCAATGAATCTTAATTTCCCCAAGCCAGGGGCTTATTCCTGATGCTTTCTGATGCAGTCAAATCTATGAGAATACCATCCTGAACATGCCCACTCTCCTTTCAAGCAGCCAGCATTGCCAAGGGCCTTCGTCACACAGACTGATTATGGTTACAGAAAAGTGTGTGTGTGTGTGTGTGTGTGTGTGTGTGTGTGTGTGTGTGTGTGTACAGTGGGGATAGGCAATTCTTTTTTTGTTGGTTTTGTTTTTTTCAAGACAGTGTTTCTCTGTCACAGAGATCTGCCTGCCTCTGCCTCCCAAGTGCTAGGATTAAAGTGTGGACCACCATGCCCAGTTGGGATAGGCAATTCTTAAAGACAGTGATTCTGGGCTGAGTAAATACACAAAGGAGAATAAAATTAACTAAAAATGTAAAAGTCAGGGGCTAGACAATTGGCTAGAGCATTGTTCTGTCGACCAGAGGACCCAGGTTCAATTTCCAGCACCCGCATGGCAGCTCACAATCATCTGTAACTCTAATTTCAGGGGATTGAAACTCTCTTCTGACCACCATGAGCACTCTACACTCATGGTACACAGAGTTATATGCAGATAAAACACCTATGCACATTAAAAATAAAAAATAATAATTTTTAAAGATATTAACATAAAAGTCAGGTTGGATTTAAAGAATGAAATCATGCATGTTGCTGTGTGCCCATAATCCTAGCACATTGGAGTCATAGCAACTTCAAAACTAGCCTGGTCTACATATGAGTTCCAGGCTAACCAGGGCTCCTTAGGGAGACTGTTTCTCAACCCTCTCCCAATATCAAGGAAAAGAAAGAGTAATTAGAATGTGTGGCTGCCCTTCCTCAGCTTTGGTTGAGGCAGGATCATGACAGGAAGCCCAAGCTAGTCTTGGACTCAAGATCCCTCCCGCCTCAACCTCTCTAATTCTAGAATTACAAGCATGAGCCTATTCTCAAGCTCATCAAGGAACTGAGGGCCTTGTAAATGTGTGCCAAGTGTTCTACCACTGAGCTATGTCCACAGCCCCCAACAGCTCCAAGTTCTATGTTTGATGAATTGTTTGTAGCAATTGTATAATCTCAACTTCCTAGCAGTCAATTATTTCGAGCGGGAAACATAAATCCAGATATAGACAGCATCTGTACATAGAATTCTTGCTGCTGGAAGTATCAAACAGAAAGTGTTGTCTTCTTCATCCTCTCCCTAGTCTTCCTCCAAGAAGACACACTTGATAGGCTACATCTAGTGGGCATTGGTCTATATTTCTGCTCTCTAAAGAATGCGTGCACAAAGGGTTGTCAAGGCTCTTTGCTCTGAAAGGGGTTGAGACGAGCCTCTTTCTCCCCAGAGTTGCTGGACAAGAGTCCCTTTCGTACACGCAACTCCACACATATAAATCACAAGCCTGCAGTTGTTTCTGCCTCAAATCCCCCATGCATTCCAGTCTACATTTACTGGTATGGATGATACTTCAATCTTCATGTTCCTTTTATTTCCTGAATGGTTCAATACTCAGAAAAGAGTGAGATGGAATCAACCAGCTCTCTGTATTCTTACATTTTCTGCTGCTATAACCAAAAACCTGAAAATATAATAGAGATTAAGCCAAGTGTCATGGTGCACACCTGTTATTCTAGCACTTAAGAGTCATAAGCAGAAGGCCAGCCTGTGCTACATGAGAAACTATCTGTCTAGACTCATGATTTGGCAGACTGGAAAATTGAAGGTCATGGTGCGGGAGTGTTCTGAGCTTCTCATGAATACTTCACTGTGCTTCAACTCATGGAGGAAGATGGAAGGGCAAGAAGATACATTTGGAGCCAACAGAATGATAAGGACAGCCTACTTTATGACAACCTGTTCCCACAAGAATGGCATTAGTCACAAGTAACAGTCTAACCACCTCTTAAAGGTTCCCATCTCCCAGCACTGCCACCACCATGGCAACTAGATTTTGACATGAGTCTTGGAGAGGACAAACCACATTAAAGTACACCACAGTGAAGTTCCAGTATTGTGGGTATCATAGAAACAATCTCACAGTGAGTAAGATGGTGGGGTCGGCAGCTGCTTTCCACCATAACCCTGTGTGACTGACTCTGGAGGCTGCTCGATTCCATCCCCTTGGTTCGTTCTCAGCAGCACATAGTCAAGTTGCCTCATTGTTTCTGACAGGCCCCCATCAGAGTGTGAAGAAGATGTTTTAGATCTGCTTTCCTTTCTGGAACAAAGTTCATGTCTAGGTAAACAAAATCTCTTTTCCTGAGCACAGAAAACCAACACTCCAAGAGACACAAACATTATTAAATTCTGATTTTTCAACTTTTTATTTTAATAGAAATGACTTTTTTGTCCAAGGAAAACATCTAAATGGAAAGGAAATGAAAGAAAGGAAGGAAAGAAGGGGAAAGAAAATATGTGTTAAGGGGAAAAGTCAAGAAATTTACCAGTGCTCACTGTTTCTCTGAAGGTCACACTGGCAGATGTTTTGATAAGGACATCCTCTCAGGTGCATGATGGGTGAACATGCTGTGAGTCACAGCATCACTGCCCTGCCTTGAACTTCACTGGCAAGTGTGGGAGAGAGACACCAAAACAAAGCCTGTTCCTGTGTCCTGAGGTCATCGTTTATCTGGACTCCACACTCTTCATCTTGACTCTCTGGCTCGCACTGTGAAACAGTCCGGTTTAATCGTTTTAAAGCTCATGCTAGGAGGTCACAGGCCCTAGTGGGGAAGCTACTCCTCCTCCTCCTCTGCTAGGTGGACATCAAGTTGACTTCTAAAGGTTATGTTTTGTCCACAGGCTGGTGCTGCTGTCAACTTTGCTGGGAGGAGAGTCGTTGCTCCCCTGCAATGGGCACAGAGATGCAAAGTCTGTCCAAATGCTGAGAGTAAGTGACTGTTGGGTATGCAGTCATAAATGGGATATTTGCGTCACTCCCTCTAAATCCCAGGGAAAAAATTACAGAAAATGTGGCAGAAAGACTGTAAGAGCTGGAGAAAGCGACGGAGTGTTGTGGAATTCTGCCTTCCGGGGGTGGTTTGGCTATTAGATTCTTGAACTCATGGCAGCTATGTTCACATGTGTAAGATTAGGACAGTCAGCATTCTGTCATGGAAGGGAGAGAGGCCTTTGAGGGTGTGGTCCTTACCTGAGCATCTATAGGCAGGTCATCGTTGCTGGGGAATTGAGAAGCATTTTCTTCAGAGGTGTCAGGTGTCTGTGCTCCTGTAAATAGCCATTCAGCCATGGTCCTGAAAGCATCCTAATGAAGCTCATTGCATCACACACAAAAGAGATATGAAAATATAAATGGGCTTGGAGGGAAGACAGAGGGTGTTACCCTGAGTGGAATAGGAAGTAAGATCAAAATGCATAATATATATGTTTGAACATATCATAATGAAGTCTGTTATATACATAATTAGTATGGCCTAAGAAACTTATAAAAATGTTTTAAAAGTCCTAAAATTAAACTGGAACTGCTTTCAAAAGTGGAAGAAAATGAGCCGGGTGTGGTGAGGCACACCTGTAATCCCAGCCCTCAGGAGGCAGAGGCAGGTGGATTGAACTCTGTGAGATCAAGGTCAGCCTGGTCTACAAAGTGAGTCCAGGACAGCCAGGGATACACAGAGAAACCCTGCCTCAAAAAAACAGACAAAACAAAAATGGAAGAAAATGTGTTTTTAAATGTGAAAGTGGTCTGCAGGAATGGTTATTTGGAATTCTTAGACTAAAGAACTAACATTACATCCTGCATTCCAATGAGATCATAAAAATCAACAAACTAGAGACCCACAGATGAACTTATAATTTGGTACATGACAATAAGAGATGACTTTTCAGCAAGTCTGTTGTACATAAGACATTTCGTATAAATACTATGCATGTGTCCAGCTCACCAAATTGAACATACATGATTTTCTAAGATGAAAATTCACAGTGGAGAGAGGGCCAAGATGGCGGCGACCTACACTGACGCATTTTGAACGCGGGGGAAAAAAGAGCCATAAAAAACACAGAGTTATTGGGCACTGTACAAAAACTGGAGGGGCTAGACCCCCCGGGAACACTCACAGCTCCCAAGGGACTGTTAAAAGTCCCAGGGTAAGGCTCTCCCCATCTCTCGCAGACACGGAAGCCACTAAACCCGGGATTCGGGAACTCCCATTTGGAGAGGTGCCTGGTAAGATCGACCCCAACTCACAGCAGGCAGAATCAGAGGCCACTTGGCGATAGATCGCTGGCCTATTGGGCTCCCCACACCTCAGGTAGAACTTATACCCACTTAAAAAACTTTTCGAGATAGTGGAAGGCTTAGCAAGGAACAAACAGGGGGCTCAGCGGGTGGTCCGCAGCCACTCGTGAAGCGGAGGGCGGGAGGTTCCAAGAGAGCGCAGGAAGTTGGGAACACAAAGGCGGGCGGGAGGGGCCGAATCCCATGCACTAACGGCAGCAGAGCTGGGGAGGGAGCCTGGCTGGCAGGGCCAAATCCCCGCGAACCCACGGCAGCTCAACTGGGGAGAGAGACAGGCGTGGGCGGGGCCATGGATCCATGCACCCACGGCTGAGCTGCTGGGGTGAGAGGACCACTCAGGCGGCCGGAGGATCCAGGGCTTGGGGTATCCATGGCCTAGCAGCCAGGGTCCCCCCTCCCTAGGGGGACCCGTGGCAGCGCAGACAGGAAGGGAATCAGGCACAGAGGCCAGGCCTTTGGCGAGAAGCCTAGTGAGAAACCAGAAATCGGGACCATAGCTGTATTCTGTAAAATCCAGGCATATTAGGTGTGGAGCCAGACCCTGTCAGCCTCCGTGACGACAAACAAAGCCCACAGAATCTGTGCCTGGGCAAACAGGTCCATACCATCAGAACCATTACAGGCTGATAACTCAGAGTGCAACATAGAGAAGTCTGAATTGGGAGCAGTGAAACAATCCTGGTCCATTACTCACAACCTGGGAATAGGCTGCACCAGCTCACAGTGCCTCAGGCGATTAAAACCACAGTGACCCTGAAATCCCCCTGTAAGCAATGACAGATAGCCAAGTAACTCGTCCCCTGCACCAATTCATCCACTGTGGTTCCAAGCACAGAAAACAGACAGCTAAACGCATCCAATGGCCAAAGGTCAAAAAAAAAATAGAAATCAAGGAAATATGACTCCAACAAAGCAGAATTATCCTAGCTCATCCAATTCGGATGACCACACACCAACAGAAACACATGAAAACGTTGACAATTCTGCATTATGGAAAGTGATAGAGTCCCTGCAAGAAGAACTTAAATCTATGAAGGAATTCAAAGAAGCCACAATTCTACAAGTCAAAACAAAGAACAACACCATTAAAGAGCTCCAAGCCAAGGTGACAGAGCTTGAACAGGAAAAGGAAAAAGCAATGAAAGATTTTCATACAAAAACAAGCAAGCTGGAGAAGGAAATGTACAAAACGAACAAAACCATACAAGACATGAAAAAAGAAATAGAAATAATAAAGAAAACACAGTCAGAGTTAAAAGAGGAAGTGGAGAACCAAGGGAAGAGAACAGGAACTACGGATGTGAGTATCAACAATAGGATGCAAGAGATGGAAGACAGGATCTCAGGCATGGAAGATTCAGTGGAAGAAATCAGTACAACATCCAAAGAAAATGAGAAGGCTAAAAAATCTCTTACCCACAACATCCAAGAAATCAAGGACTCAATGAAAAGGCAGAACCTAAGAATTATAGGTATAGAGGAAAGAGAGGACTCCCGACTCCAAGGTCCAGGAAATATCTTCAACAAAATCATAGAAGAAAACTTCCCAAACCTGAAAAAAGAGATGCCAATAAAAATCCAAGAGGCTTACAGAACAACAAACAGATTAGATCAGAAAAGAAACTCCTCTTGCCACATAATAATTGAAACTCCAAATGTACAGAACAAAGGAAGAATATTAAAAGCTGTAAGAGAAAAAGGCCAAGTCACATACAATGGCAGACCCATCAGAATTACACCTGACTTCTCCTCAGAAATGTTAAAAGCTAGAAGGGCCTGGTCAGATATACTACAAGTCCTGAGAGATCATAGATGCCCAGCCAGACTACTTTACCCAGCAAAACTCTCTATCAACATAGATGGAGAAAACAAGATATTCCATGACAAAATCAAATTTAAACAATATCTACCCACAAACCCAGCCCTACAGAAAATCCTAGAAGGAAAATCCCAACCCAGAGAAGAAAACTCCACCCAAGAAAACAAAGGGAATAGAAAACCCCTCAGCAACTAAACCAAAAGAGGCACAGGACCACCACCTATACCAAACTAATGGGAAATAACAACCCCAGGTCACTAATATCCATCAACACCAATGGACTCAACTCCCCAATAAAAAGACATAGGTTTACAGAGTGGATCCGCAAGCAAGACCCTTCCTTATGCTGTATACAAGAGACACATCTAACTACAAAAGATAGACACTGCCTCAGTGTAAAGGGCTGGGAAAAGTTTTTCCAAGCAAATGGACCCAGGAAGCAAGCTGGAGTAGCCATCCTAATATCAAACAAAACAGACTTCCAACTGAAGTTAATGAAGAAAGACAAAGAGGGGCACTATATACTCATTAAAGGGAATATTCATCAAGAGGAAATCTCAATACTGAACATCTATGCCCCAAATACAAAGGCACCTACTTTCGTAAAAGAAACACTTCTAAAACTTAAAGCGCACATCGATCACAACACATTAGTAGTGGGAGACTTCAACACCCCACTCACAACAATGGACAGATCATCAAGACAGAAGACAAACAGAGAAATATTGAGTCTAACAGAGATCATGAAACAAATGGACCTAACAGATATCTACAGAACGTTTCACCCAAACACAAAGGAATACACCTTTTTCTCAGCACCCCACGGAACCTTCTCCAAAATCGACCACATAGTTGGTCACAAGGATAGTCTCAATAGATACAAGAAAACTGAAATAACACCTTGTATCTTATCAGACCACCACGGAATAAAGCTGGTCTTCAACAACAAAAGAATCAACAGAAAGCCTACACACACATGGAAATTGAACAGCTCCTTACTGGATGACCACTGGGTCAGTCAGGGAAGAAATAAAGAAGGAAATCAAAGACTTCTTAAAATCCAACGACAATGAAGACACAACATACCCAAACCTATGGGATACATTGAAAGCTGTGCTACGAGGAAAGTTCATAGCACTAAGTGCTTTCAAAAAGAAAATTGTGACAGCTCATATTAGTGAACTAAGAGCTAAGCTGGGTGAATTGGAAAAAAAAAGAAACAAACACTCCCAAGAAGAGCAGAAGGCAGGAAATCATCAAACTTAGGGCTGAAATCAACAACTTAGAATCATAAAGAACTATACAAAGAATCAATGAAACCAAGAGTTGGTTCTTTGAGAAAATCAACAAAATAGACAGACTCCTAGCCAAATTAACTAAAAAGCAAAGGGAAAGAACCCAATTCAACAAAATCAGAAATGAAAAGGGAGAAATAACAACAGACATTGAGGAGATCCAGAAAATATTCGGGCATCACTTTAAAAATCTATATTCCACTAAATTTGAAAACCTAAGTGAAATGGACAATTTCCTCGATAAATTCCACCTACCAAAACTAAATCAAAATCAGATTAACAGCTTAAACAGCCCAATAACACCCAAGGAAATAGAAACAGACATTAATAATCTCCCAACCAAAAAAAGCCCAGGGCCAGATGGCTTTAGCACGGAATTCTACCGGACCTTCAAAGAGGAACTAACACCATTACTTTTCAAACTCTTCCACCACATAGAAACAGAAAGAACACTGCCAAACTCATTCTATGAGGCCACTGTCATTCTGATTCCTAAACCACACAAAGACCCAACAAAGAAAGAGAACTTCAGACCAATCTCCCTCATGAACATAGATGCAAAAATACTTAATAAAATACTAGCAAACCGAATTCAAGAACACATCAAAAGTATCATACACCATGATCAAGTAGGCTTCATCCCTGGAATGCAGGGATGGTTCAATATACGAAAGTCTATCAATGTAATTCACCACATAAACAAGAGGAAAGAAAAAAAACACATGATAATCTCGCTAGATGCAGAAAAAGCATTTGACTAAATCCAACACCCCTTCATGCTAAAAGTTCTGGAGAGAACGGGCATACAAGGACCATACCTAGAAATAATAAAGGCAATATACTGCAAGCCAGTAGCCAACATCAAATTAAATGGAGAGAAGCTTGAAGCATTTCCTCTAAACTCAGGGACAAGACAAGGATGTCCACTTTCACCATATCTCTTCAATATAGTACTTGAAGTTCTTGCTAGAGCAATAAGACAACTAAAGGAGATCAAAGGGATAAAAATTGGAAATGAAGAAGTCAAATTATCCCTATTAGCAGATGACATGTTAGTATACATAAGCGACCCCAAAAACTCCACCAAAGAACTCTTACAGCTGATAAACAACTTCAGCAAGGTGGCTGGATACAAAATTAACTCAAAAAAATCAGAAGCCCTTCTTTATACAACAAACAAATATACCGAGAAAGAAGTAAGGGAAACAACCCCCTTCACAATAGCCACAAACAACATAAAATACCTGGGGGTAACCCTAACCAAGCATGTAAAGGACCTATATAACAAGAACTTCAAGCCCCTGAAGAAAGAAATGGAAGAGGCCTTTAGAAGATGGAAAGATCTCCCATGCTCATGGATAGGTAAGATCAACATAATAAAAATGGCTATCCTACCAAAAGCAATATATAGATTCAATGCAAGTCCTATCAAAATACCAACACAATTCTTTATAGACCTGGAAAAAGCTATTCTCAACTTCATATGGAACAACAAAAAGCCCAGAATAGCTAAATCAATCCTGTACAATGAAAAAACATCTGGAGGTATCACCATCCCAGATTTCAAGCTGTCCTACAGAGCAATAATAAAAAAAACAGCATGGTACTGGTATAGAAACAGACCAGTGGATCAATGGAATCGAATTGAAGACCCAAACATGGACCCACACACCTATGGCCAACTAATCTTTGACAAAGAAGCCAAAACCGCACAATGGAAGAAGGACAGCATCTTCAACAAATGGTGCTGGTCCAACTGGATGTCCACTTGCAAAAGAATGAAATTAGACCCATACCTATCACCTTGTACAAAACTTAATTCCAAGTGGATCAAAGACCTTAACATAAGGCCAGCCACACTAAAGATACTAGAAGAAAAAGTAGGAGAAACCCTCGAACTCATTGGCACAGGTGACAACTTCCTGAACAGAACACCAACAGCTCAGGACCTGAGATCAACAATCAATAAATGGGACCTCATGAAACTGAAAAGCTTCTGTAAGGCAAAGGACACTATCATTCGAACAAAACGGCAACCAACAGACTGGGAGAAAATCTTCACCAACCCCACATCTGATAGAGGGCTATTATCTAAAATCTACAAAGAACTCAAGAAACTAAATGCCAAGAAACCAAATAATCCAATCAAAAAATGGGGGATGGAGCTAAATAGAGAATTCACAAAGGAGGAATCCTAAGGGCTGAGAGACATCTGAAGAAATGTTCAACATCCTTAATCATCAGAGAAATGCAACTCAAGACGACCCTGAGATTCCACCTAACACCTGTTAGAATGGCTAAGATAAAGAGCTCAAATGATAGCGCATGCTGGCGAGGGTGTGGAGAAAGGGGAACCCTACTCCATTGCTGGTGGGAGTGCAGGCTTGTGCAACCACTATGGAAGTCTGTCTGGCGATATCTTAGAAATCTAGGAATAACCTTGCCTCAGGACCCAGCCATACCACTTCTGGGTATACACCCAAAGGACCTCTCACGGAGACATAGGGAAGTCTCCTCATCTATGTTCATAGCAGCCTTATTTGTAATAGCTAGAAATTGGAAACAACCCAGATGTCCCTCAACTGAAGAATGGATTAAAAAATTGTGGTATATCTATACAATGGAATATTACTCAGCTATAAGAAACAATGAAATCATGCAATTTGCAACCAAATGGATGGATCTAGAGGAGCTCATCCTGACTGAGCTAACCCAGTCTCAGAAGGATGCACATGGCATCTATTCACTTATAGTAGGATTTTAACTATATCGTACAGGATATCTGTACTACAACCAACACACCAAAAGGAACATGGACATAATTTTTTTTTTATCTTTTTCTTTTTCCTTCTTTTTTTCTTTTTTCTTTTTCCTTTTCCCTTCTCTTTTTCCTCTCTTTTTTTGTTGATATTCTTTGTTTTTGTGGGTTTGTGTGTTTGTTGGTCTTTTTTTTTAGTATTCCCCCAGTAGCAAGGAGACACCTTTCACTGGCAGTACTGCCTCGTAGGCCCCCGGTGAATGAAGAGGCTCTTGGCCCTCATATGACTCCTGATCTGTGGTGAGAGACTGTTAGGCAGGGACACTCCACCCCAGAGGAACAAGACGGAAGGGTCAGGGAGTAGAGCATGGGAGGGTGGGGCTGGGAAGCGGGAAAAGAGGACAATATGAAGCCGGGCGGTGGTGGCGCACGCCTTTAATCTCAGCACTTGGGAGGCAGAGGCAGGCAGATCTCTGTGAGTTCGAGGCCAGCCTGGTCTACAAAAGTGAGACCAGGACAGCCGGAGCTGTTACACAGAGAAACCCTGTCTCAAAAAACCAAAAAAAAAAAAAAAAAAAGAGGACAATATGATAAGGATGTAACCTGAAGCAACAAACAAATAAATTTATTAACTTAAAAAAAAAAGGCAGGGGGCAGGGCTGAAACACTGTGAATGGAATAGAGGATACAGCCATTTGGCCTGGCTTTGCAGACCTCCAGGTGTAGAGAAGACGTGGAGCTAAGGTAAAATACAAGAGAATTGTGGTATTGGCCCATGCCTTTGACTTCAGCGGAGACGGCAGTGGGGGGGGGGGAGCACCGTAGAGTTGGTGGTCTTATGTATTCTGGAGTCATACGGAGTGGGGTGGTGAGGGTGCATACTCTTGGTCCCACCATTCAAGAAGAGTACACCCTTGGTCCCAGCTCCCAGCACACTGGAGACAGAAATGGGCAGATCCTGGAGCTCAGGGTCAGCCTGATGCAGGGCAAACTCTAAATAGAGAAAGACTTCGATCCAGGAGTGGTGGAACACATCTTTGATCCCTTCAGATGGGAAACACAGGTCTCTGATCCCAATAATTAGAGTTCAGAGACACACACATGGGATTTGGAGGGACCTAGGTTTGGAGGCTACTTACAAAAGGCCTTCTCGATGCAGGCAGATTGTCCTTTGAGATCTCAAAATGTATACACTAGAGCTGGTTTAGCTCCAAGGTGACAGAATGATTTCTTCTTTAACCCGGATTGAAAGATAACGCTTTGTATGTTGTCAGAAGACCAAATTTGCTTCAGGAGAAGTACTACCTAGCCCCCCCCCAAAAAAATAGAGGGCAATTGTCCTAGGGTTGGGATTGTGGCAGGGCGCTGTTCTTATTGTTCCAGGAGAATCGAAGCGTCCATTAGGGGAGCCCGGGGACGGCTGGACAGCGGAAACCTCAGCAGAGAGCAGAATCAGGCACCAAAGAGGATGAGTGACCCAGTTGATTCTGCCTGGCAGACTTCCTCAATAGCTGTCTCCATCGGGGGCCTGCAACCACCACGGCAATCCAATGTCGCTGGGACCGTTCAGCTCTACACAATGCCCCAGCCGGAACCTCAGTGAAGCCTGCAAGATCAGCTTCTACCTACAAACCCCTTAGGTCATCTAAACAGCTGAGAACAGAAGGACTGAACATAAAAGGAGTGTACTAACATTTTTAACCATTTTTTCCATTTGGGTTCGGGCCCCAAACAGGTCTACTATGACCCAAATCAGCAGGAAGTCACTTTAAGAGAGTGACGTCCCATGCCCAGAGGGTGGGGAAGGTGTTTCTCCGCCCTTCTTTTTGGTTATTTGAAGGATAACTGAAAACTCTGATATTTAGGGGAAGAGATTACAAGCTGATAAATGGTCCTGTCTTAATGGGTTTTGGAGGTTAGCCCCAGGGAATTCCTACTTTTCCTTTTCTGTATCCTTCTTCCTCTCCTATGTAGGAGTGCATAGGCTTGAGAAAAATGAGATATAGACATAGCACAGGAAGGTCCAAGAAGAAGGGGCAGATTATTGCATATGCCCTTATACCTTTGTATATTGATACAAAATTAGTAGTATATTTGACTAAAGTGGTATTGACCATTGTTTATTGTGCAAAAATAAGATTGTATTGAATTACATCGGTATTGATCTTTGTATATTGATACAAAATTAAGATTATAGTTGGCCACAATGGTATTGACCCTTGTATATGGACGTAATATTAAGATTGTATTGGGCTACATAGGCATTGATCTTTGTATATTGATACATAATTAAGAGTATATTTAACCACAATTGAATAGATCTTTGTATATTGATACAAATTTAAAGGTAACGCTTCCTAATGGTATCATACCTAGAGATACTTAAAAATAAAATGTGAAGCTCTGACCTCTTGATACCAACCATCTAAAACAGTCTAGGATAGTTAAGTAAAACAAACTCCTAGTCATGCAAACATGTCACTTTGTTAGCTACTATGACAGTCTATCACAGATATTCTGTAAACTACCCAGTAATCAAGTTGCTAAGAGACAAGCAACATTTGCTTATCTAAATACAAGAGATGGATAGGGCATCTTCAAACACCCCAAGAGATCTGCAGAATATGGCATTCAAAGATGTTATCTTAAATCAAGATTTTCTTTTTTTTTTTATATCGAGACATATCAGCGCCTGACAGCACCCCCTATTCTACTCCAAGTAGAAGATAAGCATCGAAGAACCTCCACTGTAACATGGTTGAATTAGTGGCAAGCCTATCTCTTGGCATGAAAAAAACCCCTTGCACCAACTGCAGACAGACTGCTGTCCAAAAAGGACAAAACTTGGTAGCAGGGAAGTCGACAGCCTAACTCTGTCAAGACAGGGTAGGTAAATCCTTCATAATCCCTGCTCTACAACAAATGTCTGTCATAGAAACAGGACCCAAAGGCTGAAGACTGATGCAGGAATGTATGGAGAGAAAATGGGAACTGTCCAGGCAGTCACTGGTATGTCCTTTCTTAGTTTTGGAAGCTGCAGGCCCTGCACTTCCTATATAATCAGATATATTTATCCCTCTCAGGTCTCTGAGGTGGTTGAAGAATAGACAGCTAGAGTCTCATAGTTAAATTTTGAGTTGTTTAGGAATCAAGAGGGTGTTATAGATCTAAGAAGATACTCTTAAAAGTGTGTTGCAAGTTAGTATGAATGTTGAGTCAGATATAGACCTTTAAACTCATGGAGATGGTTAGATAGTAGAATGTTAAAGTCAGGGGCCAAATATGTATGAACTGGACATTGGGAAGGTATACTGGGCCATTTAACTCTCATAAATGTGGCATATTTATATCTGTTGTTTTGTATAATACTTACTGTTATAAGAGAAGGAACCATCTGTTGGACTGAAAGGGGAAACTTCTGGGGGGAAGAGGGTGGAAGGGTGGGATAGGTAGGGGGAATAGGGAGGGGTTTGTGACTTAGATGTAACTTGAAGAAAAAAAATAAAGTATTAAAAAAAAAGACAATTCACAGTGGAAAATGAGCTCGTAAAGAGGTAAAATAAGACATGCTTAGCATTGCCATGAGTGCTGGGGACAATCTTGGAGCACATGAAGATGATGATGTGTGTAAGCGAGGGACAGAGCTGCAATGCTAAAAGTTAAATCCCATGAGAGAGGGAAGAAAGCAAGACTAGAAGGAGGACAAGTGCCTCCGGAGTTTCTGAAATGCATCTCAAGATCAAGCCAGCTGTCCAAGGGAGAGGATGCTCTATCCGTCCAACATGAGCTCTCCATTGTTTTGTTGCTGAATGAGGCTTCTACAAAGGTTTAATGGTCAGCACAGAATTGCTTGAACACTGACTGGCCTTGCCTTATCCTCCTAGGTGCCAATGATCCTCTTCTAAACCCTCTTCTTTTGTTCCTTTGAAAATCAGGATCCCAAAGGTAGAGAGAATCTTATGGAATCTAGCCCATGGTGAAAGGGTCTGTCCTGAATCACTGATGGGTCTTTACCAGGATTGATGAATGTGGCAAGTTTTAATCACAAACGTCCCAGTATTTGCCAGTGTCACAAGTTAAGATAAAGTTATGTTTAATCAGGGAAATGGAAGAGGAGTAGGGAAATGGAGAAGGAGTGGAGCTGGGGGAGAGGAAGGTGGGGGGATAGGACTTCCAGGGGAAGAAGGGGGGGAAACTGCTGTTAGGATGTAAACTATGAGAGGAAAAACAGTTATGTTCAGTCTATGCTCATATGTTCATCCTAAATGATCTTCATATAGCAATTCTTTTGAGAAAAAGAGGAAGTAAAATTGCAGCTAGTGGCCATCCCTGAAGTAATGTGTGGTATAAGCTTTGGTGTATCTCAGTGTGCTGTGCACACCCACTTCAATCACCCATATGACCTATTTGGGGTTCCTGCAGCCCACAGAGCCCTTTGTGTGCCTTGTCCCCATTTGCATAGACCATTTTTGTAGTAAAAAAAAAAAAACAGCAATTTAAAGACTTGTCCCTGACTACCAGGATAGTGAAAAAATAAGAATCCCTACCTCTTTTCTATTCAATTCTAAATATTTTCAAAACCTCTACCTTTGGCATTAAAGAAAAAGCTTTGGTGAGTGGGGCTGGGTTTGTGGCTGTTAATAGAGTGTTTGCATGAGCTTGGAGAACTGGGTTCAGATCCCCAGCCTTCATGTAAAGAGCTGGGAGTGATAGTGTACCTCTGTAATCCCAGTGCTGAAGAAGCAGAGCCAGGTGGGTGCCTAGAGGTCATGGGATAGCCAGGCTAGGTGACTCAGAAAGGTCCAGATTAGCAAGAGACTCTATGTCAAATGATATGGTAACAAACATTTGAGGAAGATATCTGATGTACACACACACACACACACACACACACACACACACACCACATAATAACTAACTAAATAAATGTAATTTTTTTTTTGGTTTTTCGAGACGGGGTTTCTCTGTGTGTAGTCCTGACTGTCCTGATCTCACTTTGTAGACCAGGCTGGCTGGCCTTGAACTCACAGAGATCCACCTGTCTCTGCCTCCCAAGTGCTAGGACTAAAGGCATGCGCCACCGCGCCTGGCTATAAATGTAGTATTTTAAATTGTCATGGTTCTGATATGCAACAACACAGAAAAAATGTATTTTAAAATGGAGGAATGAGGTAGATCAAGGAATGGCTGGCTAAAGCAAGACTGAAACCCACAGCCAGATACCAACCCCAAAGCTGTGTGTAGTCTCTAGAACGAACACATCAAGCTTGGGTAGCTATGCCCCTGCCACCCATATACACAAGACAATATACTACAGAGAATCACCTCTGAGTTGTAATTTTAATGACATCTTTGGCAAATTGTTCCAGTTCCCTTTGGCCAGGAGCTGTTAAGTGGATGGAGCAGGATGAGATATAAACAACATAGGTTGTGGGAGTTTGTGCCCCTGGGCTCCTGGATGGCCTCCATGTCTGCTATGCTGATCATTTCACTCAGTGATGACATGCTAGCAGCTTGGTGACCCGTAACCATGGCTGACTGATGTCAGCTCACCATGGCGTTTTCTGCTGAATCGTTTTCATGCCTCTTTCATGGTGGAAGCTTTCTGGAACCAAAGACATGAGCCACAAAGGTGTTCATGCTTCATGTCCATGAGATCTCTTCATCCTTCTTTCCAATACTTTTTATTTCATATCTCTACCAGCCAGTCAAGTCTTCCATACTGATGAGTAGGATCTATTCTGTCCTCATCCCTTATCTCCTCTCCATACAAGGGGCAGCTTCCATGAATCTGACATGTGAAGGACTTTCTTCATTGTACTTCAAGGCCATCCTGGGTGCAACTGCAAGGACCCATGCTGTCTTCTCCCAGCAAGCGTCCATATATTAAACTTGCTTCTCTGAAGGAAGCTAAGTCTTTTCCTCCTCTGAAGTGGATGTAAAGAGTTCCTCACTTGCATTCAGGTAAGAGCGGAATGAGGACTGCATTTGTTCATTTTCCTGTCACTGGGACAAAACAGCTGACACAAGCAACTTAAAGAGGAAAAAGGTTTATTTTGGCTTATGATTTCAAATAGTCTAGATGATTACTTGGGCGTGGCAGTGCACACCTTTAATCCCAGCACTTGAGAGGCAGAGTCAGGTGGACTTCTGTGAGTTCAAAGCCAGCCTGGTCTACAGAGTGAGTTCCAGAACAGCCATGGCTGTATAGAGACACTCTATGTAAAAAAAATAAGACACAAACAAACACCAAAGGCTATCCTAGATAGTTGCAAAGCTTTGGAGATGATAGTCAAAGCTAAACTAAATTCTTAATTTCTGAATTTTAATTCTAGTCTATATTGAGTTTCCAAGAAATCAGACTTCAGAATTCTAAGATGTAATTCAATAAAAATCTAAGAAATCATTTCTTATTTGCTTGGATGTGTGTGTCCTGTATGTGCATGTGAGTACATGTGATTGCATGTAAGGTGACAAGTCTGTGCATATGGATGCCAGAGGTTGACAGTGAGTGTATTACTTGATTGTATTCTACATTATTAAGGAGGAGTTTTTTGTTTTGTTTTGTTTTTTAAGGCAGAGTTTTTTTTTTTAACCGAACCTGGAGTTGCTGATTAGTATAGTCAAGCTAGCTGGCCTGTCCCAGAGGATCCCCTGTGTCCTCCTGAGTGCTAGGACTGTAGGCAGACCACCACACCTGTGGACTTTTACATGGGTTCTGGGGATTTGAACTCTGGTAGCCATGCTTTCCTGGAAAGTGCTATATCTTCTCAGCCATCTACCCCTCCCTCTGCGCCCAATATCAGTATTTTAGAGTCATACTAGAACATCATTAGTAATAAAGATAGTGCTAGAGAGATGACTCCATGGGGAAAGTGCATACTGCACAAACGTAAGGACCTAATTCAAACCCCTAAACCCGAATAAAAAGCCTAGTGTGGTGGTGTGGCCCTGTCATGCCCACGCCAGGAGGAGCTCACTGGCCAGCCAGTCTAGCCGAACTGGAAATTCCAGGTCAGTGAGTGATCCTGTCCCAAAAAAGGAAGGAAGGAAGAAAGGAAGGAAGGAAGGAAGGAAGGAAGGAAGGAAGGAAGGAAGGAAGGAAGGAAGGA
>CAJQZJ010000541.1:2995741-3058388 GCA_907164525.1 Lophiomys imhausi | reverse complement strand
GGAAGGAAGGAAGGAAGGAAGGAAGGAAGGAAGGAAGGAAGGAAGGAGAGAGTGACAGAGAAACACATCTAACATAAATCTACTCCCTACACCAGGAAGTGAACAGACCTCCTCTGCCAAGCGCCCACCATTATGTAACTGTATTATTACAGTTCTAAAGCACCAGAGAAAACCATCCGTGAACTAAGACCTTCAACACTGTGACCCAAAGCAAACTTTTTTGTCTTTATAAGCCTATTATCTCAGGTATTTGTTTACAGTAATAGAAAGCTGATGAATATCTCTATATTTCATTGGTGGAGAAAGGAGCCAAAAACAGGACCTGTGGATTAGGACATTTGTGAACACTGGGAAAAACTTCCCAAAGTTGTCATTTCTTCATTACATTACAAATGGGTAATGTAACAGCTAGCATATAGTGCTTAAAAGAAATAAATTAGGGTAGAGATGAAACTCACTCCTTCTGGTGTTTGGTGCATGCAGAGGGCTTGATAGATGCCATTATTTGTTAGAATGGAGGTAAGGATAGAGTTTCAGTGAGACTCTGAAGTGGAAACTAAACCCCGCAAGGCCAGAAACATGCCTAGCAGAGAGCATCGCTGTCACAGAGAGCATGGCTGTCATGCTCCTTGATAAATTGTCTTCCCATAAGGCAACTGAATATATATTAAAAAAAAGCTACCAACTTCTGCCAGGCAGACCTCAGTTCTCATTACAACTCAGTAACTTACCAGCTGTATAACCTCAGGAAATCGTCTAACTTCTGCGAGCCTCACTTTTCCTATATGAAAAGTGGACATAATTCCTGCATGATTAGGAATAAATGTGGTGGCCGATGTTAAGATTTCTAGCTGCAGTCCCCTTCTGTCATCCTAACCATGTTTCAGGGTCTGTACTGAACCATGTCACCTTGCATCATTTCTGCCCCCGAGAGTGAGAAGAGTGTGACTCGAAAGGGTTACTAATCCCTCGAAACCCTCAGATCGCAGATAACTCATTTCCCGATCGTGCCTCACCTTGGCTCACATGGCTTTGATGACCTGATCACACACTGGGGACCACATGAAGGTCAACACTCAGAGCTGTACTCCCCATCAAAGACTTGCTTCTGCTCGTGTGCACTGGGGATGAACTAAAGGACACAAGGGGAAGGTTTTCCAAGCAGACATCACCAAGACCCACTGCTTTCTTTCACTGCTTGAGGTGTGGGAACCTCAAGATTGAAAGGATAAAGACATTTTATCATGTCACTTTAGGTGCATGCATACAGAAATTTGGAATTAAAGATAGCTACACACGAGGCACAGAACTTCTGGGAGTAGCCAACCAATGACTGGTCCAACTTGAGACCCATGCCATGAGAGGGATCCCACAGCTGACACTGCCTGGAGGGCCAGGAACCAGAGGCTGGCCCTTCTGACCTATCGCAGAGACCTAGGATAGAACCAAACGTGGTTGGGGGAAAAAGTTAATGAAATTATTCCTAATGGTATTCTGCTGTACTTGTACACTCAAGGCTAGCATAATCATCATCAAAAAGGCTTCCTCCAGCAACTGATGGGAGCAGATGTAGAGACCCATAACCAAACATTAGGTGGAGCATTTGGGGAATCTCAAAGAAAAGAGGGAGGGAAGATTGTAGGAGCCTGTAGGGCCAAGGATACCACAAGAACACAGCCCACAGAATCAGCTAAGCAGGGCTCACAGAGGATCACAGAGGCTGAAGCAACAATTGGGAACCTGTATGGGTCTGAGCTAAGTCCTCTGCATATACATTATGGTTGTGTAGCTTGGTGTTCTTATGGGACTCCTAACAGTAGGAGTTGGTGGCTGTCTCTGAGTCTTTTGCCTGGTTTTGGGACCCTTTTCTTCCTACTTGTTTGCCTTGTCCAGCCTTGATATGAAGGTATGTGCTTAGTTTTACTATAACTTGCTATGTGTTCAGTTGATATCCCTGGGAGGCCTGCTCTTTTCTGAAGAGAAACAGAGGAGGAATGGATTTAGAGAAGAGGGGAAGCCGGGAAGGAGTGACTGGAAGGAATGGAGAGAGGGGAAACTATGGTTAGGATATAACATATGAGAGAAGAATAAATAAAAAAAATTAAAAAGGAAAGAAATGAAAGAGAAAGACAGAGAGAAGAAAATAGCCACATGAAAGCCATTCAGTATGTGCAGAAATTACATTTTTGTTTCATGCTGTTGCAGATGAGATCCAGAGACTGACTCATACTAAGCAGAAGTGCTATTACTGATCAATACCCTCAGCCATATGCAAGTCGTGGGCTAGGGGTATAGTGGAAGGGTGTGGCCAAAACCCTGAGCTCCAGGTTCAGTGGGAGACCCTGTTTCAAAATAAAAACCAGGATGAGCCACAACTTCTCAACATGGCGGACCCTACAAATAAGGCACAGGTCTACCACAAGAAGCTGCTGGAGCACAAGGAGATTTCTGGCTGTCTTAAGGAGCTAAGGAAACAATTAAAATTTACCAAGCAGTAAGGAAAACTATCATAGACATGACAAAGTGTTGGGAAAATTGTGGATGAAGTGCTTAAATGGTTAACAGAAGAAATTTTCATTGTTAAAGCCACAGATGGACCAAGATACATCATAGGCAGCTTAATAAAAGTAAATTGAATCCAGGAAGGAGAGTTGCTTTGAATATGACTACTCTAACCATCATAAGGTATTTTTCAAGAGAGGTGGATCCATTGGTCTACAACATGTCTCATGAGGATTCTGGAAACGTTTCTTATTCTACAATTGGAAGGCTGTCAGAAAAGACTTGCTAATGAAGAGAGGTAATAGAATTACCCCTTATAAACCCAGTTATTAGTCCAGCATGTAGGGACAATACCTCCAAAACGTTGTTTGCTATATGGACCTCCAGGCACTGGGAAAACACTCTTGGTATGAGCTGTTGCCAGCCACATGGACTGCACCTTCCTAAAGGTTGTATCTAGTTCTATTGTTGACAAGTAGTACATTAGTGAAAGTGCTCGTTTGATTAGAGAAATATTTAACTGTGCCAGAGACCACCAGTTATGCATCATTGTTATGGATGGAATAGAAGCTATCGGTGGCCATTGGTTTTCTGAGGGAACATCAGTTGGCAGACAGATTAAAAGAACTTTAATGGAACTACTAAACCAAATGGCTGCATTTGATACTCTGCATAGAGTTAAAATGATCATGGCTACAAACAGACCAGACACACTGGATCGTGCTTGGTGCATCCAGGAAGATCAAATAGAAAATGCATAGCTATTTACCAAATGAACAAGCACAATTAGATATATTGAAAATCTGTGCAAGCCCTATTGCAAAGCATGGTGAAGTAGATCCTGAAGCAACTGTAAAACTTTCAGATGGTTTTAATGGAGTAAACCTGAGAAATGTTTGTACGGAAGCAGGTATGCTTATAACTCGTGCCAATCATGACTATGTAGTTCAGGAAGACTTAAAGAAAGCAGTCAGAAAAGTGACTGATTCCAAGAAGCTAGAGCCTAAAGTAGACAAAAACACGTGTAATTTGCTGTAAGGTTTTTGATGGCTGCACGACAGACATTAGCTTAATGTAAAAATAAACTTAAGGAAAATAACGTATGTATTGGCAGTGATCTCATTAAAAGTCAACAAACATAGGTATGAGCAACATACATATGTTTATTACATACATGATAGTACTTAATTCAGTAATTCTTTTTGTGTTTGTGTGTGTTAATTTTGGTTTTTTGAGACAGGGTTTCTCTATGTAGCCTTGGTTGTCCTGGACTCTCTTTGTAGACCAGGCTGGCCTCTAACTCACAGAGATCCAGCTGCCTGTACCTCCCAATCCCTGGAATTAAAGGTGTGTGCCACCACACCTGTCTGAGTAATTCTTTTAAAATTGGTACAGGAGGAAGTTGTATGTTTGTTAGTATTGAGTGTTTGCTTCAAGAGAATTTATAAAGGATATGTTGAAGATTTTCATATTTGTTTTGTGAGCATTTTGTACAATATTCAAAATGGTTTGAAATAGTACCAGGGAGCATTTCTTATGATTTACTTTGTATTTTTCCTCATCTTAAAATGATGGAATAAAATATGCCTTAGTTGTTCTTTAAAAAAAAAAAGCAGACAAATAAAAAATATACCACATGCATAAAAATGGTATACTCCAGGAAACAAAAATTACCCTTTATGACATTACTAGTGTCACTAACTGGACTTGGTAGCACATGCCCTTAATCCCAGCCCTCAGAAAGCTGAGGCAGGAGGATTCTGTGAGTTCAAGGCCACTCGGGTCTGCATAGTGATTTCCAGGACAGCGGGGGCTACATAGAGACATACCCTGTCTTAATGACAAAGTATTATACACACTTCACACAATAAAAATCAAATGGTAAGTTTATGCATACTGTCACCTTCACTTAGTTGTTTTCCTCTGAAAGCACCTGCGGAGCCTGACTGACTCCATCTTGAAAAAAGATTCCATTTTGTATTAAGTTTGACTTAGAGCTGACCTCCAGTTCCAGAACAACAACAAAATGTACCCGACCTTGTATCCCAGGGGTGTTCCCTCATCATCACCAGACAGCTCACTCTGAGAAAGCACCCAAAAAATCTAAACAAACTTTCTGGTGCTCAAACTGACCTCAGCTGGTTAGTCAGTAACAACGAGCCAATCAGAAATGGACATGACTAGCTACCCAAATGCCATCCAATCATATGGTAACGAACCTGCTTCTTTGTCTGAGTCTCTAGATAAACTCTGTACTTTTGGGTCTGGGGGCGAACTGCTGTGTCAGTGAGTATTGAGAGTCCAAGCTCTAAGCTTGAATAAACAACCCTCATGTATTTACATCGGAGTTGGCTCCTAGGTGGTCTTTGGGGTCTTGAGATCCAGGCAGAACATTTGGGGGCTTGTCCACCCGGGGAACCCCAAGGTCACCAGGACTCCTGCCCAGAGGGTTCAAACTGGCCGGTATGTCTCTGTGCATCTGTCTCTGTATATATGTCTGTCTATGTGCTTGTGAAAACCAGGGTGCCCTTCCTGACTGGTATTGACCTTTACATTTGGAGGTTCCACCGAGATCTTGGGGACCCTGAGTCACCAGGAAAGACGCCGAGATGGAGGTATGACCTCATTTTTTTGTCTAGTCTAACTCTCTATATGTTGTCTGTGAGACTGCTTGTCCCAGTTTTCCTTTCACAAAAGGAAAGTTCAAGTTTGGCTTGTTTTCAGGATCTACATGAAAGTCAGTCTGGATCAATTTATTGTTTATGAGACCATTTGTTTTTGTTTGTGTTCTGTGGTTTGGCTTCTGTTGCCTTACTTTTGGTTTTCTTCTTGGTTTGCTGAGTTCAGAAATACTCTGGTTTGTGCATGTCAGATAGCGCGCAATTGTAATGCATGTGGTGTGTGTTCTGGGTTTGTACATGTCAGATAATGTACTCAGTTTCTGGTTTCTCTGTGTCAGATAATTCAGGCGACTACTGAGCAGTAGAGCAGACATGCTTGTTATCCTGCCAGTCTCGGGAGACTGGAGGACACTTCAGCTCTCTCTGAGAAAGAAGGGGGAAGAGGTGCCCCCCTTTTTGCTCAGATCCCCAGTGGCAGTGGGGGAACAGGAACTGGTCTTGCCTAGCCGGTTGTTGAATCGAGCTTGGCACTGTCTCACTGTTGTGCTGTACACTGTATAATCTATGTGACTGTTTCCTTGTTTTGGTCTCAGACTGATTTGGCTGATGTTCCAGGCTTGTTCAGGATCTGCCTGGGCAATTGGTTTTTGTTTTGTTTTGTTTTTCTTTTTTTTTCCTTTATTTTTTATTTCTTCAAGTTACATCTCAATCGCAGTCCCTTCCCTATTCCCCCTCCAGTCCCACCCTCCCACCCTCAACCCCCCATCCTCTTCCCTTTTTTTTTAAAGTTTAAGGTATATCTTATTTCCCCCTACATGTTCCCCTTTCAGTCCAACAAATGGCTCTTTCTCTTATAATAATAAATACAATACAGTACAACAGAGGTAATTGGCCACAGTTATGAGGGTTATATGGCTTAACGTACATTCCCAATGACCAGTCCATATGTATTTAGTACCTGACTTTAACATTCTACTATCTAAACATCTCCATGAGTTTAAAGTTCTATATCTGACTCAACATTCATACTAACTTGCAACACAATTTTAAAAGTATCTTCTTAGATCTATAACACTCTCTTGATTCCTAAACAACTCAAAATTTAATTATGAGACTCTAGCTATCTGTTCTGCAACCACCTCAGAGACCTGAGAGGGATAAATATATATGATTTTATAGGAAGTACAGGGCCTGCAGCTTCCCAAACTAAGAAATGACATACCAGTGGCTGCCTGGACAGTTCCCATTTTCTCTCCATACATTACAGCATCAATCTTCAGTCATTTGGCCCCGTTTCTCTGACAGACATTGATTGTAGAGCAGGGGTTATGAAGGACTTACCTACCCTGTCTTGGCAGAGCTATGCTGTCGACTTACCTGCTTCCAGGTTTTGTCCTTTTTGGACAGCATTCTGTCTACAGTTGGAGCAAGGGGCTTTTCCTACCAAGAGATAGGCTTGCGACTAATTCAATCATCTCCCACTGGAGATTCTTCGATGCTCATCTTCTACTTGGAGGAGAATAGGGGGTGCTGTCAGGAGTTGATATGTCTTGATATAAAAAAATCTAAACTTACGAAAACATCTTTGAATGCCATATTCTGCAGGTCTCTTGAGGTTTTTGAAGAGGCCCTATCTATCTCTTATATTAGGGTAAGCAGATGTTGCTTGTCTCTTAGGAGGTTTATTTCTGATTAGCTGAGCAAGTAACTATAATAGTACCTAACAGAAGGACCGTCTTGCATAACCATTAGTTTGCATTTCTTAATTATCCTAAACAGTTTATGACAATTAGTAGTAAAAGGCCAAAACATCACATTTCATTTTTTTTCTTTACCTCCCAACCCTTCCATCCCATTTCTCTGGGGTGGGGTGTCTTTATATAACAGTCCCTCATCTCAGTTGAGAGGTCGTATGAGGGCCAAGAGCCTCTTCATTCACTGGGGATCTACGAAGCAGTACCATCAGTGAAAAGTGTCTCGTTGCCCGGGAGAGAGAACTACTAAACAAACAAACCAATAAGTATATAATAGATAAAAAAGACTAAAAAATAGAAAAAATATAACTAATATATAAAAAATAAATAAAAATTAAAAGTAAGAAGTCTATGTCCAAGTTCCCTTTGGTGTGTTAGTTGTAGTATTGATACCTTCTACTATAGAGCTAAAATCCTACTATAAGTGAATAGATGCCATATGTGTCCTTCTGAGTCTTGGTTAGTTCACTCAGGATGAGCTTTTCTAGTTCCATCCATTTGGCTGCAAATTGCATAATTTCATTGTTCCTGATAGCTGAATAATATTCCATTGTGTAGATGTACCACAGTTTTTTAACCCATTCTTTGGTTGAGGGACATCTGGGTTGTTTCCAGTTTCTAGCTATTACAAATAAGGCTTCTATAAACATAGATAAGGAAGCTTCCTTATGATTCCGTGAAGAGGCATTTGGGTGTATACCCAGAAGTCGTATGGCTGGGTCCTGAGGCAAAGCTATTCCAAGTTTTCTAAGATATTACCATACTGACCTCCATAGTGGTTGCACAAGCCTGCACTCCCACCAGCAATGGAGTAGGGTACCCCTTTCTCCACACCCTCGCCAGCATGTGCTGTCATTTGAGTTTTTGATCTTAGCCATTCTGACAGGTGTGAGATGGAATCTCAGAGTCGTCTTGAGTTGCATTTCTCTGATGATTAAGGATGTTGAGCATTTCTTCAAGTGTCTCTCAGCCATTAGGGATTCCTCCTTTGTGAATTCTCTATTTAGTTCTGTCCCCCATTTTTTGATTGGATTATTTGGTTTCTTGGCATTTAATTTCTTGAGTTCTTTGTAGATTTTGGATATTATCCCTCTGTCAGATGTGGGGTTGGTGAAGATTTTCTCCCAGTCTGTAGGCTGCCGTTTTGTTCGAATGACAGTGTCCTTTGCCTTACAGAAGCTTTTCAGTTACATGAGGTCCCATTTATTGATTGTTGATCTCAGGTCCTAAGCTGTTGGTGTTCTGTTCAGGAAGTTGTTGCCTGTGCCAATTAGTTTGAGGGTTTTCCCACTTTTTCTTCTAGTAGATTTAGTGTGACCAGCCTTATGTTAAGGTCTTTGATCCACTTGGACTTAAGTTTTGTACAAGGTGATAAGTATGGGTCTAACTTCATTCTTTTACAAATGGACATCCAGTTGGACCAGCACCATTTGTTGAAGATGCTGTCCTTCTTCCATTGTGCCGTTTTGGCTTCTTTGTCAAAAATTAGGTGGCCATAATTGTGTGGGTCTATTTCTGGATCTTCAATTCGATTCCATTGATCTACTGGTCTGTTTCTATACCAATACCATGCTGTTTTTACAACTATTGCTCTGTAGTACAGCTTGAAGTCTGGGATGGTAATACCTCCAGATGTTTTTTTATTGTACAGGATTGATTTAGCTATTCTGGGCTTTTTTTGTTCCCTATGAAATCGAGGCTAGCTTTTTCCAAGTGTATAAAAAACTGTGTTGGTATTTTGATAGGAATTGCATTGAATCTATATATTGCTTTTGGTAGGATGGCCATTTTTATTATGTTGATCCTACCTATCCATGAGCATGGGAGATCTTTCCATCTTCTAAAGGCCTCTTCCATTTCTTTCTTCAAGGGCTTGAAGTTCTTGTTGTATAGGTCCTTTACTTGCTTGGTTAGAGTTACCCCCAGGTATTTTATGTTGTTTGCGGCTATTGTGAAGGGGGTTGTTTCCCTTATTTCTTTCTCAGCCCATTTGTTTGTTGTATAAAGAAGGGCTTCTGATTTTTTTGAATTAATTTTGTATCCAGCCACTTTGCTGAAGGTGTTTATCAGCTGTAAGAGTTCTCTGGGGGAATTTTTGAGGTCGGTTATGTATACTATCATATCATCTGCAAATAGGGATAATTTGACTTCTTCATTTCTGATGTTTGTCCCCTTGATGTCCTTTAGTTGTCTTATTGCTCTAGCAAGAACTTCAAGTACTATATTGAAGAGATATGGTGAAAGTGAACATCCTTGTCTTGTCCCTGAGTTTAGAGGAAATGCTTTAAGTTTCTCTCCATTTATTTTGATGTTGGCCACTGGCCTGCTGTATATTGCGTTTATTATTTCTAGGTACGGCCCTTGTATGCCCGTTCTCTCCAGAACTTTTAGCATGAAGGGGTGTTGGATTTTGTCAAATGCTTTTTCTGCATCTAGCGAGATTATCATGTGGTTTTTTTCTTTCATCTTGTTTATATGGTGAATGACGTTGATAGACTTTCGTATGTTGAACCATCCCTTCATCCCTGGGATGAAGCCTACTTGATCATGGTGTATGATACTTTTGATGTGTTCTTGAATTTGGTTTGCTAGTATTTTATTAAGTATTTTTGCACCTATGTTCATGAGGGAGATTGGTCTGAAGTTCTCTTTCTTTGTTGGGTCTTTGTGTGGTTTAGGAATCAGGGTGATTGTGGCCTCGTAGAATGAGTTTGGCAATGTTCTTTCAGATTCTATTTTGTGAAAGAGTTTGAAAAGTATTGGTGTTAGCTCCTCTTTGAAGGTCCGGTAGAATTCCATGCTAAAGCCATCTGGCCCTGGGCTTTTTTTGGTGGGGAAATTTTTAATGGCTGTTTCTATTTCCTTATGGGTTATAGGGCTGTTTAATCTGTTTATCTGATCTTGATTTAGCTTTGGTAGGTGGAATCTATCAAAAAAATTGTCCATTTCACTTAAGTTTTCAAATTTGATGGGGTATAGATTTTTAAAGTAGGATCCAAATATTCTCTAGATTTCCTCAACGTCTGTTGTTATTTCTCCCTTTTCATTTCTGATTTTGTTGATTTGTGTTTTCTCCCTCTGTCTTTTAGTTAATTTGGCTAAGGGTCTGTCTATTTTGTTGACTTTCTCGAAGAACCAACTCTTGGTTTCATTGATTCTTTGTATAGTTCTTTTTGTTTCTAAGTTGTTGATTTCAGCCCTAAGTTTGATCATCTCCTGCCTTCTGCTCCTCTTGGGAGTGTTTGCTTCTTTTTTTTCCAATTCACCCAGTTTAGCTGTTAATTCGCTAATATGAGCTGTCACAATTTTCTTTTTGAAGGCACTTAGTGCTATGAACTTTCCTCATAGCACAGCTTTCATTGTGTCCCATAGGTTTGGGTATGTTGTGTCTTCATTTTCGTTGGATTTTAAGAAGTCTTTTATTTCCTTCTTTATTTCTTCCCTGACCCAGTGGTCCTCTAGTAAAGAGTTGTTCAATTTCCATTTGAGTGTAGACTTTCTGTTGATTCTTTTGCTATTGAAGTCCAGCTTTATTCCATGGTGGTCTGATAAGATACAAGGGGTTATTTCAATTTTCTTGTATCTGTTGAGGCTATCTTTGTGTCAACTATATGGTCGATTTTGGAGAAGGTTCTGTGAGGTGCTGAGAAGAAGGTGTATTCTTTTGTGTTTGGGTGAAATGTTCTGTAGAGATCTGTTAGGTCCATTTGGTTCATGATCTCTGTTAGACTCATTATTTCTCTGTTTGGCTTCTGTCTTGATGATCTGTCCATAGTTGTGAGTGGGGTGTTGAAGTCTCCCACTATTAAAGTGTTTGGATCAATGTGTGATTTAAGTTTTAGAAGTGTTTCTTTTATAAATGTAGGTGCCTTTGTATTTGGGGCATAGATGTTCAATATTGAGATGACATCTTGGTGGATATTTCCTTTAATGAGTATGTAATGCCCTTCTCTGTCTTTTTTTATTAACTTCAATTGGAAGTCTATTTTGTTTGATATTAGGGTGGCTACTCCAGCTTGTTTCCTGGGTCCATTTGCTTGGAAAACCTTTTCCCAGCCCTTTACTCTGAGGTAGTGTTTATCTTCAATAGTGAGGCGTGTTTCTTGTATACAGCAAAAAGATGGGTCTTGTTTACAGATCTAGTCTGTAAGTCTGTGTCTTTTTATTGGCAAGTTGAGTCCATTGATGTTGATGGATATTAGTGACCAGGGGTTGTTATTTCCCATTATATTGGTATAGCTGGCTGTCTTGTGTTTCTCGTTTGTTTAGTTGCTGTGGAGATTTCTATTTCCTCTGTTTTCTTGGGTGTAGCTATCTTCTCTGTGTTGGAATTTTCCTTCTAGGATCTTCTGTAGGGCTGGGTTTGTGAGGAGATATTGTTTGAATTTGATTTTGTCATGGAATATCTTGTTTTCTCCTTCTATGTTGATAGAGAGTTTTGCTGGATATAGTAGTCTGGCTGGGCACCTATGTTCTCTCAGGGCTTGTAGGACATCCGTCCAGGCCCTTCTAGCTTTTAAAGTTTCTGAGGAGAAGTCAGGTGTGTTCTGATGGGTCTGCCATTGTATGTGACTTGGCCTTTTTCTCTTACACCTTTTAATATCCTTTCTTCTTTTTTTTTTTTTTGGTTTTTTTCGAGACCGGGTTTCTCTGTTTAACAGCTCTGGCTGTCCTGGACTCGCTTTGTAGACCAGGCTGGCCTCGAACTCGCAAAGATCCACCTGCCTCTGCCTCCCAAGTGCTGGGATTAAAGGCGTGCGCCACCACCGCCCGGCTTTAATATCCTTTCTTTGTTCTCTACATTTGGAGTTTCTATTATTATGTGGTGAGAGGAGTTTCTCTCCTGATCTAATCTGTTTGGTGTTCTGTAAGCCTCTTGGATTGTTACTGGCATCTCTTTCTTTAGGTTTGGGAAGTTTTCTTCTATGATTTTGTTGAAGATATTTCCTAGACCATGGAGTCGGGAGTCTTCTCTTTACTCTATGCCTATAATTCTTAGGTTCCGTCTTTTCATTGAGTCCTTGATTTCTTGGATGTTGTTGTTGAGAGATTTTTTTTAGCTTTCTCATTTTCTTTGGATGTTGTACTGATTTCTTCCATCGAATCTTCCATTCCTGAGATCCTGTCTTCCATCTCTTGCATTCTATTTTTCATACTCACATCCATAGTTCCTGTTCTCTTCTCTTGGTTCTCCATTTCCTCTTTTAACTCTGACTGTGTTTTCTTTATTGTTTCCATTTCTATTTTCATGTCTTGAATGGTAGTGTTCGTTTTGTACATTTCCTTCTCCAGTTTGCTTGTTTTTTGTCTGGAGATCTTTCATTGCTTTATCCTTTTCCTGTTCAAGCTGGATCACCTTTGCTTGGAGCTCTTTAATGATGTTATTTGTTGTTTTGACTTGTAAAATTGTGGCTTCTTTGAATTCCTTCATAGTTTTAAGTTCTTCTTCAAGGGACTCTATCACTTTCCATAATGTAGAATTGTCATCGTTTTCATGTGTTTCAGTTGTGGTGAGTTGGTTTGGGCTGGACGGAATAGCGTTGCTTTCTTTTGTTGGAGACATTTCGCTCTTTTTTTTTTTGTCTGGGGCCTCTGGCCATGTGGAATTTTTTTTTTTGCTGTCTTCTGGACTTGGGTCCAAAGGGGGCACTGTGGTGTAGGATTCGAGTTGCCTTACTCCACCCCTATAAGGTGAGTCATTCAGTCCCGCCTCCCAGGTGGAGACCTAATTAATTCAGGTGGCGGAGCTGTGTACAGGTAAGCTCTGGTTCCCCACTGGAAGGGCCCATACTAGTACATAAGTCCTATATACAACAGTTTCAAATATCTTGCAGTTTGCCCGGGGTTGGTTCCGGTAGTGGGTAAATCTGCAGTTCAGCTCCAGTCGCCTTGCCGCTTCCGCGGCTTGGATACTGGCCAGTGACATCACAGTCTGCGATTTGTGGTCTGAAGTCACTTTGCAGCGGATCTCTGATCTCCGCTCACTTCCAAGTGTCGCAACCTTTTGCTAGATAATTGGATCGTCTGTGTGAGACCTGGGAGTGCCAAGCAGGGTGGGGTTTATCTCTGCATGGTTTCTGAATCTGCTGGCTGGGTATTAGGTTGGAGCTTACCAGGGGTCTCTCCTTTTGGGGGATGGGTGATTCTGATTCCCGGGTCCAGAGGTTTCCTAGCGTGTCCGAGAGTTGGAAGGGGCGTCCTGCCCAGGGATCTTCCGTGGTCCCTGTGTAGCTGGGTGAGATTTAGAAGGGGTTGTGCCCTTTGTACAACATCCTGGAACACTTGCCACCTTGTGACTGTTGACCCCGAAATCAAAATACGTCCACGCCGGCCGCTGCCATCTTGGATCCCTGCCTGGGCAATTGTTATGTGTTGGTTTTATGTTTGTCTTCTTGTTTATATGTTTTTGTCTATGTCTTTCTCTGAATCCATGGAAACAGCCTTAGACCTTGGCTGCTTTTCCCCTTGTGCCACACTGAGATTGATCTCCCTTCTTCTGCCCTCTGCGCGCCTGGGCCAAAATGGGGGAAGAGGTGGGGATTCGCCGATCTTCCCATGCCAAAATCATTATGAGGGGATAAGGTCCTCCTCTCCACCACAGCATCTCTGAAATTCCAATTGTCAGATAACAGAAAAGACTTCCTAAGGTAAAAGCTGCCTTGAGCTGGACGAGTTATGGGTTCACCCCTCCTCCCCAGAGACAAAAATGAAAACTAGACAGGCTAAGAAAAAAACTAGACAGGCTACCATCAGAAAAGATAAAAAGGGTCCCACAAGGTCAAGTGCTACAAAGTTTGCCTGTTGAAAAATGCAACACAGATAAAAAAAATTTTGCTGGAGATTGTTGATATAAATAAAGTTTTGGCCATAAAAATATATCAATGTCAGAGAAAACATGGCTTGGATTTAATTATGCTTTGTAATTGGAAATGAAAAATTGTTCAGAATGTCTGATGTCTGAGTACACCTAGATAATTAATTATTTAAACAGAAACAGATATTTAAAAAAAAAGTCAGGGATCATTGGGGTCCCCACCAAAAAAAGAGATAAAAAGTATAAACAAATTGTGAGGGTCTAAGGATGTAAATGCAAGTTATATAAAAAGATATTAGGATTTGATAAATACAAGTTATTTTAAAAGATGTTAAGGTTTAATAAATACAAGTTATATAAAAATATATTAAGGTTTGGTAAGTTCAAGTTACTAAAGTTAAAAAAAGGTTAAAAGATGACAAAAAATGGTTAAAGCTATGTTCTAGATGTGGGTTTGCAGGTTGATAGTCAATCAAAGTTATGGTTTTGCTACAATTATGGAACTTCTTGGTTTTGATAGGCTCTGTTCATTACTGTAGTCTCTTTTTAGACTAAGAAACCAACAAATATCTTGTTTTACAAGCTGATAGTCACCTTATTTGCAGTTATGCCAAGAATTTATGCAGTTAGTTATGAGATTAAGTTTTACACAGGCTTTCACAGTCAAACAGAAAGTAACTAACTAAAAACAAGATCCAACCTACATAGATATGATGGTCCTCAGACACCTCAGAGATCTGTAGAACACAACATTTAAATATTTAATACAAAAAACTTTTGATGATAGACATGTCAGCTCCTGACAGCATTCCTAGTTTCCTCCAAGGAAGAAAATGGGCACAGAAGAACACCACCTGACACTTGCTTTAAGTATGACAAAGCTTGCCACTGGGCTAGACTGCCCTTTGCCTCAACAGCAGACAACATGCTGTCCAAGCTGAATGTGCTGAACACAGATGGAGAAGTCGACTGCTGAACTTTGCCAAGACAAGGTAAGCGGTACTTCATAATTCCTGTCTCACAAAAAGTCTGTCATACCTTGGTACTAGTGGCCAAAGATGGATGCCCCACAGACACAGCGGAACAATGGGATGGCTGTCATGGTAAAGATTGTCATTTTTTTATAGATTTGCAAGCCAATTGATGTTGCTTACTCAGATGATATTTATTGTTCTCAGATCCCTGATGAGTTTAATGACTATAATAATAAAAGATTTAACAGTTTAACAACAAAAACCAAGGTTTCAGATGCCTTCTCAGTCTACCTTGTTACCAGACTCAGAAAACAGTTTCTTCCCCTTGCTATGTTAAAGTTCCAATAAGTTGTTAGTACTAAATGATTAGTCATTAATCTCCTTTGGTTTAAAAATTGTTTGTGCTAGTAATTCAAAGTTGTTTTTCAAGTCTTTGTCATGTTATCCTTCTGAGATCTAGTCATAAAGGCTAGATCCACCAGCTTCAGATCAAACAGGATTCCAGACAAGTACAACTGCCTGTTCTTAAAATGAGATTTTTCCCTTGGTCATGGGGTTCCTTACTTTCCACAATTAGTAAACAATTTTAACTTCTGTTCTCAATCTATGTTTGTCTCAGCAGATTCTCACCTGGCTGATAGACTCTATCCTGAGATCACCAGTGGACCGCAAACTGCTGAGCCCTGGACTTTCTGGAAGCTGATGTGAACCAGTCCAGCTGATATGATTACTCCCTGCCCTTCACCTCCATCAATCAACTAATCAGATGTTTCTGATAACTGCCCCCATTGCCCAGCCTTTGAATAGCATTTCAGCCTCTCTGGGTCTCAATGACAACATCCTAATATCAGCTGGAAGTAGTTACAGAAGAGAGTATGCCATCCATTGCCCCACCTAACAGGCTGAAATGCTATGTCAAAAGGAACTCCCTTGCATAGGCTACAAATGGATATCTATTTCTATAATGCCAACTGATATACTACTTGGATCCTCGGTTCTGTCTCTCCTGGTTGTGCTTTATGCCCTTATATGATTACTGCTTATAGTCCTTTAAACTTTTGTCAGAGATAGACCACTGACATGTTTAAAGACCCATGATTGGGTCTCTGTATGACCTAGAGAAGGGGGAAATGTGGAGCCTGACTGAATCCATCTTGAAAAAACATTCCATTTTGTATTAAGTTTGACTCAGTGCTGACCTCCAGTTCCAGAACAACAAAACATACCCGACCTTGTATTCCAGGAGTGTTCCCTCATTATCACCAGAGAGCTCACTCTGAGAAAGCACCCAAAAAATCTAAACAAACTTTCTGGTGGTCAAACTGACCTCAGCATGTTAGTCAGTAACAATAAGCCAATCAGAAATGGACATGACTAGCTACCCAAATGTCATCCAATCATATGGTAAAGAACCTGCTTCTTTGTCTGAGTCTCTAGATAAACTCTGTACTTTTGGGTCTGGAGGCTCTGAACTCAAACTGCTGTGTCAGTGAGTGTTGAGAGTCCAAGCTCTGAGCTTGAATAAACAACCCTCATTTTATTTACATCGGAGTTGGCTCCTAGGTGGTCTCTGAGGTCTCAAGAACCAGACAGAACATTTGGGGACTTGTCTGCCTGGGATCCCCAAAGTCATCAGGACTTCCTGGATTTCCAGTAGACTGGTATTGACCTTTACACACCCACCACTTTGTTCTCCCTCTTCACACAAGCCTCCAGTTTCTGTCCATTTTTTATGCCAGGGCATTTGATCTACTCATTTTCCTTCTGGCCCCAAATGCCCCTTTGTCTTGCTTTCTTCTGGAGTATCTGCCCTGCTAATATTTTGTTTCAGATTAACTAGTGTCCTATTTCTGATTAATGCTACCATTTGTTTCTTGCTTTCTCCACTCTGGGATTCTGAACATTGCTAGAAAAAGTCACAAGTCTTTCTTGTGTTGGGTTCTCATGTATGCTGACTCAGTAGCTCTTCTCTCACGCTGTTCCTCTTCCCAGTTCCTCTTCTCGATTAAAAATTTTGTGTTCGTTGAAAGTTTAGAATAATTTCATTGAGCTAAGAGGTTATGTAAGTAGCTAGAAATAGGACAAAATAAAAGTTTAAAAAGCCAGGCATGGTGGCATGTGCCTTTATCCCAGCACTCAAGAGGCAGAGAGAGGCAGGTGGATATCTGAGTTTGATGTCAGCCTGGTCTACAGAGTGAGTTTCAAGATGGCCAGGACTACACAGAGAAATCCTGTCTTTAAAAACAAAAAAAAAAAGACACCCTCCCAAAAGAAGTTAAAAAACAAAACAAAACAACCAGAAGCAAAAAAAAACAAAACAAAACAAAAAAACAACCAGAAGCAAGTCTATACCAAATTAATTTTATATTAAAATCTCAACTTTCCTTTTTTAATGTACTTTATGAGTATGGGTGTAGTGAGAATCCTAGAATTTTGGTTTCTTTAAAAAACATAAAAATATTGTAAGACTATGTTTTTGTTTTAATCCCAGGTGTGGGGATATGGGCTACTCAGGACTATCTGCAGCAACTGGCTATGGTCTAACAGAGGTATGGTTTTGCCAATTGCAGATAGTTTTTGTGATTGTGTGACATTTGGAGTTCTGGGAACTTTTCAGAGGTTATATAAATGCTAGGGCCCCATAAAGTAGTGTGGGTGGTTGTTGGTCATTCAGTGGGGTTGGTTGTGGTTTGTTAGCAGTCATGCCCCCAAAAACAAACGAACAAACAAAAAACAAAAAAAACAAGAATAAATAAGAATCAGATCTCTCTCTCTCTCCTTTATATGTCTTTCTCTCCTATTTAGTGCAGGGAGAAAAAGGGTGGGAAAAAGAAGAACCCAAAAGTAATAAAGACAAGCTACATATCGGTGTTTTGTCTGCATGTAAGTCCATATACCACCTGTGTACCTGCTCCTCACAGAGGCCATTGGATCTCCTGGGACTGCAGTTATAGATGGTTGTGAGTTGCCATGTGGGTGCTGGTTAGAGAACCAAGGTCCTCTGGAAGAACAGCCAGTGCTCTTAACTGCTCTCTCCAGCCCCACAAAAACAAAATCTCAACGTGTGTGTGTGTGTGTGTGTGTGTGTGTGTGTGTGTGTGTGTGTATAAATTCCTTTTCCCTATTTATTTTCTTTTTTGGTTTTTTGAGACAGGGTTTCTCTGTGTAACAGCCCTGGCTGTCCTGGACTCGCTTTGTAGACCAGGCTGGCCTCAAACTCATAGAAATCTGCCTGCCTCTGCCTCCCAAGTGCTGGGATTAAAGGTGTATGCCACCACTGCCCTGCCTCCCTATTTATTTTCTATAGTTTTTTTCTATAAATAATGAGATTATGATATTTGGTGCACAGATTTTCCTATTTTTTCCCTTCATTAGGAATTGTATATGTTATGAAATGTCATTTAAAAGTTTTGTCCATAATTCAAACTGCACATGGTGTTGCTGTCTGATTTCTTTATACTTATCTGCCATAAACTGGTACATATTTTCCAGTTTGTTTTTTGAACATTGCGTGTTCAAACTTTCAGAATGATTTGAGCACTTTCTTGTACACCAGATTTTAGCTGACTGTAATGTTGGTGTGTTCATCTGTCCTAAGGTCCACCTAATCCTCCACAGTTCTATTAGCTTGAAATAATTTTTCTTTTTCCTTTTTATTTTCTTTCTTTCCTTTCTTTCTTTCTTTTCTTTTTTTTTTTTTGTTGTTGATTGTTTTTTGCTTTTCGAGACAGAGTTTCTGTGTGTATTGCTGGCTATCCTGGAACTCACTGTGTAGACCAGTCTGACTTTGAACTCAAGTTTTGCCTGCCTCTGCCTCCAGAGTGCTAGGAATAAAGGCATGCCCCACCACTACCTGGATATAGACTGAAATTATTTATTTATTTATTCATTCATTCATTCATTCATTTATTGGTTTTTCGAGACAGGTTTTCTCTGTGTGGCCCTGGTTATCCTGTACTCACTTTGTAGACCAGGCTGGCCTTGAACTCACAGAGATCCGCCTGCCTCTACCTCACGAGTGCTGGGATTAAAGGTGTGTGCCCCCATGCCCGGCTGATTGAAATAATTTTTACACACAACTAAAGATGTGGAAAACACATTTACACAAAGACCAGGTTTCTCTGACCTTCCTTTTGTATTTTGTATCTTTTTTAAAGGTTTTTTTAAGACAGGGTTTCCCTGTGTAACAGCTCTGGCTGTCCTGGAACTCATTCTATATACCAAAGCAAGGGTAGACTCCTTAGAGCTTTCCTAGGTGAAATCCTAAACTAATGGGAAGATTCCAAATGCTCTCCCTGACGTAACGTACAAAACAAGCAGAAAGGCCACTCTCTCTTAGGGAGGGGAGGGAAAGAAAAGTCCCTGAACTCATGGAGTTGGGTTTTTGTTGTTGTTTGTTTGTTTTGTTTTTTTCAACACAGGGTTTCTCTGTGTACCCTGGCTGTCCTGGATTCACTTTGTAGACCAGGCTGGCCTTGAACTCACAGAGATCCTCCTGCCTCTGCCTCCCGAGTGCTGGGATTAAAGGCGTGCACCACCACGCCCGGCTCCTTCCATTTTGTTTTCAAGCGGGCAAGATTTATAGAGTTTACATTCTTCTCTCAAGATCTGTCTCAGATAAAAAAGAAAGACACACATACACACACACACACACACACACACACACACACACACACACACACACACACACGCCTCATTTGCCGGGAGTGGTGGCGTACAGCTTTAATCCCAGCACTCTGCACGAGGATCTCTGTGAATTCAAGGCTAGCCTGGACTACAAAGTCCTCCAGGACAATCTAGGATACACCGAGAAACCTGTCTTGAAGAACCAAAAAAAACCAAACACACACACACACACACACACACACACACTTCCAGCATGTTTTTCGATGCTCTTCTGCAACATCTCGCCTGCAGAGATTTATTTCCAGCTTTTAGTATACAAAGCAATAACTTTGTATACCAAGTTATATTCCTTTAGTATACAAAGGAATCACTAGAGCCTAGTATACAAAGGAATAACTTTGTATACGAAGTTATATTTCTTTAGTATACAAAGGAATCACTAGAGCCTAGTAGGGCATTCTCATCGCTCCTACTCAAAAGTCGTAAGCAACATGGAATTTCGGAACCTTGCACCAATGGCGACATCTCTTGGTGAATGAAGTAAGAAGCGAGCAGAAGGGCGGTGCAGTGTAGTCCTCCGGTCAGCAGGGTGCAGTGCGAGCCGCACAGTGCAGCTTCGCTTCCGCGAGTCACACGCAGGCGCAGACGTGTGCTCCCGGCAGCCCCCGCTCTCTCACCCCGCGCGGTGGATCACCCTGCGGACTTGGCGGAAGGTCGGCGCCGCGGCGGGCTCCTGCGGTCGGCGGGCTTCCGCGCAGGGCGGCCGGGCTCTGCGCTGCCGCCGCGGTGGCCCATGGGCAGAACCGTCTCAGAAGACCCGGTGAGTGGTGTGGTGGCGGCCCTGGGCAGGCGGTGTGATCCGGAACGGAGAACCGGGTGAGCGCGCCTCCACGGATGCGCTGGACGCGAGGCCGCAGCTCTAGGCCGCGCCGTGAGGGGCGCGGGGATGCGGGCGCGGCACCCCGAGCTGCCCGGGGGTTCCCGACCCTCCAAGGCGGGCCCCTTCTGCCTGCCATGGCGAGCGGGCCGCCCAGATCTCCCCTCCACCTGGCCTGACCGCCTTGACAGAAGAGAACGTACATTTCTCCTATTCATGACCCATGTCCAGACCAAGTTAATTGTATCGCTAGACCCCAGTAGCCCAGAGTACGTCGGACCTCAGGAATGGAGTGGCAGAAAACTCAAAACTTGTTCCCTTCCAGGGCTCCAGAAGTAAGGGTTGAGGACGTTGTCTCACCTAGACAGGTAGAGGCAGTTGTAACCCCCGGCATGCTCAGCCCCGTTTTAAGGGGGAGTCTTAGCGTTCTTGTCCATCCCGTAGTTTTTGAGCATTTTTTTGCTTGTACTTGATTTGCTGTGAATGCGTGCTACCAGTTCGGTGAGGTACTTCTCCAGGAGTTAGATCTCTAAGAAGCAGGTTTGAATCTCCGGGCCTGGATTGAACTGAAGAACCAGAGTACAATCTGGAAAGACCTGGAAGATGAGCTGCTGTTTATTCAGTTTTAGAGGACTGTTATTAGAAGTGGAAAAGCAACAACAGTGGACTACCGTAGAATACAGTATTTTGTAGTTTAAGGCGGTGACAAGGGATGAAGAGGGACCTAGAGAGGTGACCAAATCCTTACCATCCATTGATAAATCAGGACTGTTGACATATAAATTCTTATTGGTAAGGGTACAGAAGGATAGAAAGTATGATTTTCTAGATAAGATAATAATTCTGCTTGTACTCAGAGTAGATGAAGACTGTCTCCGTGCGACAGGTAGCTCTTTTAAATCATGTGATACGGTGCACACATTTATACTGGGATTAGCTGTAAGCATTTCAACATAATGAATTTTAGTAAATATGGGTAACCTGGTCCAGGGTGATGGCGTATGCCTAGAACTCCAGAACTTGGGAGGTGCGGGCAGGAAGATTAGGGGTTCAAGGACAAGCCACATGTGGAAATAAGAGTTACTTTAATTCTACCATTGTGAGTCCTCATTGACCTTCTGGCTTGTTAGTACATAGTTTACTCTGAGCATGAATTTTTCACACATCCTTCCAGCAGGGAAGAGTCTACTCTAGTTGTAATTCTACAAGCCTTTCAGAACAGTACAGAAACCTGCTCTGCTGTGTGCCTAAATTACAAATTATTCTAGTTATCTTGTTTTTGATAGGCTGTGGCCTATGGTACTTGGATGATATCAGTGGGAAATTTTAACTGTCAAAGATGTTGTAGCTACAGATAGAGGGGAATAGAATACATAGTTCTGTGAATAGTCACCATTAAGGCCTGAATATAAGATATGACTGTGTGTCAAACTAACAAGTAGTAGACTTGTGTTGATTACTCTTGGTTGTCAACTTGGCTATGTCTGGAAATAACTAAAACCCAAATGGCTTTTTTTTTTTTTTTTAAGACAGTGTTTCTTTTTATAACAGCCCTGGAGTCCTGGAACTGGATCTCTAGACCAGGTTGACCTCCCACTCTCAGAGATCTGTCTGCCTTTAGAGTGCTCGGGATTAAGGGCGTGCTCCACCACACCCAGTTCAGGGATTTTTTTTTTTTCTTAAATCATTTGAAGTGGAAAGACCCACTTTTAGTTTGGATCTTTGAGGTGGAAAAATAGATACACCTTTAATCTTGATCTATGAACTAAAGGACTGAGGAGATGGTTTGGTAAATTGCTGGTGGGTAAACATGAGGCTCTAAGTTGAGATTCCCCAGCACCCATGTAAAAATTTCTGCAGAGGTTTGTGCCTGTAATCCCAGCTCTTTGGAGGCTGAGACAGGAGGTCCCCTGGGGTATACTAGCCAGCTAGTCTTGCCAAATCAGAATCAGTGAGTTCCATGTTTGATAAGACCCTGTCTCAAAAATAATTAAGGTGGATGGGGAATTTTGGTTTCTTTAAAAACACAGAAATATAAGACTGTTTTCATTTTAATTCCAGGTGTAGGGATGTAAGGACTGTCTGCAGCAACTGACTGATTTGCCTTATTATGCCCTAGTAGAAGCATAGTTTTGTCAGCTGTAGATAGTTTCTGCGAGTGTGTGAAGTTTGGAATTCTGGGAACTTTTCAGAGGGTATACAAATGCTAGAGCCCTGCAAGGCAGGGTTGGTGGTTGGTGGTCATTGGAGGGGGGGCAGGGGGTTGGTTGTGCTTTGTTAGTGGTGCTCAGAGAAGAAATAAGAAGAAATTAGATTCAGGGATCTCTCCCTCCCTCTTCTTCTCTCTCCCTTCCTCTCCCTCTCTCCCCCTCCTCCCTCCCTCTCTCTCCTCTGTCCTTCTTTCTCTCCTATATAGTGATATGGGGTGAAACCAGGGGAGATAGAGGGTGGGAAAAAGAAGAACCCACAAAGTAGCAAAAAGTCTAGCTACATATTTATACACCTCAATGGGTCCTTTATTAGCAAAATTATTTAAGATAAAAACCAAGGGAATATTAGACCAGCATTCAGGGAAAAATCACATGAGTGTCTCCAGGAGCAAGTGATTGAGTGTGACTTCCTGTATAGGTCCTGTCTTCTGTTTTAGATAGATTAATTTACAGGGACTTGTAGTAGTATAATTAAAGTAGTCAATACATTTGTTCAGGGGTGACAAGCATATTTTTACTGTTACAATCTAGTTCTGTGAACATAAAGGTCAGTTAAAAATAGAAAATTAAAATAGCGTTCTTCTATGTCTACTGAGATGTAAAAAAGTGTGATTTTATGTTGTTACAAGACAGTACCAGATGCTGAAGAGATGTCATCAGTTTCTAATGCTTAAAGTGTGTTTTAAGGTTTTAAAGACAAAGCAGATCACATGGAATTGTCAACAGACCATCTTCAATTTAGAAGTGATGTGAAATCACAGAAGTATAGTCTCACAAAGCCTCATTAGTTCAGCAGTAAAGATTGGTGTCAGCCTTGAGAGTGGTACATGCCTTTTATCCCAGCGCTTGCATGGTCTGTGTATCAAGTTCCACACCAGCTAGATCTGCATAGACCCAGTCTCAAAAATTTTTCTTAAAAAGATAGAAAGTGGTGTATTAAATAGGAATTTTCAGATGGAAGGGCTCTGTTGGATGCTTAGATCCTGTACAATGTTTGATTTTATTTTTAACCCTAAATTTTATGAAAATACATCTGTTAGAGTTAACACTTTTGCTTAAGGTGATATACCAGTGTTTGCTAGTTTTAGCTGCCTCTTTAATTTTTTATTTTTAAATTTCTATATGGCACAGGTTGACTTGAAACTCATGTTCCTGTAGCCTCCTGGTGAGATTGCCCTGTGGTAAAACAAACAAATATAGCACAATTACAATTTTTAAAATGTATTTGTAAGTGTATACTTTTATGGGAGTGTGCTGGTTAGATTTTTGTTTTGTTTTTTTGTCACTTTGACACAAGCTAGAGTCATGTGGGAAGAGGAAAACTTGAAAAATGTCTCCATCAGATTGGCTTGTAGGCAAGTCTGTGCATTTTCTTGATTAATGATAGATGTGTGTGGACCCAGGCCATTGTATGTGGTTGTGCCCCTTTGCAGGTGGTCCTGCATAGAACACAAGCAGAGCAAACCAGTAAGTTCTACTCCATGGTCTCTGCTCCAGTTCTTGGCTCCAGGTTTCTGTCCTGCTTCAAGTCCTGCCTTGATTTTCCTCAGTGATGGACTATGATAAGACGAGTAAGCCATTTAAACCCTTCCCTCCCAGGTTGCTTTAGGTCATGATGTTTGTCACAACAGTAGAAAGCAAACCTAAGGCAAGTGGTAATATACTCAACGTTGCTCAACTTTTTGCCATTTTGAAAAGAAAAAAAATGTTGAGGCAGGATTTTGTGTGGCCCAAGCTGGCCTAGAACTCACTATTTAGTCATGGTTGACGATGAATTTCTGATCCTTTGCCTCCACCTTTTAAGTGATGGGGGAATCAAACCAGGGTACTTGAGCTCCATCCCAAGCCCCACAGGTCAATATTGATAAACAGGAGTATTTAAGAGACAGCCCATCCATTACTCTTCTCTCAGTAGTCATTTCTTGTTTGCTTGTTTTGTTTTTCGAGACAGGATTTCTCTGTGTAACAGAGTCCTGGCTGTCCTGGACTCACTTTGTAGACCAGGCTGGCCTCACAGAGATCCACATTCCTCTGCCTTCCGAGTGCTGGGATTAAAGGTGTGTACCACCACGACTGGCAGTAGTCGTGTTTTATAAAACCACAGAATCATTTTTGCCATCTTTTGTTTCTGTGAATGTGTATTATTTATTTAAGACAGGATCTCATGTGTTCTAGGCTAACCTCAAACCTCCTCGTGTAGCTTAGATGACCTTGTGATCTAGACCCTCCTGTGTCCACTTCCCAAAAGCTGAGATAACAAGCATATGCCCCCACATCTGGTTTACATGTTTTCTTTATAAAAGGACAGCTACCTGTGTTGATACAGCCTATAAACTGCTGCTTTTATAAGACTTCTACTTTCTGCCACTGAGGTGAACAATTTTAAAATTGGAGCTTTGTAGTTAACCAAGCCCCAAATGGAGAGCTTCCATCTTACCTCATTATCTGTTGTAGAACTGAAGGATTTTATTTATGAGCTACATGAGAACCAGTCTTAAAAATTAATTCTACAGAATTGTTTTTAAAAATAGTACATGGGTGTAGTTTTCCATGTTAGAAAGAACCCTGCATTTGTGACAGCAGGGGTCCATGGTGCCGTTCTTTGAACACAGTTGTTTTTCAGCATTAAACCAAAAAGATGTCCCTATATGATGACCTGGGAGTGGAGACCAGTGACTCAAAAACTGAAGGCTGGTCCAAAAACTTCAAGCTTCTACAGTCCCAGCTTCAGGTGAAGAAGGCAGCTCTCACTCAAGCCAAGGTAAGAACAGGCCCAGAACAGGAGTGGGAGAGCCCACAAGGAACTGAGTGAGTGAGTTCCTTGAGAATAGTTTGGTTTTAGCTTGCCTCTTGTTGGGTAAATATAAACTAGTGAATGGAGAGCAGGACAGAGAGTTGAGATTGCTTCTCCTGATTCTTGGGAACAACAAGGAGTAGGAATGAAGAAATGTAGGACTCTCAACTCCTAGCTAGGAGGCTGTCTTTAGACTTCAGTATATCAGAGACTGACTGAGAAGTGTTTTCAGATACTACTTTTGTAGCTGTAGTCCCAGCTTGTGGGTCCCAGCAATGTACATTCTTAAGTAACATTCTGCTAGTCTATTATAGAAAGCTTGGAAGCAACTTTGCACAATAATCAGAGCCACAGTGTGTATCACAAAGGGCTCTGATATTTATGAACATGTCTGACGTGTATAGTTATAGGTAGAAATTGTTCTTGTCTGTGTTGTATACCCATTAGACATGCATTATCTTTGAAATAATACAACTTTTTTTTTGTTTCTGTTTCTTTTTGAGACAGGGTCTCAATATGTGGCCTGGAGCTGGCCGTATAGATCAGGCTGGCCTCAAATTCACAGAGATCCACCTGCCTCTGCCTCCCAAGTTTTGGGATTAAAGATACCACCTTTCTTTTTTTTTTTTTTTTTTTTTTGGTTTTTTCGAGACAGGGTTTCTCTGTGTAACAGCCCTGGCTGTCCTGGACTTGCTTTGTAGACCAGGCTGGCCTTGAACTCACAGAGATCCGCCTGCCTCTGCCTCCCAAGTGCTGGGATTAAAGGCGTGCGCCACCACGCCCGGCTAAGATACCACCTTTCAATGTGCCAGCACAACATTTAAAATATGGAAGGTATAATTGTGAACTGATTGTTTTTTAACTAAAATATCTGTACATTTTAGGAATGAAAATACTTTGCTTATTATTTGATGTTCCTTAGGTATTAGAACTTGTGTCCTCAGTGGAGACTTTTCCCTCAGATGGGACTAGTATTGTTCTTAGGGAACACAAAGACCTTGCTCTTGCATGAAGCACAGGCAGAGACAGGGTATACTGCATCTTTACTGTGGCTCCGTAAAGAGGGAAGTGAGAAAGGTTGGAGCTGAACATAGGAGCACAACTCTTGGAATCCCCATACTTGGGAGACTGAGGCAGGAGTGTTATTCATAATTTGAGGCCAGTTTGGAATGCAGCCTGAAGCTCTCTCTCTTAAAAAGGGTGTCGAGGGCTTTAGAAAAATGAGTTTAGAAATGACACTGACTGGGCATGGTGGCACATGCCTTTAATCCCAGCACTCGAGAGGCAGAGGCAGGCGGATCTCTGTGAGTTCAAGGCCAGCCTGGTCTACAAAGTGAGTCCAGGACAGCCAGGGTTACACGGAGAAACCCTGTCTCGAAAAACAAAAACAAACAAACAAATGACACTGAAGGGTTGCTAGTAAAATGGTTTCATTGGTGGCTAGAGAAATGCTCATTGGTTAAGAGCATTTGTTGCACTTGTAGAGGATCTTAGTTCAGACCCCAGCACCCACATTAAGCATCTCACAGTCACACAGGCAAAACACTAAAAAATTAAAACTAAAAAGTGTGTGTGTGTGTCTGCTTCTAAGCTCAGGTATAGATATAGATCAGTGGAGTACTAGCCTAGCTTGTGAGAGTCATCAGATTCAATCCCCAGCAGCCCCCTCCCCAAAAATAGTCTTAACAGATAAAAACACCTGCACATACCTTTAATACCAGCAATTGTGAGGGGAAGGTACAAGGCATTCCCAGAAGTTGGAGACTAGCCTGGGCTACACAATAAGATTCTGCCTTCAAAAAAGCAAAAGCAAACAAACAAACAAAAAACCCCAACTTTGTAGATTATGTATAACTGTTTTTTTAGAGCCATGTTTAATTTGTCATTTTTTTGTAAATCTAGCCAGTTTATAAATCTGTTCATAAGCCGGGCGGTGGTGGCGCACGCCTTTAATCCCAGCACTTGGGAGGCAGAGGCAGGCGGATCTTTGTGAGTTCGAGGCCAGCCTGGTCTACAAAGTGAGTCCAGGACAGCCAAGGCTACACAGAGAAACCTTGTCTTGAAAAACCAAAAAAAAAAATAAATAAATAAAAATAAATAATAAATCTGTTCATAAACCATAGGTTCATATATATAGGTTCAAAACCAGTTTATACGATGGTTTGGAAGAGGAGGGGAATTGGTAAGAATGGGAGGAGGTGGAGAAGGTAATGCTAGATGAAAATGATGGAATAACATTATATACGTGTTTGAATATCATAAAACCTGGTATTATATGTAACTAATATATACTAATATTTTTAGTAGCTTTTTTGTTTGTTTTGAGACAGGGTCTTATGTAACCCTGGCTGTCCTGGAACTCACTATGTAGGCCAGGCTGGCCTCTTAACTCATAAAGATGTGCGTGCCTCTGCTTTCCAAGTGCTGCAATTAAAGGCCTGCACCACCGTGCTGGCTACAGTACATTTTAAACAAGCTTATACAAAGTAGAATTGAGGAAGTCTTTTAAGAAATACATGCATTAAAAACTATAACTTCTGGTTCATGTTAGGCTTTTTTTATAACTTTTTTTGTATATATGAAAAATAAAGTTAGTTTTTAAAAAGTTGCTGCTTAGGAGCAAGAAATTAATATTTTCTTATGAAATCTAGGCTTTTGGTGGTTCTCTACATAAGTCTTTTAATTTATGCTTATTTTTGCTTATCAGTATATATGTGGGGAAACATACACACACACACACACCCTCACATACATGTTTTTGACAGCTCTGGCTGTCCTGGAACTCAAGGATCCATCTGTTGCTACCTCCCGAGTGTTGAGATCAAAGGTGTGCACCACCACTCCCAGCTATCCAAATATTTTAATGTCACCTCTTATATTTGCTGTTAGCAAATATCTTGAGATTGTAAATAGATTTTAATCAGTCAAAATGGAACATTACTTTAAAAAAATCATCTCTGCTAACCTTCAGACATGGATTTTGAGGACTCTGAGGTTAATTTCTTAGGAGGAAGCGAAGCTGCGTTGTATGTATTATTTCTCTTAGGCTCTTTGGTGAATTTCTCAGTATTAACCAAACGTAAAAATACTTGGCAGAGAAAATTTTACCTGAACCTGAAAGATGAAGCTATGGTTTCATTTGTATTTCATTTTTGAAAATACATATTAAATTTTAAAATGAGCAAATAAATCATAGTCCCCATTGTGGAAACTTTTTTGGTTTTGTGTTTGATACATGTTGTTTGATTAAAGTCCAGAGAACTCAGACTAACTGGTAAGAGTAAAAGTCTGAACCACTTTAAATTGTGAAAATGAGAAGTTAAACTTTCATGATCACCATTATTCAATGTGATCAGCCATGGCAGCTTAGCACCCTGAAAACTTGATGTAGCTCACTGGCTCGCTTTCTTGCCTACAAGCTTTACCCTCAATCTGACCAGGTTTTAGAAACGCTAGAACATAAAGGTATACGTTTATGAGACATATGTAGAATAACCAGCATTTGTAAGAACAGTGTCCCAAGGAAAAAACAAAGAAGATGGTGATAGTGTTAGAGAAAAGGAACTGCTAAGGATTGAGACACTCACAGATGAAAAGTATATTTTGGAAACCAGCAGTGTTTTTGTTTAAAAAAACAAAACAAAGACTAGCTATTTAAAATGCACTTTGAGGATGATGGCTCAGTGAGCCAAGCCTGAGGGCCTGTGGTGAAGAGACCTCAGCCCACAGGTTGTCTGTCCTCTGACCTCCGTGCAGGCACTATGGTACTTATATGCCAACACACATGTGCATACTCACCCAAGTACACACATAACATTTTTTTTCATTTATTTATTTCTTCAAGTTACATCTCAATCATAATCCTCCCCATCCTAGCCCCTCCCTCTTACCCTTTTCCCCTCACCCTCCTATCTGCTTTTTGTTTTGCTTTTTAAGGTATATCTCCCCCCCAATAACTCCCTCTTTTAGTCCAATAAACAACTCTTTTTCTTATAACAATAAATACAATACAAACCAATAAAAATATTTAGGCCACAAACGTGAAAATTGTAAGGTATAACATACATTCCCAATGTCCAACCCATAAATATTTTGCAATTGATATTAATATTCTGTTATCTATCTCCATGAGTTTAAAGCATAATTAATTTTTAATTTGTTGGGGTTAAGTCATACTAAAAGAAATAGGGTAGGGCTTCACTTTGGAGGCAGAGAGGTGGATCTCTATGAGTTTAAGACTAGCCATAAAGTGGTCACATTTACTGTAAACTTATAGAAAAGTGGAGGATATCTGTGCTTTTAAAAGAGCCCAAAAGGGGGGAGGGGAGATGAAGATGTAGCTCAATTGGTACAGTGTTTGCCTAGTTTTCAGGAAGTCCTGTGTTAAATCCCCTGTGTATAAACTGAGTCTGTGAGAAAGCAACACTCAGCAGTGTGGAGGGAGGAGGATCAGGAGTCCAAGTTCATCATCAGCTGCATAGGGTGCTGGAGGGCCTGCTCAGAAACCACTGAAAACCCTGACTGTTCAAGACTTACTGTTTTAACACTGATTTGATCACTGTTTAAGGCTTGTTACAGAGATTAGAGAAATTATCTTTATTGCAAGTAGCATTAATTTTAATTTGGAACTTTGGTATATTTTTCTTGTTTCTGATGTCAGAGCCAACGGACAAAACAGAGTACCGTCCTTGCCCCAGTCATCGACCTAAAGCGAGGAGGATCCTCAGATGACCGGCAGATTATAGACACGCCACCTCACGTAGCAGCTGGGTTGAAGGTAAGTAAGCCTACACCTACCTGTGGCTTTGAAGTATTTTCCAGTTTTCTTTATTTTACATGTATGGTCCTCTATTTTTATAAGTTTTTTATCTTATCCTTTATTTTTATTTGTGTGTGTACATGTGTATATCTGGGCATCCATGGGGACCAGAGGGGACATTAGATCTCTTGGGGCTGGGGTTAGGCATTTGTGAACCACTTGGTGTGAGTTTTGAGAACCATATTCTGGTTCTCTGGTAGAGCAGTAAGTACTCTTAACCATTAACCATCTCCAGCCCCACACAGCAGTCTCTTCAATAGGCCATTGACAGCTAATATTCTTTTCTTTTTTTTTTTTTCCTCTGTGTAGCCTTGGCTGTCCTGGAACTCACTTTGTAGACCAGGTTGGCCTTGAACTCACAGTGATCCTCCTGCCTCTGCCTCCTGAGTGCTGGGATTAAAAGTGTGTGCTACCATCATCCAGCTGCTAGTATTATTTTCAACTCAAGTTTTACTTTATTACCATCAAAACTTTTATTACCTAAAATGTTTACTATGGAAACATCAGGAATGAAAGATGTAAAAAAAGAAAAGCAATTATCTTTTCAATCATACCCTCTTTGTGGTCATTTAAAAATATGTTACATGTATGAGTGTTTTGCTGTACTACATATGTGCTCACTGCCTGTGGAGATGCATCCCCTAGGACAGGAGTTGGAGACAGTTGTGAGCCACCATGTGAGTGATGGGAATCAATCATGTGTCCTTTTGAAGAAGAGTCAATGCAGTTAATTACTGAGGTACATCTCTAGCCCCTATATTATCATTTTAATGGTTTCAGTGTATTGCTTTGTATAGATTACCTGCAACTTAATTCTTCTAATATAAAATACATGGTTGTTTCTAATTATCTATTAAAAGCTTGTTTCAGAGAAAAGTGTTTTAAAAAAAAAAAAATGGGCTGGAGAGATGGCTCAGCCGTTAAAGGCTAGGCTCACAACCAAATATATAAAAAAAAAAAATTTGGGCATAGTGCTACATGTCATTAATAGGACAGGGCTCCAGGGAGCCAGAGGCTTGGAAGCTGTTCATCCTTGGTTGTGTGTCTAGTTTGTGTCTCTGAAGCACTATCTGGAAGGGAGCAAGGGAGGTCTGGAAAATGATAGTCCATTTTCGCATGTATTTTCTACAGATGTTATTCAAATTATGACTGGTAGTTCAAGCCTCATTTAAGAGATATTCTGCTCATGCGTTTAGTCTTTAAGTTGTCAGTGTTCTTCTGTAAATAAGCTTTTGCTTAATTGCCAGGTTGCGCTGCCACCTGCTGAGGTGTGGCACACTGGGCAATTGTTCACTCTCTAGGAAACAGAAGACCTTAGATAACCTGGAAGGCCTCTCACCTCGTCCTTTGACTTTGACTCTAAGATAACCTGAAGGATATGAAGATGGGACTCACTTGAATGTTTTTCCTTCTCAGGACCCTGTGCCAAGTGGGTTTTCTGCTGGAGAAGTTCTAATCCCCTTAGCTGATGAGTATGATCCTATGTTTCCTAACGATTATGAGAAAGTAGTGAAGCGCCAGAGGGAAGAGCGCCAGAGGCAGCGGGAGCTGGAGAGACAGAAGGAGATCGAAGAGAGAGAGAAGTAAGCTGCACCCTGATGGAGGATAACTGTCTTGCAGTGAATGTGCATTTGAGTAGGAGTGACTTAGTGCTGGCTCTAGACTTGGGGTTAATCAACAGGAGTTTACTTGTTTTTAGAATCTGTAGAGGGAGGGGGTGGCAATGGAAACGTAACGAAGTAATAAATAAACATTTAAAAAATTGTAATTGTCCCATCCCACTGGGATAGCACACATGAGAAAATTTACCTGTAGACTCTGAAAACCTAAAAGTATAGATTTTATTTAGAAATCCCACGGTAGCCAGACGTGGTACATGCCTGTAATCCCACCCACACAGTGTTCAAGGCCAGCCGTGTCTGAAAACTAGAACACAACAAAACCCACATTGAAATTTTTTCCAGGGTTTGGGACTGCTGGAATCACAACTTTTGCAGTATTTCAATGCTATTCCTTTACTATTTTTTGTTTTGGTTTTCATTTTTGAGAAAGGGTTCATAGCCATGGCTATCCTGGAACTCACTCTGTAGACCAGGCTGGCCTCGAACTCAGAGATCCACCTGCCTCTTCCTCCTGAGTGCCTGTGTGCTGGGATTAAAGGTGTGCACCATTTCGCCTGTTTTCCTTTCCTATATTTGAGTCAGGTGAAACTACACGCATTTTCCATTTACTTTTAAAAATTACAGGTAATAGAATTTATTTCTTAATTTTTAAATTTTAATTTATTCTTCTCTCATATATTCCATCCTGACTGCAGATTTTCTTCCCTCTTCCCCTCCCAGTCCCATAATGAAATCATATGCTTTAAAATCAAAAGTTAGATGTCAGATTTTTTCCCTATGAATTATACCCATGTTATGTTAAACTTGTTCATTTTTTCTTTTGACTATTTCTTTTGTATCCATCCCAAGTATGTGTATATATATATTTGTTTTGCCAAGAGAAAGTCATACTGACATTTAAGTTTCATATTCTATACCAATTTATGTGTGATAAACATTCAAAGTATGTCATTACAGGAGGCGTAAAGACAGGCATGAAGCCAGCGGGTTTTCAAGACGACCAGACCCAGATTCTGATGAAGATGAAGATTATGAGCGAGAGCGGAGGAAAAGAAGTAAGGCATAGTCAGGGATCAGCACTATCCCAGGCTCTGCTCCTTTCATTTGAGACAGTTTGTGTTACATTGCTTTGGGTAACTGGAGGTTTGGGGGTGGAAAGGAGGTGCTCTGCATTCCCACCAGTCCACAGTCATAGCAGCTTTGGTTTATATTGTTTTCATATATACTCCACTCTGAACTTTATAAACACTTCGAGACATCTGTGTACATTTTGAAAATAGCTTTACTTCTACTTTCTGCACTTTTCCTTACTTGAGGCATGGTCATCTTTTGTCTCTTCACAAACCCAGTGCATTTCTGGTCAGCAGTGAGTGGAGAGGGGAGACACATTATCCAGTGCACATTTGTCACTAACTTGACTGGATTGGAGAGTCTGTAATACGTCTTTGCATGGTCACCTGCTTCCTGAGAGAGCAGGGAGATCAAAATATTACGCTGGGAACTTGGGACCATCTCTTCTATCTGCAGTTTTGTGGGAAGAGGTTCAGTTGTGTTTAAAATAAATTCTTAGCAGCATTTATAAGCAGTAGCTAATGTCACTTGGAAGAACAGAATAATCTTTTGGCTTCATGGTGGTGTGCTTGATGGGACTTTAGTTGCAGAGGACAAGTAGAGTTCTCCACTTGTCCTCCACCTAGCAGGCGCTGCTTTAGCATTGCTGACCTTACAGCTCTGAGCAGGTTCTGTTAACTTCCTTGTGAGTCTTGAGGTTAGTACATTCTGGATATGATAGGCCCACTTCTGCTCTTACCCTTGATTTTTATTTGCCTGAAGCCCTCATTGTAATTTGTTGTCTTGAACACAATCTAAAGATTATCTGTCATGATACTTGATAACTTCTCTATATGTAACTCTGTTTTATGACAGGAATGGTCTTCCCAGATATGTGCTGAAGCCTGTTGTAGGGTATAATGTAAATTTAAAAAATATCTGCTGGGGCTGGAGAGATGGCTCAGCGGTTAAGAGTACTGGCTCCTCTTCCAAAGGACCAGGGATCAAATCCCAGTACCCACATGGCAGTTCACAGCTGTCTGTATTTGCCAGGCATGGTGGTGCACACCTTTAATCCCAGCACTCAGGAGGCAGAGGCAGGAGGTTCTCAAGACTAGCCTGGTCTACAGAATGAGTCCAGGACAGCCAGGGCTGTAACACAGAGAAACCCTGTCTCAAAAAAAAAAAAAAAAAAAAAAAAAAAAAAAAACCTGCTAAGTGGAAAAGAACAAGTTCACAATTTTAAGATCTTATATTTAGATGGGAGTGTGAGTTAAATTTAGTTGTATTAGGTTTTTTTGTGGTTTTGTAGTTTGGTTGTGGAGTTGTTAGTGGTCGTGTTTGAGACAGTCTTGCTATAGATCCCTGAAACTGTAACCCAAGTCATACCTTAAACTCCTGCCTCACCCCTTGATGGTAAGATTACAGGTACACACCCCCACAGTTCTGTTGCTTTTCCTACTTAAAATGTTAATGTTTATTGAATGCATCATGCGTCTGGTAGTGTTGTACACTTGGTATGCAGTATCAGCCACTGTTCAGTTTTTATTAACATGTTTTCTGCCTTGATACTTGTAAGTCTCATCTTCCCAGCCCATAAAGTGGCTGCTATCTTTTTTTAAGGTGTGCTTTCTATATATCCCTTAAATAATAACAGGAACTATGCAATCTCAGTGAACAGTTTTGCATTTGAACTTGTAGCTGACAGAGAAATAGCAGCATTTTGTGATGTACACGTTAATCTCACCTTCTCTCAGTGGCTTTACACTTTTCAAGGGTTTAGTTGCCCATAGTCTACTGAAGTCTGAAAATGTGGAGTAGTCCAATAGCATATTCTGAGAGGAGCCGCATTCGCATATTTTTTATTGGTATCTTGCTATAATTGTTGATTGTTGTCATTCTCTTACTATGCTTAATTTATAAAGTAGACTCTTATCAGTGGGCAGTGGTGCATACCTGTAATCCCGGCACTTGTAAGCGCAAACAGGAGCCCAAGCTCAAGGCCAGTCTGAACAAACAAAGCAGAAAATGATTTTTTAAATGTTTATTAAAATATTTCTTAAGAAATTTACGGTTTTAGTTTCCTATTTCTTGTTAAATTATGTGAACCAGTCTGTTAATCATAATGCATTTCCCTACTGGCTTTAATTTCTTCCATGAAACATTTTGGGCTGATAGAGCATGGTTTTATAACCAGTTGCAGTTGATCTTCTGTTATTCTTACTATTTCGCTGGTGAAGTCACAACACATGTGGGTCTCCTTCTGGTGCAGGAAGTCACATTCCTCCCTGGCCTCCCAGAGTGCTGATGCAGAGGCGTGGCCAGGACACTGTATTTTGGGATTCGTAGAATGAAGAATTCCTTACAGTCTATTCGCAGTACCCTAGTTGTCTTTTCTTTTGGTTTGTGTCCACACTGTCTGTCCAGAAGATGTGAGCCGGAATAGTCTCACTGCCTAGCAGATTCCTAGAGCTGGGACTTGTACTTCCAAGAGATGTCAGGAGCTGCTTGGTGGGGCAGTGGCTTTGGCATTACAGGGAGCTGGATTTATTCTGTTTCTTTGGATTTATTCTCTGATTGATTTCTCAACTGGAAATAGGAAGCTGTATTCACTTTCAAAGGTTTATGAAACCAAGATAAGGCCATAAATACATAGGTGTGGTGTGCCAAACCCAAATTCTATGAGGTTTTGCTTTCTTCTTAAAATGTACTTTGTAACTACATTCTGTGACCCTTAAATGCCTTTCTGTGAAAAAATTTTTCACATTTTTTATTTCTTACATTTTCTTATACATTCTTTGAGAATTTCATACATGAGTACAATGCATTTTGATCATAATCACTCCTCCCAGATTAACCCTTATTTCTCTACCCTCTTGCAACTTTGGCATGTCCTTAAAAAAAAAAAAAGATAACCCAGCAAGTCCAATATCTGCTGTCCAATTATGCTTGGCTGTGAGCCCATCCAGTGACATGTGGAGAACTTACCAGGGTTATACTCTTCAGGTGGGCAGTGGTGGTGCACGCCTTAAATCCCAGCACTTAGTGGGCAGAGACAGGTGGATCTCAGAGTTTGAGGCCAGCCTGGTCGACAGAGCGAGTTCCAGGGCAACCAGACTACGCAGAGTCACCCTATCTTAATAAAAGACAACCAGAAGCTGTCAGTTGTTAATCGCTGCTCAGGGGTTGGAGCTCTTGAGCCCTTATTTTTTACATTTTGATAACAGCTTTAAATCTGTAATTGTTTGTATATTGCTTTAAGGGTTAAGATGGTGTGGTTCTCTTTCTTGGAGAGATACAACAGGTGCAGAAGTGCGAGACAGCAGTCCTTGTGAGTGTGTTGTCCTTAATCGAAGTCCTTGTGTTTTCACAGGTATGGGAGGAGCTGCCATTGCACCACCTACTTCTCTTGTAGAGAAAGACAAGGAGTGTATGTACATCTCTTTCTTCTTTTATTATCTTATTCTCATACAGATATACGTGGACAGTGGAGATCCTAAGCTTGAATCTCTAGTTTCCTGAGTTTAAAGCAAAACAGCCTGGTTTTCGTCCCTGCAGTCCACAGTGGTCCTTGCTACCTGCTGCACTCGGGACACTTTGCTTTGTTTATTTTGCAGCAAAGTCTCAGCCATGTAGTACTGGCTGACCTGGAACTATGTTGACCTGCCTCTGCCTTCTGTGTGCTGGGATTAAAAGCATGTACCACCATGCCCTACCCTACCTACACTTGGGGGTTTTTTAAATACTTTTCAGAAGTGTGTGTGTGTATTTCTTTTTTTGGCTGTGTGGGGGTGGGGAGTGTGTGTATGTGTGTGTGTGTATTTCTTTTTTTGGCTGTGTGGGGGTGGGGAGTGTGTGTGTGTGTGTGTGTGTGTGTGTGTGTGTGTGTATATATTTGGTTTGGTTTGGTTTTTGGCGGTGGGGTGGGGAGTGTGTGTGTGTATTTATTTTTTTGGCTGTGTGTGTGTGTGTGTGTGTGTATGTGTGTATATATATATATATATATATATATATATATTTGGTTTGGTTTGGTTTTGGGCGGTGTGGGGGATTGGAGAGGGTTTCTCTGTGCAACCCTGGTTTTACTGGTACCTATTTTGTAGACGAGGCTGTCCTTGAATTCAGAGATCTGTCTACCTCTGTCTCCTGGGTGCTAGGATTAAGTACCCAGCCTGAAGTGGAGATTTTTATACAGGAAGATAAAATGACTTTTGTTGATACTTTCATCAAGATTTCACGTTTGTGTTAGGTTCATTTGAAGCTAATAAAAGCAGCAGTAGCTCATACCCCTTAACCATCATGAAGGACAAAGGCAGGAAGTACTAAAATTCAAGGTTAGCCTGTGCTATCTAGTGAGTTTCCAGGCTAGCTTGTGCTATAGGAATACATGCAGGTAATATGCCCATCCGCATAAAATAAAACTAAAATAAATGAAACAAATAAAATTAAAAGCCATCAATAGTCTCTTAAAATATTTCTTATTTATTCTGATTTTATGTGTATGAATGTTTTGCCTATCTCCGAAGTCTTAAATAAGTAGCAGATTTTATAACTCAGGTTTAGAGCCTGTTGTCTTTTGTGACCTTTCACAAGAAGGCAGTGCCTTTCTTGGCTAAAAAAATTCTCATTTTTTGTTACTGAGCACTGCTTGTCTACTAACATTGCTAAGACTTGCCCACCTGCCCACTGTTGTTTCTCTGCTGGCACTTTTCTGAAATCTGTATGTTACGATTGGGCATTGTTCCATGCTTTGTGCTGAGCCATCTTTGAGGTCAAGACCATATTGTTGCTTTGTAACCCAGTTGGACACTAGCAGCAACAGGAAGCTTTACAGGTATCAGATGCAGGTCTTTTGTTTGAACAAATTAATAATTTAATCATATTCTTAAATTATCTTAAGACATAATAAATTGTATAATGCATATTAAAGACTATTGGGCCTGGTATGGTGGCTCAGTGGTTAAGAGCATTGTCTGTCTTACAGAGGGCACAGGTAATTCAATTCCTAGCACTCACATACTGCCTAATAGCCAGCCGTCTATAACTTCAGATCCAGGGAATCTGACACCTCATGTCCTTTATGGGCACAAGACACACATGCACATGGAACATAGGCAGACATGAAGGCAAAACATGCACATAAAACAAGAATAAAATTAAAAGTTGTCAACAATCTTTTTAAATACTTATTATTCTAATTTTATGTATATGAGTGTTTTGCCTGCATTGTACCCAGTACCTGTGGACGTTAGAATAGGGCATTTTATCCTGTGGAATTGAAGTTCTCAAGTTTGTAAGCCACCATGTGATACTAGGAACTGAACCTGTGCCCTCTGTAAGACAGACAGTGCTCTTAACCACTGAGCCACCATACCAGGCCCAATAGTCTTTAATATGCATTATACAATTTATTATGTCTTAAGATAATTTAAGAATATGATTAAATTATTAATTTGTTCATACAAAAGACCTGCATCTGATACCTGTAAAGCTTCCTGTTGCTGCTAATGTCCAACTGGGTTACAAAGCAACTATATGGTCTTGACCTCAAAGATCTTTTTTTTAATGGTCTGGGCAACTATTTAAGTTAGAGTCTAGAGCAGGTACTCTGGTACTGTGGGACTTTTCAGTTACACTGCATCTCTCTGGAGCATACAGAAATGTTACAGTCAAGCAAGAGTTGTCATTGAATCGAATGCTTTAATGGGTGAGCAGCATTTCAGTAAGATGTGAAAAGGACCCTTGGGAGGATTTCAGAAGTAGAACTAAGAATCCTCTTTCACTTTTGGTTCTTAAAAATATATATAGATCCTGTAGACCTAAAACATTAGAGGGACAGAAGGGTAGCAAAGCACTTGTGTGTGAATAATGCAGCCCACTGTTCTGAATGCTAATTATATAATTATTAAAATACCAGGAGTGGAGAGTGGATGGGTCAGTTAAGAGTGCTTACTGCTTCCCAGAGGCCATGGGTTAGGGTCCCAGCATCAACCACCTGTCCATGCATACACATAAGATAAATGAATGAGTCTAAAATATAATATCAGAACATTCATGTTGGCTGTGAGGACGGCTGAAATGGGGACTGTATTTTAGGAAAAAAAGAACATAACAAAAATGTAGGTTAGGCCAGTTCAGGGTTGACAGTTGAAGCTAGTGAGGGTTCTGGTGTTTTGTAGAGCTGTGGTGAGCCTGCTTTACTTTCTCCAACAGTACCCCGAGATTTTCCTTATGAAGAGGACTCAAGACCTCGATCACAGTCTTCCAAAGCTGCTATTCCTCCCCCAGTATATGAGGAGCCAGACAGACCAAGATCTCCAACCGGCCCCAGCAACTCCTTCCTTGCTAACATGGGGTAATGCTTTAAGTGTCTTATCTAGCTAAGAAAGCTGTGGAAGTGGCTTGAGACTCAGAGGCTGGGGTGGTGTGTTCAGTCCTGCAGTCCCAGCACCGTGAAGGTGGAGGCAGAAGGATTCTGAGTTTCAGACTAGCCTGGGCTACACAGTGAGACTGGGACACAGTGAAATGTTTGTCGTTTTTCCCATACATGAAATTCATCTGAAAATGAAGCCACTTGGATTTCTAGAGAAGTACTTATGTTTGGTCACATGTTGCTCTATAAAGGATTAGCGTTCAAATCACATTTAGGGTTTGTCAACCCACTGAGGGTTTGTACAAAGCAGCCTGCTAGTAGAAGTCATGGGTGATTTAGACACATTTCTCTACATAGGAGAAGTTTATGATAATTATATCATTTTTCATAACATGCAAATAGAATAGTTCAGAGGAATTAGAGATGGTTCAGATTATCTCCAAAGGGTGAGGGGCTGGGTTTTCCTGAAGAAATGGATCATTTGCCTTAGATTGTGGTCTTACACCTTTGGTGTTAAGAACCTATTTAGGCTGCAAACGCAGTGGTAGAAGGCTGTCTAGCCCTGGGCTTTGTCCCTAACCACTACCTCTCAAAACAAAAACACCTTGTCATTCTAACTACATAGATGTGTGTTTGTCATAGTATGGAAAACATCAATTTTAAGATTGAAATTTGAGTAAGACCGGTGGATTTTATTTGTTTGTTCTGAGATAGTATCTCCTTGTAGCCCAGGCTGACCTCAAAGTCACTTTCTCCTGCCCCTGCCTCGGTCTCTGGAGTGCTGAGGTTAGAATTGCAGATGTGCCACTGTATTTTATTTTATCTTTGCTCTGATGCTGCGAAAGGCTGTCAAGTATCACTGCCCTAAATCTTTTGTTCCGTGCTGTTCCAGAATGCTACTTGTAGTAGAAACCCTGCTAGTGAGGCAGCAGGTGAGTGTCTTTATGTGTGTAAGTGTCTAGGTTTTGAGAGCCCTCAGGAAGTACTAATGAAAGAGCTGGAGCACACAGCTGGCCCCATGCACAGCAGGAGGACTTCTCAAATAATGAAAATTCTTTCTTCAGTCACACTAGTCTCAGCTGCGGTAACCACAGGCTGGTAATAGAGACTAGTTAGCAGTGCAGATGTTAGTATAGTTCCAGCACCGCTGTCTTACCAGATAGGGTCTCATCTCACTGGGTAGGGCTGCATTGGAGGGGAAGAGGGCGGGAGACGTGCCTCTTGTTCTTATTCTTTCTGCTTACCATAAAAACTGTTACCTCATTTGATTTTCATTTAAACAAGAATTGGATTTTTAACTTATACCTAAGAAATATCCAACATGGTATAGCTTATATTTTGTAGTAGTTTGCTTCACTGTGGAATACTTTGTTCAAAAGAAAATCTAAAAGGAATTACAAAATATTAGCAGATAGAGTTCTAGTGGAAGCTGGGCTTTGTCATCCACAGCCAAGCAGATGATATCACTGGGGCACAGTGGTCACCCTTGGACACCAGGAGGAAATTGCTGCCCTCTTGCAGAAAGCACACACCAAGAATCCAGTTCCATTTGTGCCCTTAACACCTGGAAAGGGGTGTTTGAAATGCTTTCTTGCTTTGAGACGAGCCCTAAGCTAACCATCTAATATCAGCCTTGTTTTGCTTCCTATCTGCTGAGTAGATGCTTTCTAAGGTTCTTTCTTTGTCGTTTCTGCTATGCCATGAGAAAAATACAGTCTTCATTATCTGAAACCTTGTACTTAGAATTTGACGGGCCACCATTTCCAACTGTTCTTAAGCCAGGTAGGAGCACAGATAAGGAGCTCACAGGTAGTTTTTCTTATGCAACAAAGGTGACATCAAAGAAGCCATCATCCGCTAGGTGGTGGTGGCACACTTCTTTAGTCCCAGCACTCAGGACACAGAAGTAGGTGGATCTCTGTAAGGTTGAGGCCAGCTTGGGCTACAGAGTGAGTTCCAGGACAGCCAGGGCAGAAACCCTATCTTGAAAAGCCAAAAAAAAAAAAAAAAAAAAAAAAAAAAAAGTAGCTGTCATTCCCCACAGAGATAGGCTATCTTGGGATGTAGTTATCGGCTCTTTTTTTTTTTTTTTTTTAATTTTCTTTTCAAGACAGGGTTTATCTATGTTGCTCTAGCTGTCCTGGAACTCATTCTGTAGATCAGGCTGGCCTCAAAGTTGGAGATCCACCTGCCTCTCCCTCCCAAGTGCTGGGATCAAAGGCGTGCACTGCCACCATCCAGCTGTTAACCAGCTTTTTATATTTCTTCCATGCTGGACATGTTCATAGCTTCTGTCTAGAAGCTGCCACTAAATACGTGTCTTCGTTGAAGGCTTTGTGGAAGGTAAACTGTTCTGGCCAGGGCATTGCTGCCATAGATCCAATGTGTTGTGGTGTCGATGACATCAACTCTAAGGATCCTTTTTCTTTCCTCCTAGTGGCACAGTGGCTCATAAAATTATGCAGAAGTATGGCTTCCGGGAAGGCCAGGGACTGGGGAAGCATGAGCAAGGGCTGAGCACCGCACTGTCAGTGGAGAAGACCAGCAAGCGGGGTGGCAAGATCATTGTGGGCGACGCCACGGAGAAGGGCGAGTCCCAGGGTGAGTTCACTGCGCTGGGGAGGGAGGCGCTGATCTCTACTTCTGATGTGTTCTCTACTTGTGTCTTGTGGAGCCAAGAAGACAAATGAAATGTGCTTGTGAGAGCACAATTAAATTCAGCTGCCTTGATTAGGCAGAGAGTCTTCATAGACTGATAAAACATTGACTGGGTCTGCTTTATCCATGTCTTCAGTGGGTCTTCTCAGGGTTTTCTGCCCTTTCAGTATAGATGTGGTGTTTGGTTCATGTACTGATCATTCATTTGGTGAGGTATAGTATTGCTTTGTAGTACCTAGTTGCTATTTTATTTTCTTTGATTTTTATAAGCTGATCTGGATGTAGGAAAATAGAAATGAGCCTGTTAAGTATGAAAAGAAATGGTTTAATTTTAAGTTAGCTTATCCGAATTCCCTTCCCTAAAATACAGCGTCAGAACTCTACTGGCAGCCTGCAAAGGCACAGCCTAAGCAGCAGCCAGTTGCCTGAGCGCTGGTTACAAAATAGTTAAACAACAGTTACAAAGTTTACACTAGTGTCCAAAGTCAACTTAGCTAGTAGCTAGACAGTTGTTTGGGCCAGCAACCTTAAACTGTTACTTCAAGGCAAGGGTCATCGGTGAATGTTATAAACTGCTTGGCCAGCCCTTCAGGAGATGAGATGAGCAAAAGATAAAAGATGGTGGATAATGGCAGAAGCTAGAAACTTTCTGAAAATACCATAAAAGCACATATCAAAGAGAAACATGTTTTTATTGCAGGGACTGGTTGTATAGATGATTTTATAGATCTATGATTCTAGGAACAAATGATGAAATTGCTGTTGTAATTGAATTAGTCATATAATGGGACCCAGTTCCATAACATTTCTGTCTTAGTTTCATTTCCTGTTGCTGTGGTAAAATACCCTGACAAAAGCAACTTATGAGAGGAAGGGTTTACTTGGCTCAATTCCAGGTCACAGCCATTTCTGAGGGCAGTCAGGGCAGCAGCTGGTCACCTGACATGCAGCATGAATAATGCATGCTCACTAGCTCTTAGTTTGCTTTCCCCATCCTTATGTAGTCTAAGCTCCCAAAATGCAGGGTCCTCCCACATCAGTCAGTCAATGGAACTCGGAGAGTATCTCACAGACATTCTCAGAGGCCTTTCTAGGTGGTTCTGGATTGTGTCTAGAGTTAATTGTGACACTTAAAACTAACCATCATAGTGTCTGATATGTTTTGATACAGATGCATCCAAGAAGTCGGATTCAAATCCATTAACTGAAATACTTAAGTGCCCTACTAAAGTGGTCCTGCTGAGGGTAAGAAGTAAAAGAAACCTGTTCCCTTGATTCTGTGTCACCTCAGTGTCCACCTGTCTCTCTAGGCTTTCACAAAGTCTTACTGACATCCTAAAAGTTAAGAATACTGAAACTGGGCTGGAGAGATGGCTCAGCGGTTAAGAGCACTGGCTGCTCTTCCAAAGGTCATGAGTTCAATTCCCAGCAACCACATGGTGGCTCACAACCATCCATAATGAAATCTGGTGCCCTCTTCTGCCCTGCAGATATACCTGCAGACAGAACACTGTATACATAATAAATAAATCTTTAAAAAAAAAAAGAATACTGAAACTATGGGTTGGAGCAATGATTGGCTCAGTGGTTAAGAGCATGGGATGCTCTTCCAGAGGACCTGGGTTTGTTTCTCAGCACCCACATAATGGTTTACAACTATCTATAACTGCAGTTCCAGGGGATCTACCCTTTTCTGGCCTCTGAGGGCACCAGGCACTCACATAGTGCACAGATAATACATTCAAGCAAAAGGCCCATATAAAAATCAATAAAATTTTTAAAAGAATAGTGAAAACGATACCTTTGGGTAGATCCTTACAGATGGATTTTAGGTTATTCTCTCAGGGAAGTGTTACATTGAGAGTGCAGTGCAGTGACTAATTAGTAGACAAGGTTGGGAATTTCTGAAACATGGTCTTTTTTTTTTTTTGGTTTTTCGAGACAGGGTTTCTCTGAATATCTCTGGCTGTCCTGGACTCACTTTGTAGACCAGGCTGGCCTCGAACTCACAAAGATCCGCCTGCCTCTGCCTCCCAAGTGCTGGGATTAAAGGCGTGCGCCACCACCGCCCAGCTTCTGAAACATGGTCTTAGGTGTTGTTCTGTGCACAGATATTCTGGTAACAATTTCAAAGCTTCCTGTATAGTTACAGAGATGCCAGCTTTGACTACTTTAGGGGCAGAGTTTTCCATTGTGTCTTGGAATTAGAACATATTCCAAATCTGGGATGTGGCTCAGTGTTGGAGCATTTCCTAGTGTTTGCAAGGTTCTAGTACTGTGGGGTTGAGGGGAGAGAACACTTGCTGTTATGAAACCCTTACACATTTGCAAATTATGCTTGGTACTTAATTGTTTCTCTGTATAGAACATGGTTGGTGCAGGAGAGGTTGATGAAGACTTAGAAGTTGAAACCAAGGAAGAATGTGAAAAATATGGTAAAGTTGGAAAATGTGTGATATTTGAGGTAGGTTTTCTTTTAATATACCTTGTAATTGACAGATATAAATCGCTGTCCACAAGTAGCATTGGTTTTGATTCAGTAACATTGTCTTACTATAGAAACCATGCATACTAGTTATACTTCTCATATGTGCTAGGTGGTTGTTGTTATTTCATGATTTTTTTTTGTTCTGGTTTTTAAGACAAGGTCTCGCTTTGTAGACAAGCTGGCCTTTTGAGCTCATAGAGATCGGCCTGCATTTGCCTCCCAAATGCCAGGATTAAAGGCATGCATCACCACTCCCAGACATGTATTAGGCTTAAATGTAAAAACAAAAGTAGATTTTATTTGATAGTATAATACAAATGTTTTATTACATCATTTTGCAAGTATTTAGTGCCTCTTGTGAGGCCCATTCTGTATTGAGACCATTTAAGGTACCAGAAATGTGTTTTCAAGGAATCATTCAGTTGAAGACACAGCACCTAACAAATAACCAGGAAATATTAAACAGTAGACCTAATCATGTTGGCTCTGCCTGTGTATAGATCTTGAGAAAGGCGTCAGCATAAACAAATGGAAAAGGCCTTATGCCAGTGTTCCGAGTGAGCTGAGCCGTGACAAGGGTGTGGGGAGTAGCAGAGGAAGGGTGTTTACGCTGTGTCGGGACTCCTGGGGACCTACTTGGAGCTGTGCTTATGTAGCATGAAGCCATGTGGAAGATTTGGACAGCTAAACAAAGCTACTCAAAATGAAGACCTGTGTGAAGACAAGTGCAGTGGAGCTAGTTTCTGCTTTCATTGTTGCTGCCACTGCTAACTGTCTGATCACTTGATTGTATGCTAGTTGCCACGGGCAGCTAGCTTCCTTCAGGAAATCAAAGACTGCATTGCTTAGCTTTAGTTACGTGTTCCCAGCCCCTAATACAGAACCCTCAAAAATACTGGTACATATTTTATATGAGCAATTTATGTTTATTTCCTTGATGGTTGGCCACTTTTGTCATGTGTGTGTGCGTGCACATGTATGTATTATATATTATCATGTGTTAGAGTACATGCACAGACACAAGCTTTACTCCTATGCTCCTTTCCATCCTAGATTCCTGGTGCCCCTGATGATGAAGCAGTACGGATATTCTTGGAATTTGAGAGGGTTGAGTCAGCAATTAAAGGTACGCTGTACTATTAAGAAGCTAACGGACACTGAAGTCACTGTCGTTTTGGTGTCTTGCAGAGCACCTGTGTTAACGGGCTGTCTTTCTGTTTGTTTTTAGCTGTCGTTGATCTGAACGGGAGGTATTTCGGTGGACGGGTGGTTAAAGCGTGCTTCTACAATTTGGACAAATTCAGGGTTTTGGATCTGGCAGAACAAGTTTGATTGTGACCTAGAATCGCCTCCTTGATCTTTACATGAGCTGCAGACTGAGCAATGAAACAGGCATCAGCCTCCATGGCTGTTGGACACTGAGACTCTTGGATGGACTTCTAAGATACATGTTGATGGATCCCTTTTTTATTTTGTGGTTTTTTTAATATAGTATAAAAATCCTTAAAAAAAAATCTGTATGCGTCTCTGGTTGTTTTACTGGTCCCTCTGTGTTGATTGTTTCCACTAGGATTTCATGCCGTGCATCATGTCTGCCACTAAAATATCTAGAAAAGCTAGGATGGAGTTTGTATTAAGTCATCCTTTTTCTCCTTCCTTAATAAAGCCTTCAAGTGGGGCTGGAGAGATGGCTCAGCAGTTAAGAGCACTGGCTGCTCTTGCAAATGATGCAGGTTAAAATCTCAGCACCCACAGGGCAGTTCACAGTTGTCTGCAATTGCTAGGTGTGGTGGAGCATGCCTCGGGAGGTAGAGGCAGGCGCATCTCTGTGAGTTCAGGGCCAGCCTGGTCTACAGAGTGAGTTCTAGGATAGCCAGGGCCACAGAAAGAAACCCTGTCTTCAAAAAAAGAAAAAAAAAAGCCTTCATGTTATAGAGTTGCAGCTTTATATGTCCTATAAAGTCATCTTGCTGCTCTGCCTGAGGTGAAAATGCCTGCTCTCTCTAGTGGAGAAGTCTGCTGACTCTGGGTGGGAAAACTCTTAGTCTGATTTAAGACCGAGGAATCAAGAGCCCATGTGACCTACTGAATTGAGTAATTTGCTGTTTAAGCTAGACTATAGAGTTTGTGATGGGGTTGTATATGGATATAGAAATTGTTTTAGGGTGGATTAGAAGTGTCGGGTTAACTCATAGCCAAGAAGGTGCAATATAAGTGTGTGCCCAGCTCTGTTTGGGAATGGCTGCTTCTTAGAGTTGTGTATATCGACAAAATCTGAAATGGTTAGCTCTAGCATATGTAGTCTTAAAATTCACAGAATTGGGCCGGGCATGGTGACGCATGCCTTTAATCCCAGCACTTGGGAGGCAGAGGCAGGTAGATCTCTGTGAGTCAGAGGCCACCCTAATCTACAAAGTGAGTCCAGGACAGCCAGGGCTTGGTACACCTTGAAACCTTGTCTTGAAAAACCAAAGGGAAAAAAAAAATCACAGAATTTAGCCATTTTAATTACTTAAACTATATTGCCAACTAATGTATTTCTAGAATTGTGGGAAATTACACTCTTGAAATACAGTGGTACAAGTTGTTTTAAAAACATTAGCTCTGTCTGGTGATATCTTAGAAAACTTGGAATAGCTCTACCTAAAGACCCAGCCATAGCACTTCTGGGTATACATCCAAATGATTCCTCACCAAATCACAAGGACGTTTCCTCATCTATGTTCATAGCAGCCTTAATTGTAATAGCTAGAAACTGGAAACAACCCAAATGTCCCTCGACTGACAAATGGATTAAAAAAAAAAAAAACTGTGATACATCTACACAATGGAATATTACTCAACCATCAGAAACGAAATGCAATTTGCAGCCAAATGGATGGAACTAGAGAAGCTCATCCTGAGTGAGCTAACCCAGACTCAGAAGGATGCACATGGCATCTATTCACTTACATTCGGATTTTAGCCATATAGTACAGGATAACTATACTACAACCAATGCACCAAGGGGAACAGGAACATAGACTTTGTTTCCTGTCAGTGAGACACTTTGCTCTAGTGGTGCTGCCTGTAGGCCCCAGTGTATGAGGAGGCTCTTGGCCCTCATATGACTACTGAACTGGGGCAGGGGACTGATATGTAGGAACACTCCAGTCCAGAGTGGGATGGAAGGGATAGGGGGTAGAGGGGGGGAGGGGTGGAAAGAGGGCACTGTGATGGAGATGTAACCTGAAGTAATAAACAAACAGCTCTGAACTACAGAAAAAGAAAACAAAAATGTTTAGTACTGAGTTCATTGTCAAAGTACTTATGCCTGAGTTTTTGTTTGTTTATTACTTCAGGTTACATCTCCATCACAGTGCCCTCCTTCCACCCCTCCCTCCCTCCCTCTCCCACCCATCCCACTCCGATGTCAAGTGTCCCTACATATCAGCTCCTCTCAGTTCTACAGTCATATGAGGGCTAACAGCTTCCTCTTGCTCTGGGGGCCTACATGGTAGCACCCCTAGGGCAAATTGTCCTATTAATAGGTAACAAAGTCTATATTCCTGACCCTTTTGGTGTGTTGGTTGTAGGATAGTTATCCTGTACTATATGGCTAAAATCCAATTATAAGTGAGTAGATGCCCTGTGCATCTTTCTGAGTCTGGGCTAGCTCACTCAGGTTGAGCTTCTCTAGTTCATCCATTTATGCCTGAGTTTTTATAGCGCGATACCTAAAGGAAATGAACCTATGTTCAGTCTTCAGATTATGACCTGGGTGAAAAGAACTCAGGTTTTATATTCATGGACTTGGTTTGGAGAAATAAGGATCTTTTTAAAAAATATTTTCTATGTAGCCCTCGCTGTCCTGGAACTCACTTTGTAGACCAGACTGGCCTTGAACTCAAGAGATCCACCTGCTCTGCCTTGAAAGTGCTGGGATTAAAGGCTCGTGCCACCACACTTGGCTCTTGTGGGGTTTTTTGTTTGTTTTAGAATAGGATTTTATATTTTAGAGTATTTCATTGAGTGTAATTGAATTAAGGTCTGGGGAGATGGTTCATTTAGTAAAGTGTTTGCTGGCAAGCATGAAGTCCTGAGTTCAGTCCATAAAACACATATACAGAGGGTTGGGGATTTAGCTCAGTGGTAGAACACTTGAAGGCCCTGGGTTCAGTTCTCAACTCTGAAAAAGAAAAAAAAAAAAGACACTTATAAAGAGCTTAGGTGGATTTATGCCTGCCTCTAGTCCCAGCCTGGGAAAGTGGAGACAAGAGGATCTGGGGGCTCACTGGCTAGCCAGTGTAGCCAGATTATTGAGTCCTGGGCTCCTTGAGAGACCCTGGTCTCAAACAAGTTGGAGAGCAAACGAGGAAGAGACTGAGTTATTCTCTGCCTTGTATACCTACATGCACACTAGTGCACCCACACACGTGAATGTAAGAATTATACAAAAACAAAGCTGAATTAAGGTGAGTTTTATGATCAAAGTACATGTTGTAGAAGTTTGGATTAAATAGTAAAAGTGAAAAAATTCTGTATTTGGGACATTTTATAAGACAATCAAAAGCAGCTGTGAGGTTTATGCCAGTTTTACCTATGGAATCAGGTATATGAATATTATTGTAAGTAGCCGTGAAAGCTTCCAAGTACCCAATTATTGAATGATGGTTAGTTCTGTGTTGTCTCTAATGCGGAAAGTGCAAGCTCCAGTCTTCTCTTTTTGTTGTTGTTTGTTTTGATTTTTTTGAGACAGAGTTTCTATGTGTAGCCCTGGCTGTCCTGGAACTCATTCTGTAGACCAGACTGGCCTCAAACTCAGAGACCTGCCTGCCTCTGCCTCCCAAGTGCTAGGATTAAAGATGTGTGCCACCACACCGTCGACATTTGTCATTCTTTTTTTTTTTTTTTTTTTTTTTTGGTTTTTCGAGACAGGGTTTCTCTGTTTAACAGCTCTGGCTGTCCTGGACTCGCTTTGTAGACCAGGCTGGCCTCGAACTTGCAAAGATCTGCCTGCCTCTGCCTCCCAAGTGCTGGGATTAAAGGCGTGCGCCACCACCGCCCGGCTGACATTTGTCATTCTTGATCTCCTGTTTGTGAACTTAAAAAAAAAAAAACTTCCTGAGAGGCTGGAGAAATGGCTCAGTGGTTTAAGAGCACTGGCTGCTCTTCCAAAGGACCTGGGTTCAAATCCCAACACCCACATGGCAGTTCACAGTTGTCTGTAATTGCTGGGCGTGGTGGTGCACACCTTTAATTCCAGCACTCGGGAGGCAGAGGCAGGCGGATCTCTGTAAATTCAAGGCTAGCCTGGTCTACAGAGTGAGTCCAGGACAGCTAGGGATCCACAGAGAAACCCTGTCTTCAAAACAAAGCAAAACTTCCAGAGTTCAGAGAAATTTCTTTTCCTCCCCTCTCTAAGAGAGAGTGGCCTTTCTGCTTGTTTTGCACATTATGTGAGGGCAAGCATTTGGAATCCCTCCATTAGTTTAGGACTCCACCTGGGAAAGCTCTAAGGAGTCTACCCTTGGTTTGACTTGTAATTAAGAAGTGATTGACAGGCTGGGCGGTGGTGGCGCACGCCTTTAATCCCAGCGCTTGGTAGGCAGAGGCAGGCGGATCTCTGTGAGTTCGAGGCCAGCCTGGTCTACAAAGTGAGTCCAGTACAGCCAGAGCTGTTATACAGAGAAATCCTGTCTCAAAAAACCAAAAAAAAAAAAGAAGTGATTGACAGCTAGACTTTTAAATAACAAATTCTAAAAGATGAGATTGGCAAGGACTTGCCTTCCCTACACTAAAAATCTGGTGACCCCAGTTACTTGGTAAAACATTTAGCCAAACTTAACTTTACTCTGGAGTTCAGAATATTGGTGTTGGAGAAATGAGAATAGAATGTTGGTGTGTGTCACCCTCAGACTGCAGGGTTCAAATCTGCTCACTGACTAGTTGCCTTATCTGAAAATGGAAATGATAGTTGTGCTTACTTAAAATTATGAGGAAATTTCAGTAAATGGTGTATCATAGTAATCTGTTAAACAATTTGTAAAGTTTTTTCCCCTCATGGTTCTAGAGATTGGAATATAAGGTCGGGGTGCCAGCTTGTTATCTATCTGGTATGGCCCGTACTTGTTCATCAGTGGCTGTCTTCTTTCCACATATGTAAAATACTAATTTGTGTGTCACATTTTCCCTTCCATCCTGGGATTCCCCAGCCTTCATTTACTCACCTTGAAGTGCATTGGGTGTTGTAACAGTAAATTTTTATTTTTACTTATATATTAATACTTAACAATTACCTATAAAAGTTCCTAAATCCTAAAACCCAAACACTAAAACCTATTCTAAAACACCCTAATACCTATAAAAACAAACACTTAACACTAACCTAAAGTTTTTTTTTAATTTTTTTTTAATTTTTTTTTTTTTTGGTTTTTCAAGACAGGGTTTCTCTGTGTATCCTTGGCTGTCCTGGACTCACTTTGTAGACCAGGCTGGCCTCGAACTCACAAAGATCCGCCTGCCTCTGCCTCCCAAGTGCTGGGATTAAAGGCGTGCGCCACCACTGCCCAGCTTTAATTTATTTATTATCATTCAGTATTCTGCCTGCATGTATGCCTGCACTCCAGAAAAGGGCACCAGATCTTGTTGTAGATGGTTGTGAGTCACCATGTGGGTGCTGGGAATTGAACTCAGGACCTTTGAAAGAATAGCTAGTGTTCTTAACCTCTGAGCCATCTCTCCAGCTCCCAAACCTAAAGTTTCTTAAAATGATATTTTCTCAGATTAATTCTCTGGGCATGGAGCCGTACAGGTGGTTGATTTCTGCCAAGTCTTTCAGTCTTATAGTCTGTGAGTCTTATTCATCAGATCTTAAGATCAGTTTATAATCTGTCAAGACTTGTTTCCGTGGTCCTAGGTCCAAACAATTCACGATGGGAAGCCCCTCCAAACCGCCTCCAAATTGGCCACTTGCTCACTGTTTCTGCATTCTTGGCACTCTCATTCTGGCCCAGATGCTCTGAAACTCCAAAGTCTGTGGCAGCTTTCCGCATTGTACCAAAATGGTCCAACTCTGCCAAAAGGCATATTTTGTCACGCTCTCCACCTATGTGAATAACTGACGGAGAACACAAGATGATGACGAGGTCTCAGCGGGTGAGGCAGGAGGAGTGACCTGTGACCATGTGAATCTTGACTTAAATCTCTTCACCTGTTGTAATGAATTGGCAGTGTGATTTTTGGCAGAAGTTTTTGTGCTCTTCCAACTCATGCCAATGGGCAATGTGTTCCTCCATAGCTTTCCTTGCGGGGAGGGGGGGGGAGATGGGGTCAAGGAGCAGCAGGAGGTCAGGAGATTTTGTGAGATGTTGTGAAAATCTCGAGTTCTTTTCTACATGTCATTGCTATGTTTCTGGAGGGCTTGTTCCAAGGCATGCCCTTCAATGTCAATCATATCCAGATGTAACTGGATCCACTCATATCTTCCAAAATTTTTCCAAAATCCCTATGCTCAATTTCCTTAATCCTACCACAGGGTGTCCTGGGAAGCTTTAGTGGGTGCTGACAAATGTTTGATCCTGTGTATTCATCATGGGATACAGTCATTTCACTGCTTCACCTTCTTTTTTCAAACCCAATCCCATTTTCATCCTGATAATGATTGGTGTGTTTACCATTAATAGTTTTGTGTTTTCCAGGTGTCATATATAGCTGTAATCATACAGCATATGCCTTTCTCCCCCCCCCCCCCCCCCGATTGGCTTCTTTTACTTAGCATTGTAAGGACTTGACACATGTCAGTGTAATCCTATCACTGCGATTGAGAACAACCTGGACTGTATAGTGAGATTCTGTTTGTAAAGATTCTTTGTATCTTTTGTGGCTTGATAGCTTGTTTCTTTTTGGTTTTGCTGTTTGTGACAACTGAGCCTAATGTAACTGGATTGGAACTCCTGATCCTCCTGACTCTGCCAGGCAGTTGTTCCCATGCCCAGAACTAATTTATCATGAGCTGTATTCCCTTCTGAGGCCTTCACTGTACTCACCAAAATGAAGGACATTTTGATTATTTCTAGTTTTTGGCAGTTAACAACAACAAAAACAAAACAGTATTTTTTTAGGACTGTGTTTACTTAGGAACAAAGTGATATCTAAAGTCAAGTTCATAGTACTCCCCCATCTTGGACCTACATGATGCCCCACATGAATCCACCTCACTAATTTTTGTGTGTGGGGGAAATGCTTTTCTTATCCGAAGAATGTCGTGTTAGACTCAAGCTGCTGGTCAGGCTGTCTGCAGCAACCTTTCTGCTTTCACAGATACACACAGGCACACCCTTCTCAATCCTCTGCCGAGACCTCTCATCTGGGAAGTGAGTTTACATCCAAATGGGTGTTGCTGGTCACACATCCTCCCTACCCCTCCCCTGCCTCCTGCAGGGGATCAGGCTGTCTGAAGGCTTGTCATAACTCCTACTTCTGCCTTGGGTCTCTGACTCCTTTCCTTGGGGGACCCCCATGCTCTTGTCTGTCTGTCTGTCCATGGTGTTAATAACCTTTATTTATTTGAGACAGGATCTCACTTTATAGCTCTAGCTGACTGGCATGGAACTCAAGAGATCAAGTGCCTCTGCTTCCTAAGTGCTGAGGTTAAATGCATGTGTTACCATGCCTGGCTGATTAGGAACTCTAACAAACTCCTTATCTCCCCAAATCTTACTTCCAACAATCTGCCTGGTGTCCCCTTCAACACCCACCCTTTCTGAGCATCCAAAACCTTTCACTTTTTTTTTTTTTTTTTTAGAATTTGTTACAGATTACACTCTTGAGCTGAGGAGATGGCTCAGTGATTAGGTCTTGCAGAGGTCCCAGGGTTCCCCCACACAAGGGCTCACAGCCATATGTAACTCCAGTTCTAGGTGATCTGGTACCTTCTATTGACAAACACAGGCAACAAGCATACATGTGCGCATGTAGGCATGTAGGCAAAATAGTCAAAAACAATCTTTTTTAAAAAATTGTCAGAGGCAGGCGGATCTCTGAGTTTGAGGCCAGCCTGATCTACATTGTGAGTTCTAGGACAGCCAGGGCTACATAGAAGGACCTTGTCTCACAAAAACCAGTAAATAGATAAATATGTTCTTTGGACCAGGTTGGATGGAAGGGAGGTGATTTCTTAGAAACTTTTAGAGATTTAAATTGAGAGCCCCCAACATCCCATATATACCCACCTTAAGGAAACCTGACTGCCTTATGCTATCAGGTAGTTTTAACTCCCTGTTAGAGCACCTTTCTATTTTCAGTAAACCTAGCTTGACATCATATTTGCCTCATTCTGAAATTCTTGCCACACACCTAAGTTTTGCCTGGATGGAGGCCCCTGAAAAGAGCTCCTCAGGCTGAGCGTGGTGGCTCAAGCCTTTAATCCCAGCACTCAGGAGCAGAGGCAGGAGGATCTCCTTGAGTTCCAGACCAGCCAAGGCTACATAATGAGATCCTGTCTTAAAAAGGGGTGGTGGGGGAGCTCAAGCAATTGATAGTCACATAACCCCAAATTCGTTTTAATTGGAATCAGGGAGAGATGGGAGAAATATTTTGTTCGTAGGATGCCTTGGATTTGTTGTCATGTTCTTTCCCACCATCAATTAAAGAACCAAAAGACAGGGAGGAAGGCAAAGTAACAGTTAAGTTTATTTGACAAGGGATATAAGACCCCAGACCAGGAATCCACTGACTATAATGAGGGATCTTGGGTTCAAGTTCCCACTCCTGGTGACCTATTGGACCAAAAGTGTTCTGACCCCTTCTGGTGCAAGGATTGTGTCCTGTTTCTCTACGCTTGTGGCTGTTTAGCTGCTGATACAGTCCCCATCTTGGTGCATGAGCACAAACAGCTGCCAGTTGGTTTGTGTTTGTTACCAATCAGGGTGCACTCCCACCCCCGCATCCCCCATTTTCTCTGTGGTATAATGGGGAAGGAGTAATTTTGCTGCAGGCTAAGGGAAATGACCCACTTTCCCTTCCTCCTCATCTCTCTGGGGCTTGCAGCTTCAGAGTCATGATAACAGAAAGACCATATATCCTTTAAAAAGGTACATGGTCTATGATAATGTTAATATGGTTTTGGATTTGATAATGTTTGGGCATTTTTCCTTTAGTGATCACCTCTTTTTCCTGTTCTCACACAGGATTCAAAACACCTCTTAGTTCTATTTTCCGCTTCTCACCCTTTTGTATTTTTCTCAGATACTTAAGTTTTCTAGCAGAGAACATGTGCCATTTCAAAGTTTCTGAAAAGCTCAGATAGTACCCGCCTGTGGATAGGTTTGTGGTAAGTCCTCATAGGTCCCTGGCTTGCTAAAACCTGCTCTTACCTGAGAGGAACTAGGCTGGTAAGACTGGAATCTGTAAGCTATGTGCATATGAGAAAACATAAGGAGCAAATGTAATCAAAGTCTGATACTTTGCCCCCTCCTCCCCGGAAGAAAACTAAACTAGCGAAGGCACACTTGACAGTAACTTGCAATCTAGGGGTCAGAGTCAGGAAGCAAGAAACAAAATCATGATGATGCTAAATCATTTCAGAAGTAAACTGAGAACAATTTAGGCATTGAAATCTCCTGCCTCAGCACTTGTAGAAACTGGGACTGCAGGAGCATGCCTCTGCCCAGCAATACACCTTTTGTTTAATTTTTAAGTCTCAATACTTAAAATTGAAATAGGCCAAGTTGGCCTTGAACTTGTGATCCTCCTGACTCAGCCTTCCTGTTTTCCATGATTATAGGTATATACCACCATAATGGATTTACTTCAAGCAATAATTTTCATTTTAATAGTCTCAGGTGATGTCTCAGCACTTGAGGCAGAGATGGGTGGACCTCAAATCAAGGCTAGCCTGAGATAATTATGAGACCCTGTCTCAACTCCTCCCATTAAAAGGGTTTCAGGTTCCCTATGTGCCTCATCATGGAGAGATCCTTGTGATACTCAGTTCAGGTGTGATGTATGATTCCCACTTTTGCTACAGTTGACCAACTATACATTTTTACAACAAAGACTGCAGACAAGAGGCAGCACTTCCCTCTGTGCATTTGGACAAAGCATACTTTTTAAACCGAAGTAAGTCTTCCTCATCATGTCTTTTCAGGCTTCCCACCAGCCACCCACACAGCTTCTTATTTTGCATAGCAAGTTCCTTCTTGCTAATGACAACCTTCAGGGCAGCCCAGATCTTGTATCCGAAGACTGAAATAGCATTTCTAATTGAGCAGTGCCACCATATTCTCTGTGTTGCTCGAGGGCCCAGAGCAAGCTTATGTATGCTGAAATATTTCATCTTTGCAGGGTACAAAGGCGAAGAAGAGGTTCCCCTAAGACACGGAACCAGTTCTTAAATTAACTTGAAAATACTGGGTGAGAGGGTAGACTTGTAGTTTGCTTTATCTAATGTTAAAGATAGAAGGATATATTTCAATGGTAGAATTCCTGCCTAGCGTGTACATAGTCCTTGGTCCAAAACTCTGAGAAGGGTGGGAGAGGAAAAAACAAAAAGAAATGCTAAGGACTACAATTTTGATGCTCAGTGAGTAAAAGCGCTTGCTGTGAAATCATGAGACACCTGAGTTTGAATCCCCAGCACCCAAGTGAAAAGCCACACACGTGTACATCTGTAAGCTTAGCACAGTGGAAGGTCGAGGAGATGGTCACTAGGTCTTCCTGCCTGCCAGTCTAGCTTTAGGTTCACTGAGAGACCCAAGGGAATAAAGTGAAGAGTGACAGATGGGATACTCGAATGCACAAATGCACATACACCACACACAAACAGATAGACAGATGGATGGCAGCTCTCAGCCTGCTACAAAATAAGGAGTTCAAGGTCATCCTTAATTATATAGCGAGTTTGAGGTCAGCCTAGGCTATATGAAACTCTCAAAACATCAACAACAACAAAAAAAAAGGCAAAAAAGTAAAATTGAATAAAGGAGTTTAGAGTGGAATTGAGTTAGATGTTTCACAACCCTGTCCCTATCTACCTCTTTGTGTAGAACATTGTCTCTCCCAGTATGGAAAAAACCAAAAACCTAAAGGATGGAGGGATAGCTCAGCTTGTTTAAAGTACTGACTGTTCTTCCAGAGGAGCCAGGTTCAAGTCCCAGGACTCACATTGCAGCTTATAACTTTCCACAGCTCCAGTTCCAGAGGATCTGACACCGTCTTCTGACCTCCTTGGGTGCCAGGCATGCATCCATACACATTTTTAAAGTCTCAGCACATTATCCCACTCAGCTCAAACTCCTTCCTGTCTGGAGTCTGTGCCAGCTTCTGTAAACCCTTATGATCCGGCCAGTCACAGTTGAGAGGCTGTCTGTCCCTATCACAGCAATAAAGAATGATGATCTATTTATCAGCCACTCTGCCCAACTGGCTCTACAGTAGGACATTTCAAGTGGCTCTTCTCACTCCTTGCAAGTCTCCTTATCAGTTAGATTGCCAACCAACAGCAAATAATAAATCAACCAGCAAGCTTGGTGGTGCACAACTGGATGCCAGCGTACAGGAAGCTGATCCAGGATTGCTGTGCATTGGGGGCCAGCCTGGGCTATCTACTAGCCAGACCCTGTCTCAAAAATATAAATAAGTGAGCCGGGCGGTGGTGGTACACGCCTTTAATCCCAGCACTCGGGAGGCAGAGGCAGGCGGATCTCTGTGAGTTCAAGGCCAGCCTGGTCTACAAAGCGAGTCCAGGACAGCCAGAGCTACACAGAGAAACCCCGTCTCGAAAAAACAAAAACAAAACAAAACAAAAAAAAAATATATATATATAAATAAGTAATAAAATAGCAATGTATGTACTTTTTTCCTATTTTTGTATTAAAACTGTAATGCCTTTAGTGTCTGGGTGTTTTAGCAGGTGGTAAGTAATTATTTACTATCAAGTGCCTAGGAACCCTGATTTTTCAGGTGATTGCCTTGACTCTACCTCCCCTAGATAGTCAATTCCATATTTATGTCTGTTCTCAGGAGCCACCCATTTACTCTGTGTATTCATTTGCTATGTGTGTGCGCGCGCGTGTGTGTTCGGAGTCAAAAGACAACCTCAGTGAGTCTATTCTTCCACCATGTGGATCCTGAGGACTGAACTCAGGTAATCAGACTTAATAGCAAGCATCTTTACCCACTCACAGGCTTCCACTCATTTTTAGATACCATATTTTGTTACTAGCTAAGGATGTAACAAGATTCCCAGTTTCCTATTACTTAACAAAAAGGACAGTATTTTTTTTTTTTTTTGTACAGGAAGTCCAAGCTGGGCATGGTGGTGCATGCCTGGAATCCCAGTTATTTAGGAGGCTGAGATAGAGGATGACACTGTGGGACCCCGCCTGGAAATAAATAGGTCCCAAGGCAAGCAGACCAGAGCTGGTGCAGTGACTCAGCAATGTTCTATCCGTCCACAGTGCCAACGCACCAGCCACTGAGAGTTTAAGACCACTGATGTAGTAAGTGCAGCTGGTTGGTGATGGCTGACAGGAAGATGACAGTCAAGAGCCCTGCATCTTGCTGGAGGAACTTGGGGTGCTACATACTAGTTTGGCTGAGACGGCATCTGAGCTTGTAGAGGAGATATTTCTTTACTTTATTTCTCTCTTTCTCTTTTTCTGCTAAACCTACTGTTTCTTGGAGGAGAAAAGCCAGTTCTTTGGCCTACATCATACGTTTTATAACAGGAAAGATTGCAAGAGGCTGTGAAGGGCACTCCTGCAGCCCCCCACACACATGTCCTAGCTCTAGTCTTCATGCTCAACTTCTTCCCATTTTACTGTCTGATCCCTGTTTTCTTAAACTGTGGCTTGTGTGCTGGAGGTAAGCACAAAAAGTAGCTGTGATAGCTGGCCGCTGAGTATGCAACAACCAAAAATTTACTCAAAGCCAGGCTTGTAAGGGGCCCAAGGGGTTTCGAGCAGCACACAGCTGCACCGTGGGCTTGATTCCCGACACACAATTTGCACAGCATAAGTCCTCACACCATGCAAGCCAGACAGTGCTGCCTGAAACACTGTAGCTTACGTGTGAGACTATTGTATGCTACGAATTACAGTGTTTACTGCACATGGGGAGCTGTGCAGGAAGAGCTATTTTAAGAGCTGCACATTTCAGCTCTTACAATAACATAATTCTTGCATTGTGGCTGGGTCTTCTGGTAGGAGCAGACACTGCTCTGGCCTCTGAGATTCCTCACCTAGCCATTTCTTTGAACCGTTTCTCAAGTGGTCCTAAGCATTCTTCTGCCCTTTTGTACTACACATTCATGGAGAGAAGCTTTCCCGATATGTCTAATTATCAAATCAAAATATTAACTCTGAAGCCAGACGTGCTGGCACATGCCTTTAATCCCAGCACTCGGGAGGTACAGGCAGGTGGATCTCTGTGAGTTAGAGGCCAGCCTGGTCTACAAAGTGAGTCCAGGACAACCAGGGCTACACAGAGAAACCCTATCTCGAAAAAAAAAAAAAATAACTCTGAAAAAACGTTGAAGATGCTCTGCTTCCTACAGTATCAAATACTCAGTATTTCATTCTTCTGGAGGCTGGAGAGATGGTCCAGCGGTTAAGAGCACTGGCTGCTCTTCCAAAGGACCTGAGTTCAAATCCCTGCACCCACATGGCACTTCACAGCTATCTGCCATTGCCAGATGTGGTGGTACACGCCTTTAATCCCAGCTACACGCCTTTAATCCCAGCACTCACAAGGCAGAAACAGGTGGATCTCTGAGTTTAAGGCCAGCCTGGTCTACAGAGCTACTTCCAGGATAGTCAAAGCTACACAGAGAAACCCTGTCTCAAAAAACAAAACAAAAAAAGAAAAAATTCATTCTTCATGTAAAATTAAATTGAAATTAGCACACTGGCCTCAATACACAAATTTACTCTCATCTTTAATAAATGGGAATATATATATAAGTATTTTTAAAAGTCTCTTATGATTTATTATAAGTAAAAATTTGATTTATATCCATATTTTATATAGCTGTACTTTTGGAGTTATGTGAAGCGTTCTCAGGTGAAAGGGGGTTGTGAATGGGAAAGTTTAAACAGCCTTACTGTGGACAATACAGTCAGCAGAGAAGGGTGCTCTCCTAATTCCAGATTAAACAGCAAGAATATTTAAACAGAGCTCAGCTTACCTAGAGTTTTGGCAATGACTTAATTATGCCAGATTTTATTACAGGTCTGTAGCTACTGGAGAAGGGTGATTGAGTTTTTGAGGTCCACTAACTGAAACAGCCATGGCAAGCAGGGTTCAATGTGAGCCCTCACATTCGTGTGCTCTCCAGAGTTGCTGTCAGCAGTTCATCGTTTGTAGCCTGTATCCAGACACAACCCACACTGGCTCAGGCCTGACCTAGTGCCTGGTGAAGTCAGCTAACCTCAGGATATAGATGAGGGTCAGGAGCTCTGGAAGTAGCTGGGACTTTTTGCAGCGAGTAACAAGAACTCCTTAAATAGTCTGATCCAAGGTTTTCTAATATGTAAGAAACCCAAGCCCTTGAAACAGAATGTCCTAGCTTTCTTGTGATTATAGGGTTCTTTCCTTCCTTTTTTGGGTATCTTGAGGCAGAGTCCCAGGTAGCACCAGATGCCCTTGAACTCTCAATATGTAGGGTAATTTGCCAGAACCTCCAGAATGCTGCCATGTGGCACCACACCTGCTTTCCCTCTTCTTCCTCCTCTTCTTTTTAATGTACTGAGGATTGACCTAGGGCCTAGCATATGCTAGCCATATATTCTACCAGTGAGCTGTGTCCCCATCTCAGACTTGTTTGTTTATTGGCTCACAAGTTGCTTTTGACCTTATAAACATTTTCATCAGTGGAAGAATGTGAAGAAAAATCATAGTTTTGATATGTGGGGGCTAAATTAAAATCCTCATGTGTGTGTATATGTGTATCTGTGTGTTTGTGTCCGTGTCTGTGTGTGTGTGTGTGTGTGTGTAACATTTTAAGAAGTTGTAATTTTAGCCAGGCATATTGGTTCACACCTGTAATCCTGGCAATTAGGAGACCGAGGTAGGAGGATTGCTGTAGATTTGAGGCCAGTATGGGTTAGAGAGTGAGACCTTATGAGAGAGACAGAGAGAGAGAGAGAGAGAACCTGAGTGTGCAATGGAAGTCCTTATGGTTGTAATTTAAAATATGTAACATATAGATTAGATAAAGCTGGAAAATCAGATCAATACTATGGAAAAATTAGGAGTCAAAATTCGCTGTAAATATTTAAGAATTCTTTGAGAAAATGTATTTTTTAAAATTTTGTTTTGGGCTGGAGAGATGGCTCAGCGGTTAAGAGCACTGGCTGCTCTTCCAGAGGTCATGAGTTCAATTCCCAGCAACCACATGGTGGCTCACAACCATCCATAATGAAATCTGGTGCCCTCTTCTGGCCTGCAGATATACCTGCAGACAGAACACTGTATACACAATAAATAAATCTTTAAAAAAAAAATTTGTTTCATAAATGTTTAAAATTTTAAAGGAAGCTTATTGACTATTCTTTCGTCTATCATCTATCATCTATCTATCTATCTACCCACTCACCCACCCAGAGTTCCATGTAGCCCAGACTCTTGTAAACTTGCTTTGTAGCAGAGGATGACCTGGAGCACCTGACCCTCCTGCCTCTACCCCTCGAGTGATGAGGTGTCTCTCTCCATCTCTCTCTCCTTCCCTCCTTTTCTTTTCCTGTTTTTGAGAAGGGGTCTCCTGTAGCCCAGGCTGATCTAAACCGGCTGTGTAGCTGACGATGACCTTGGACTCCTGATGCTCCTGTTGTCCTTTTCCACAAGCTGGAACCTCAGCCATGTACTACCACACGGGACTAAATAACTACATTTCTGAATAGGACCAATAGTCACCAATGTTTCTCTTAACAGTGACTCTTAAAGTTGTTTTAATGAGCTGGGGATTGAACCCAGGGCTAGACACATGCTTCCTAAGTATACTGTCTCTGAGTGATGTCCCTAACCCTAAAAATTTTCTGTTTTCTAATCTAGTTATAGGTAGAAATATGGAGTCTAAGTCAAATCTAAAGGTTTAAAGTAATTACTGTATTGAATTTGAATAACGTGAATATTAATTAGATGAAAGTAATCCTGAGCAGTCTTGTCTACATAAAGGCCACCCTCCATTATAATGGAAATTATAATTTGACCTATTTTAGTGTTTTAAAAATAACTTGCTCATGACATTTGGCCAGTGACAAATATTCTGTGCATCTACAGTGAAAGAAAGATGGGTACATTTAGGAAGAAATGACCAGAGCAGTGGTCCCAGCAATAATTCCTAGAGCAGTGTTTCTCAACTTCCCTGACCCTTTAATATGATTCCTTATATAAGTTGTGTATAAGGAATTATATACATTCCCCCAACCATAAAATTAGTTTTGTTGCTACTTTATAATTATAAAATATCTGTGCTTTCTGATGGTCTTAGGCAACCCCTGTGAAAGGGTCATTCATCCCCAAAGGAGTACTGACCCACAGGTTGAGAACCACTGCCAAGGGTGTTCTGGTCTTGTCATCAGAATGGGCTTAGTCACAATCCTTCCCTAAGCTGTTTTTTTCTCTTGTTTTCTTTTGAAATGGTCTCATGTAGTGTAGGCTCACTTTGAACTCTGACCTGACCCGCGGGTCCTAGTAATTCATGGGGGCGAGGAGGACCGCAACCTGAAAAAACGGGCGAGAGAGGGAAAGGACTCAAGGAAGCAATTGCTTGTCAAGAGCCATGTATTTGAGCGCAAAGCGCTTTTTTATAATATGTTTTACAAGGGGAGGAGGTGAGAGGGGCCAGGTGGTAGGAAAGTACAGAATCTTCTTGGCCTGTGCCCTGGACATTGTATGATCTACCCCTTTTTCTCAGAAGACACGGTACACTGCTTTGAATCAGTCTGTAACTGCCAACCCATTTTTCTTCAGAAGACACGGTACAATGCTTTGAATCAATCTGTAACTGCCAACCTGGAACTTTGTGGTTGCCAGGAGTATGAAGCTGCAGGGAACATTGTGCAGGTGGGGAGAGGTAGGGGGTGAGGGTGAGAGGCGAGGGTCTTGGCTTCTGACATCTCCCCCTTCTGTGTTTAGATGGAGAGGGCGTCTAGTGATCAATCCCAACTACATGAATTTAGAATTTTGGAGGTCTAAACGTGGGAGGTCTCGGACAAGTTCACAACCCCAAGACATTGGTGTGAGGCGAGTCACGCTGATGGTCAAAGGCTTTAGGCTGATGATGATAGGCAATGTTAAGGAACCCCGAGGTGGGTGAAAGGAGGGTGAGGGCCCTGTCTTAGGCTATGTAGGCTGCACCCACTCCCAGCACCACACACTCCTTTTCGGCTGCATTGGGTGGGCCCCTGGGAAGTGGACCTACAATAATCCCATCATCGGGCTAACTCACAGCCGTCCTAATCCCTTTGTGAATGCCCAGGTTAT
>CAJQZJ010000541.1:2977203-2995341 GCA_907164525.1 Lophiomys imhausi | reverse complement strand
CTTCTACTTGGAGTAGAATAGGGGGTGCTGTCAGGAGCTGATATGTCACGATATCAAAAAAAATCTTAATTTAAGACCACATCTTTGAATGCCATATTCTGCAGATCTCTTGGGGTTTTTGAAGATGCCCTATCTATCTCTTGTATTTAGATAAGCAAATGTTGCTTGTCTCTTAACAACTTGATTACTGAGTAGCTTAGAGAATATCTGTGATAGACTGTCTTAGTAGCTAACAAGGTGACATGCATGCATGACTAGGAGTTTGTTTTTCTTAACTATCTTAAACAGTTTAAGACAGTATCAAGAGGCCAGAGCTTCACATTTCATTTTTAAGTATCTCTAGGTACGATACCATTAGGAAGTGTTACCTTAAATTTTGTATCAATATACAAAGATCTATTCAAATGTGGCTAAAATATACTCTTAATTTTGTATCAATATACAAAGATCAATGCCTATGCGGCCCAATACAATCTTAATATTGTGTCCATATACAAGGGTCAATACCATTGTGGCCAACTATAATCTTAATTTTGTATCAATATACAAATATCAATACCGACATAGACCAATACAATCTTATTTTTGCACAATAAACAATGGTCAATACCACTTTAGCCAAATATACTATTAATTTTGTATCAATATACAAGGGTATAAGGGCATATTCAATAATGTGACCTTTCTTCTTGATCCTTCCTGTGCTGTCTATGTCTCAGTTTTTCTCAAGTCTGTGCATTCCTACATAGGAGATAAAGAAGGATACAGAAAAGGGAAAGAAGGAATACCCTGGGTCTAACCTCCAAAACCCATTAAACAGGACCATTTAACAACTTGTAATCTCTTCCCCTAAATAACAGAGTTTTCAGTTGTCCTTCAAATAACCGAAAAAGGGGGGGGGGTCAGAGAAACACCCTCCCCACCCTCTGGGTATGGGACGTCGCTCTCTTAAAATGACTTCCTGCTGATTTGGGTCATAGTAAACCTGTTTGGGGCCCAAACCAAAATGGAAAAAATGGTTAAAAATGTTAGTACAATCCTTTTATGTTCAGTCCTTCTGTTCTCAGCTGTTTAGATGTCCTAAGGAGTTTGTAGGCAGAAGCTGAACTTCCAGGCTTTACTGAGGTTCTGGCTGGGGCATTGTGTAGAGCTGAATGGTCTTAGCGATATTGAGTTGTTGTGGTTGTAGGCTTTTGATGGAGACATCTATTGAGGGAGTCTGTCAGGCTGAATCATCTGAGTCACTCGTCTTCTTTTGGTGTCTGATTCTGACTTCTGCTGAGGTTTCCGTTGTCCAGTTGTCCCTGGGTTCCTTGAATGGATGCTTTGATTCTCCTGGAACGATAAGAACAGAGCCCTGCCCTAATCCTCACTCAGGGACAATCGCCCTCTTTTTTTTTTGGGGTGGGGGGTAGGTAATATTTCTCCTGAAGCAAATTTGGTTTTTGACAATATATAAAGTGTTATCTTTCAATCTGGTTTAAAGAAGAAATTATTTTGTTATTTTGGAGCTAAACCAGCTTTAGTGTATATATTTTGAGGTCTCGAAGGACAATTTGTTTGTGTTGTGTGGGCCTTTTGTAAGTAGCTTTTAAACTTAGGTCCTTCCAAATCCTATGTGTGTGTCTCTGCATTCTAATTATTGGGATCCGAGACCTGTGGTTCCCATCTGAGGGGATTAAAGATGTGTTCCACCACTCCTGGATCGAAGTTTTTCTTTATTTAGAGTTTGTTTTGTATCAGGCTGACCTTGAGCTCTGAGATCTGCCTGTTTCTGTCTCTAGTGTGTTGGGGTTAAGGGTGTACTCTTCTTGAATGATGGGATTAAGGGTGTGTACCCTCACCACCCTTTTCTGTGTAACTCTAGAATTTATAAGTCCACTAACTCTATGGTGCTCCTCCCGTCTCTGCTGAAGTTAAAGGCATGGGTTAACACCACATTTCTCCTGTATTTTACCTTAGCTCTATGTTTTTTCGACACTTGGAGGTTCATAAAACCAGGTTGAACGGCTGTGTCCTTTATTTTATTTACAGTGTTTTAACGTTGTTACCTGCTTTTTTTTTTTAATTAGTAAATTTATTTGTTTGTTGCTACAGGTTACATCCTTGACATATTGTCCTCTTTTCCTGCTTCCCAGCCCCACCCTCCCATGCTCTACTCCCTGACCCTTCCATCTTGTTCCTCTGGGGTGGAGTGTCCCTGCCTAACAGTCTCTCACCACAGATCAGGAGTCATATGAGGGCTGAGGGCCTCTTCATACACCGGGGGCCTATGAGGAAGTACTGCCAGTGAAAGGTGTCTCCTTGCTATGGGGGGGAAACTTAAAAAAAAAAAAACCAACAGACACACAAACCCACAAAAACAAAGAACAACAACAAAAAAAGAGAGGAAAAAGAAAGACCTTTCTGCCTGTTGACGCGGCCGAGGAAGCATCGCCGAAGGCTCTCTCATCTCCCTGCCGTCATGTCTAAGTCAGAGTCTCCCAAGGAACCGGAGCAGCTGCGGAAGCTCTTCATTGGAGGGCTGAGCTTCGAAACGACCGACGAGAGTCTGAGGAGCCATTTTGAGCAATGGGGGACACTCACCGACTGTGTGGTAATGAGAGATCCAAACACCAAGAGATCCAGGGGCTTTGGGTTTGTTACATATGCCACTGTGGAGGAAGTGGATGCCGCCATGAATGCTAGACCACACAAGGTGGATGGAAGAGTTGTGGAACCCAAGAGAGCGGTGTCAAGAGAAGATTCCCAGAGACCAGGTGCCCACTTAACTGTGAAGAAGATCTTTGTTGATGGTATTAAAGAAGACACTGAAGAACATCACCTCCGAGACTATTTTGAGCAGTATGGGAAAATTGAAGTGATTGAAATTATGACTGACAGAGGCAGTGGGAAGAAGAGGGGCTTTGCTTTTGTCACCTTTGATGACCACGACTCTGTGGATAAGATTGTTATTCAGAAATACCATACTGTGAATGGCCACAACTGTGAAGTAAGAAAAGCCTTGTCAAAGCAGGAGATGGCTAGTGCTTCATCCAGCCAGAGAGGTCGAAGTGGTTCCGGAAACTTTGGTGGTGGTCGTGGAGGCGGTTTCGGTGGCAATGACAATTTTGGTCGAGGAGGGAACTTTAGTGGTCGTGGTGGCTTTGGTGGCAGCCATGGTGGTGGTGGATATGGTAGCAGTGGGGATGGCTATAATGGATTTGGTAATGATGGAAGCAATTTTGGAGGTGGTGGAAGCTACAATGATTTTGGCAATTACAATAATCAGTCTTCAAATTTTGGACCAATGAAAGGGAGGAAACAGCCAGGCGGTGGTGGCGCACGCCTTTAATCCCAGCACTTGGGAGGCAGAGGCAGGCGGATCTTTGTGAGTTCGAGGCCAGCCTGGTCTACAAAGTGAGTCCAGGACAGCCAAGGATACACAGAGAAACCCTGTCTCGAAAAACCAAAAAAAAAAAAAAGAAAGGGAGGAAACTTTGGAGGCAGGAGCTCTGGCCCTTATGGTGGTGGAGGCCAGTACTTTGCTAAACCACGAAACCAAGGTGGCTATGGAGGTTCCAGCAGTAGCAGCAGTTATGGCAGCGGCAGGAGGTTCTAACTGCAGCCAGGAAACAAAGCTTAGCAGGAGAGGAGAGCCAGACAAGTGACAGGGAAGCTACAGGTTACAACAGATTTGTGAACTCAGCCAAGCGCAGTGGTGGTAGGGCCTAGCTGCTACAAAGAAGACATGTTTTTAGACAATACTCACGTGTGTGGGCAGAAAATCTCTAGGACTGCATTTGTGACTAATTGTATAACAGGTTGTTTTAGTTTCTGTTCTGTGGAAAGGGTAAAGCATTCCAACAAGGGGTTTAATGTAGACCTTTCACCCATGCTGTTGATTGCTAAATGTAATAGTCTGATCATGGCGCTGAATAAATGTGTCTTTTTTTTTTAATGTGCTGTGTAAAGTTAGTCTACTCTGAAGCCATCTTGGTAAATTTCCCCAACAGTGTGAAGTTAGAATTTCTTCAGGGTGGTGCCAAGTTCCATTTGGAATTTATTTATGGTTGCTTGGGTGAAGAAGCCATTGTCTTCAAAAACAAAACCTTGGTATAGTTAAACTGCCAGTTGCTGTTGTGACTTTAATGAGTTTCACCATTGAAAGGGTCATCCAAGCAAGATCACAGTTTGGTTTTAAAATGGTTGTTGGCACACCCTATGAAATAATATTTGAATTATGGTATCAGATAAATAACAGATGGGAATGAAGCTTGTGTACCATCCATTATCATGTGTAATCAATAAACGATTTAATTCTCTTGAAAAAAAAAGAAAGAGAAAAAAAGAGGGAAAGGAAAAAGAAAAAGAAATGAAAAGAAAAAAGAAATTTATGTCCATGTTCCTTTTGGTGCGTTGGTTGTAGTACAGATATCCTGTACGATATAGCTAAAATCCTATTAAAAGTGAATAGATGCCATGTGCATCCTTCTGAGTCTGGGTTAGCTCACTCACGATGAGCTTCTCTAGATCCATCCATTTGGTTGCAAATTGCATGATTTCATTGTTTCTTATAGCTGAGTAATATTCCATTGTATAGATGTACCACAATTTTTTAATCCATTCTTCAGTTGAGGGACATCTGGGTTGTTTCCAGTTTCTAGCTATTACAAATAAGGCTGCTATGAACAAAGATGAGGAGACTTCCCTATGTCTCCGTGAGGTGTCCTTTGGGTGTATACCCAGAAGTGGTATGGCTGGGTCCTGAGGCAAAGTTATTCCAAGGTTTCTAAGATATCTCCAGACAGACCTCCATAGTGGTTGCACAAGTCTGCACCCCCAGCAGCAATGGAGGAGGGTTCCCCTTTCTCCACACCCTCGCCAGCATGTGCTGTCATTTGAGCTCTTTATCTTAGCCATTCTAACAGGTGTAAGTGGAATCTCAGAGTCGTCTTGAGTTGCATTTCTCTGATGATTAAGGATGTTGAGCATTTCTTCAGGTGACTCTCGCCCATTAGGGATTCCTCCTTTGTGAATTCTCTATTTAGCTCCGTCTCCCATTTTTTGATTGGATTATTTGGTTTCTTGGCATTTAGTTTCTTGAGTTCTTTGTAGATTTTAGATAATAGCCCTCTATCAGATGTGGGGTTGGTGAAGATTTTCTCCCAGTCTGTAGGCTGCCGTTTTGTTCGAATGACAGTGTCTTTTGCCTTACAGAAGCTTTTCAGTTTCATGAGGTCCCATTTATTGATTGTTGATCTCAGGTCCTGAGCTGTTGGTGTTCTGTTCAGGAAGTTGTCACCTGTGCCAATGAGTTCGAGGGTTTCTCCTACTTTTTCTTCTATTATCTTTAGTGTGGCTGGCCTTATGTTAAGGTCTTTGATCCACTTGGAATTAAGTTTTGTACAAGGTGATAGGTATGGGTCTAATTTCATTCTTTTACAAGTAGACATCCAGTTGGACCAGCACCATTTGTTGAAGATGCTGTCCTTCTTCCATTGTGCGGTTTTGGCTTCTTTTTTTTTTGGTTTTTTCGAGACAGGGTTTCTCTGTGTATGCTTGGCTGTCCTGGACTCACTTTGTAGACCAGGCTGGCCTCGAACTCACAAAGATCCGCCTGCCTCTGCCTCCCAAGTACTGGGATTAAAGGCGTGCGCCACCACCGCCCGGCAACGGTTTTGGCTTCTTTGTCAAAGATTAGTTGGCCATAGGTGTGTGGGTCCATGTTTGGGTCTTCAATTCGATTCCATTGATCCACTGGTCTGTTTCTATACCAGTACCATGCTGTTTTTATTATTATTGCTCTGTAGTACAGCTTGAAATCTGGGATGGTGATACCTCCAGATGCTTTTTTATTGTACAGGATTGATTTAGCTATTCTGGGCTTTTTGTTGTTCCATATGAAGTTGAGTATAGCTTTTTCCAAGTCTATAAAGAATTGTGTTGGTATTTTGATAGGAATTGCATTGAATCTATATATTGCTTTTGGTAGAATAGCCATTTTTATTATGTTGATCCTACCTATCCATGAGCATGGGAGATCTTTCCATCTTCTTTTTTTTTTTTTTTTTTAAGATTTATTTATTATGTATACAGTGTTCTGTCTGCAGGTGTATCTGCAGGCCAGAAGAGGGCACCAGATTTCATTATGGATGGTTGTGAGCCACCATGTGGTTGCTGGGAATTGAACTCATGACCTCTGGAAGAGCAGCCAGTGCTCTTAACCGCTGAGCCATCTCTCCAGCCCAATCTTTCCATCTTCTAAATGCCTCTTCCATTTCTTTCCTCAAGGGCTTGAAGTTCTTGTTGTATAGGTCCTTTACTTGCTTGGTTAGAGTTACCCCCAGGTATTTTATATTGTTTGTGGCTATTGTGAAGGGGGTTGTTTCCCTTATTTCTTTTTCGGTATGCTTGTTTGTTATATAAAGAAGGGCTTCTGATTTTTTTGAGTTAATTTTGTATCCAGCCACCTTGCTGAAGTTGTTTATCAGCTGTAAGAGTTCTTTGGTGGAGTTTTGGGGGTCGCTTATGTATACTAACATATCATCTGCGAATAGGGATAATTTGACTTCTTCATTTCCAATGTTTATCCCTTTGATCTCCTTTAGTTGTCTTATTGCTCTAGCAAGAACTTCAAGTACTATATTGAAGAGATATGGTGAAAGTGGACATCCTTGTCTTGTCCCTGAGTTTAGAGGAAATGCTTCAAGCTTCTCTCCATTTAATTTGATGTTGGCCACTGGCTTGCTGTATATTGCCTTTATTATTTCTAGGTATGGTCCTTGTATGCCCGTTCTCTCCAGGACTTTTAGCATGAAGGGGTGTTGGATTTTGTCAAATGCTTTTTCTGCATCTAGTGAGATTATCATGTGGTTTTTTTCTTTCATCTTGTTTATATGGTGAATTACATTGATAGACTTTCGTATATTGAACCATCCCTGCATTCCAGGGATGAAGCCTACTTGATCATGATGTATGATATTTTTTATGTGTTCTTGAATTCGGTTTGCTAGTATTTTATTAAGTATCTTTGCATCTATGTTCATGAGGGAGATTGGTCTGAAGTTCTCTTTCTTTGTTGGGTCTTTGTGTGGTTTAGGAATCAGAATGACAGTGGCCTCATAGAATGAGTTTGGCAGTGTTCTTTCTGTTTCTATGTGGTGGAAGAGTTTGAAAAGTAATGGTGTTAGTTCCTCTTTGAAGGTCCGGTAGAATTCCGTGCTAAAGCCATCTGGCCCTGGGCTTTTTTTGGTTGGGAGATTATTAATGACTGTTTCTATTTCCTTAGGGGTTATTGGGCTGTTTAAGCTGTTAATCTGATTTTGATTTAGTTTTGGTAGGTGGAATTTATCGAGGAAATTGTCCATTTCACTTAGGTTTTCAAATTTGGTGGAGTATAGATTTTTAAAGTAGGACCCAAATATTTTCTGGATCTCCTCGATGTCTGTTGTTATTTCTCCCTTTTCATTTCTGATTTTGTTGATTTGGGTTCTTTCTCTTTGCCTTTTAGTTAATTTGGCTAGGGGTCTGTCTATTTTGTTGATTTTCTCGAAGAACCAACTCTTGGTTTCATTGATTCTTTGTATAGTTCTTTTTGATTCTAAGTTGTTGATTTCAGCCCTAAGTTTGATGATTTCCTGCCTTCTGCTCCTCTTGGGCGTGTTTGCTTCTTTTTTTTCCAATTCACCCAGCTTAGCTGTTAATTCACTAATATGAGCTGTCACAATTTTCTTTTTGAATGCACTTAGTGCTATGAACTTTCCTCGTAGCACAGCTTTTATTGTATCCCATAGGTTTGGGTATGTTGTGTCTTCATTGTCGTTGGATTTTAAGAAGTCTTTGATTTCCTTCTTTATTTCTTCCCTGACCCAGTGGTCATCCAGTAAGGAGCTGTTCAATTTCCATGTGTGTGTAGGCTTTCTGTTGATTCTTTTGCTGTTGAAGACCAGCTTTATTCCGTGGTGGTCTGATAAGATACAAGGGGTTATTTCAATTTTCTTGTATCTGTTGAGGCTGTCTTTGTGTCCAACGATATGGTCGATTTTGGAGAAGGTTCCATGGGGTGCTGAGAAAAAGGTGTATTCCTTTGTGTTTGGGTGAAACGTTCTGTAGATGTCTGTTAGGTCCATTTGTTTCATGATCTCTGTTAGACTCAATATTTCTCTGTTTGGCCTCAGTCTTGATGATCTGTCCATTGTTGTGAGTGGGGTGTTGAAGTCTCCCACTACTAATGTATTGTGATCGATGTGCGATTTAAGTTTTAGAAGTGTTTCTTTTACAAAAGTAGGTGCCTTTGTATTTGGGGCATAGATGTTCAGTATTGAGATTTCCTCTTGATGAATATTCCCTTTAATGAGTATATAATGCCCTTCTTTGTCTTTTTTCATTAACTTCAGTTGGAAGTCTGTTTTGTTTGATATTAGGATGGCTACTCCAGCTTGCTTTCTGGGTCCATTTGCTTGGAAAACCTTTTCCCAGCCCTTTACTCTGAGGTAGTGACTATCTCTGGTAGTGAGATGTGTTTCTTGTATGCAGCAAAGGGACGGGTCTTGCTTGCGGATCCACTCTGTAAATCTGCGTCTTTTTATTGGGGAGTTGTGACCATTGATGTTAATGGATATTAGTGACCTGGGGTTGTTGTTTCCCATTAGTTTGGTATAGGTGATGGTCCTGTGCCTCTTTTGGTTTAGTTACTGAGGGGTTTTCTATTCCCTTTTTTTTTGGGTGAAGTTTTCTTCTCTGGGATGGAATTTTCCTTCTACGATTTTCTGTAGGGCTGGGTTTGTGGGGAGATATTGTTTAAATTTTATTTTGTCATGGAATATCTTGTTTTCTCCATCTATGTTGATAGAGAGTTTTTCTGGGTATAGTAGTCTGGCTGGGCACCTATGATCTCTCAGGACTTGTAGGATATCTGTCCAGGCCCTTCAAGCTTTTTCTGAGGAGAAGTCAGGTGTAATTCTGATGGGTCTGCCATTGTATGTGACTTGGCCTTTTTCTCTTACAGCTTTTAATATCCTTTCTTTGTTCTGTACATTTGGTGTTTCAATTATTATGTGGCGAGAGGAGTTTCTTTTCTGATCTAATCTGTTCGGTGTTCTGTAAGCCTCTAGGATTTTTATTGGCATCTCTTTTTTCAGGTTTGGGAAGTTTTCTTCTATGACTTTGTTGAAGATATTTCCTGGACCTTGGAATCGGGAGTCTTCTCTTTCCTCTATGCCTATGATTCTTAGGTTCCATCTTTTCATTGAGTCCTTGATTTCTTGGATGTTGTGGGTGAGAGATTTTTTAGCTTTCTCGTTTTCTTTGGATGTTGTACTGATTTCTTCCATCGAATCTTCCATGCCTGAGATCCTGTCTTCCATCTCTTGCATCCTATTGTTGATACTCGCATCCGTAGTTCCTGTTCTCTTCCCTTGGTTCTCCACTTCCTCTTTTAACTCTGACTGTGTTTTCTTTATTGTTTCTATTTCTATTTTCATGTCTTGTATGGTATTGTTCGTTTTGTACATTTCCTTCTCCAGCTTACTTGTTTTTGTCTGAAAATCTTTCATTACTTTGTCTTTTTCCTGTTCAAGCTCTATCACCTTAGCTTGGAGCTCTTTAATGTTATTGTTCATTGTTTTGGCTTGTAAAATTGTGGCTTCTTTGAATATCTTCATAGATTTAAGTTCAACCAGCTTCTTGATTGCAGAATCAACCTGGTTCTTAACAAAACTTGTGAGACGGTTAAAAGCCCAAGGGCCAAACGAGAGAAGCAAGAAAATGCCAACAAGGGGTCCTAGTAAACTAGGCAACAGGGTGGTGAGCCAAGGAGAGGTAGAGAACCATTTTTGATACCATGACTCTTGTTGTTCTCTGGCTCTTTTTCTTTCTTCTAAACTCTTTTTGACCTTATCCAGACTATTTTGAACAAGGCCTGTCTTATCAGAGTAAAAGCAACATTCTTCTCTGAGGGCCACACAGAGACCCCCTTCCTTAAGGAAGACAAGGTCAAGTCCTCTCCTGTTCTGTAACACTACCTCAGAAAGAGAAGCCACAAAATCCTTAAGGTCTTGTATTCCTTCCCTCAAATTATTTAAGTCTTTGTCAATGAGGGATTGGAGATGAGCATAGTGATTATTGGAAGTCACCAAGGAAGCGATACCTATGCCTGCTCCGATAAAACTGATTCCTAGAACAACAGACAAGACAAGGTGAGGGCAGTCAGGGGTTCTCTCTTGGTTCTCAGAGAGAGTCCTCGATCTATGAAGTTGAGGAAGGATTCTGGGTCATGAATGAAAAAATGTGGGAGAATGGTAACAACTACATAGTAATCTCTGAGGTCCTGGAGCAGTCTCCATCTACCCCCTTTCTTTTGTATCACAAAAATGGGTGTATTCCAAGGGGAGGTGGAGGGTTCAATGTGGCCAGCATCTAATTGTTCCTGCACTAACTGCATGGCCGCTGAAAGTTTATGTTGGGGGAGGGGCCACTGGTCGATCCAGACAGGGGAATCTGACTTCCAGGTGATTTTATCTGCCTGGCATGCAGGAGGAGCAATGGCCCTTAAGAAAAATTTGAATCATAACCTAGTCCTGAGCGTGAGGTTTTTGGTGTAACAGCAATTGGGGTGGGGATCCCTTGGTTGTTTTTGCCCAAGCCTTGTCCAGGGATGAACCCCTGATCCAGCATCTGGTGGGTAACAGCCATAGAGGGGCTAAACATAAGGACTCCCATTTGACTCAATACATCTCGACCCCATAAGTTTATAGGGAGGCCAGGTACAATGAATGGCCTAACATGTCCAGTATTACCCTCAGGATCCTCCCAAGTTAGCAACTGGGAGCTCTGAAGGGTGTTGGTGGACTGGCCAATGCCTTGGAGGTGGGTTAAAGAAGGCTGACAGGGCCAAGAGGGGGGCCAGGAGGCCTGTGAGATAACTGTGGAGTCCGCTCCTGAATCAAGAATGCCTTTAAAGGTTTTGTCATTGAGTTTAAGTTTTAGCTGTGGGCGTTCTTGTGAGAGTTTTTGGACCCAATAGACATCAGAGGACCCTGGGGTGGAGGCACCCCGGGATGGGCCCAAAGGGGGTGTTGAGGTGTCCAATGGAAGGGGGAGGGCCTGTGCAAGGTGTTGTCCCCGGCGGATGTGAAGAGGCCCTCTGGAGCTAGAGGCCAGTACTTTGATTTCCCCAGAGTAATCGTTATCAACAATCGAAGGGAAGATAGTAATGCCTTGGAGTGTGGCAGACGCTCTGCCCAAGATAAGAAAGTAAATCTGGGGTGGGGGAGGCCCAAAGACACCAGTAGGGATTATCTGAACTCCTCTTTCAGGTTCTAATATTGTATTGGAGGGGGCACAGAGGTCCAATCCTGCACTCCCTGGGGTAGCCCTATGGAGGGCTGAGGTTGGTTTGGGAGTTGTTGATGGAGGGTTTGGTGTGGCCCTGTCTGGCTGTTCCCCGAGGCCGGCAGGAAGGAGACTGGCTGAGGGGCCCGGGGCTGGCCCCGCATCCCGTTTCCCGGAAGGGGAGGGAGGGGATTGCCCAGAATATCAGTTTTGGAGCGGCAGGAATTAGCCCAGTGTTTGCCTCGCTTGCAGCGAGGGCAAGGGGTCGTTGGAGGTGGACGCTCTACCCTTAGCTGAGGGTGGGGTAGAGTTATAAGTTTACCTTGAGGGAACTGTTTAACAAAATGACCCAGTTGACCACATTTGAAACAGGCGGACCCGGTGGCCCCACCACTAGTGGCTGTTCCCATAGCCAGATGGATGGCTTGTGAGACCTTTTGGGCAAAGGGATCTACATCTCTGCAGATACGGATCATTTCATCCAAGTCTTTATCTTTATATTTTCCTCGAAGGGCAGCCCTACAGGCAGAATTAGCATTTTCATAAGCAAGCTGTTGGAGAAGTTTATTTTCTCCCTGGCCAGGTCCCAAGGACCTCTCAGCTGCCTCTAGGAGGCGAGCAACAAAATCTGAAAACTCTTCTTGATTGCCTTGAGTAATCTTAGTCAAGGGAGAAAGAACAGAGCCTTTCATGAGAATGGCTCTCCAGGCACTCATAGCTGCCGAAGAGGACTGAGCTAAGAGACCCAGAGAAAATTTTTTTTGTATTTGGTTAGAGGCATATTTTCCTCGACCTAGGAGTTTATCAAGCGTCCACTTGTTGGAGGGAGAACGTGTGCTCGAGAGATTGGCTTGTGCCTGAGACCTGCAGCGGTCGGCCCAATCAGCCTGCCAAGAAAGGAACTGTCCCCGAGTCAGGACTGACTGGGCGACAGTGAGCCATTCATTGGGAGTTAAGTATCCGCCTCCACCGAGACTCTCAAGGAGGGAGAGAGTGAAGGGGACATTGGGGCCATAATTTCTAATGGCCAAATTTAACTTTTCAAGATGTTTAAAACGGAGTTTTTTAAAGACTGTGGGGTTACTTGTATCTTCGTTATCGCTTTCATTGTCAATTTCTGAATTGGGCTCGTCCTCAGAGGAATCAGCCTCAGTCTCAGGTCAGGGACGAGTTGTTCCAGAGGGCTTGTGAGAAGGATGAGAAGAGGAAGCAGGCACAAGGCGGGAGGGGGGAGGTGCGACAGGCATGGAGGAGGGGGGACGCCGAGCACTGGGCCAAGCAGCTGGGGGAGGCGGTGGAGTCTGTCGGGACTCGGAATCAGAGGCTGCGGGTGCCTGCGAGGGAGGGACCTGTGACCGGGTGACTGGAAAGGCTAGGTGGAGAGAATCTGGAGGAGGGGCAGAGGAAGAACAAAGGACCGAGAGACGTGAAACTTGTTTTTGGAGGCAGAGGATGTCTGTCAGTTCACGAACCTGAGAAGCAAGGCAGTCTCGCATATCGGAAAGAGAGTTAGGCAAGGTGATAGGGAAGGTTGGAAAGGCAGAAGGCACGCTGAGAGGAGGCCAGTCAGGATTGTGATAGCGGGCGGCTTCATCCTCAAGGGAGGGGGCACCACCGGGCCCCAAAGGCTCTGGGTCGGGCGGGGGGGGGGAGCGGCCAGAGCTGTCGGCTGAGAGGGTGGCAGAGGAGAAGAATGTTGTTTAATAGGAAGGCAGGGAGGGCAGAGGGAAGCAGATTTTTGAAGGACAGGGTTGCAAAGGTGAGTGGAGGAGGGAGTCCACGGGTCAGAGACAGCTGGAGAATCAAAAGGAGGAGGCTCGAGAGAATGCAAATCTGGATAAAGGCGAGGCGGATCGGAAGGAGGGGAGTCCTGTTCAGGGGGTATGTCTATAAGAGTGAAAGGAATGGAGGCCTGAGACGGAGACTGAGAGGGGTGACGAGAAGAGCAGGTAGAATTTGGCCTGGACTGTGACAGACAATATTCTGCAACAGATAAAAGTTGACGCTTTCCTATATCCTTATCAACATCTTTAATAATGTCCCTAATAATACCCCAGAAAGAGAAAATTGTCGCAGGAAGAGGAGAATTGTCTTCATTTTTGATTTTTTCATTTAACTCGCGGCCTACCTTTTGCCATTTCTTTGGATGAATAGTAGGACCATCTATTATGAACCACTGACAGCTTTTATCAACAAACACAAAGAAATTTATAAGATCCTTCTTTTTAACCCTTATTCCTCTCTCTCTGAGTGTATGTTTGAGGTCCTTTACAAAGGATGCCTCCTTTGACAGAGAATGGCCCATTCTTATGGGACGGAAATGAAAATAGACTCACTCGAGGACGACAGGTCGCGGGTGACGATCGCTGTCTTGCTCAATCTTAATGTCCTGTACACGCTTCGTCGAGAGTCCATCCGGAGGGGTCCGTGCCTCGAGCCTCACGTTGGGCGCCACGTGACCCGACCCGCGGGTCCTAGTAATTCGTGGGGGCGAGGAGGACCGCAACCTGAAAAAAGAACGGGCGAGAGAGGGAAAGGACTCAAGGAAGCAGTTGCTTGTCAAGAGCCATGTATTTGAGCACAAAGCGCTTTTTTATAATATGTTTTACAAGGGGAGGAGGTGAGAGGGGCCAGGTGGTAGAAAAGTACAGAATCTTCTTGGCCTGTGCCCTGGACATTGTATGATCTACCCATTTTTCTCAGAAGACACGGTACACTGCTTTGAATCAGTCTGTAACTGCCAACCCATTTTTCTTCAGAAGACACGGTACAATGCTTTGAATCAATCTGTAACTGCCAACCTGGAACTTTGTGGTTGCCAGGAGTATGAAGCTGCAGGGGACATTGTGCAGGTGGGGAGAGGTAGGGGGTGAGGGTGAGAGGCGAGGGTCTTGGCTTCTGACAGAACTCCTGATCCTCCCAATTTTACCTGCTGAGTCCTGGGATTATAGACATAAGGCACATGCCTGATTAGTCTGTTTTTTGTTTTGTTTTGTTTTGTTTTTTAATCTGTCACTTAGTTTGGTAACTCAAGTGTCTTTATTACAGGTGGAATGATACTTCATAATAAAGAATTGTCTTTTACTTATGAAAGTGATGAGGTTATAAGTGTGAAGCCTCCAGTGCTGTTTTCCTTCCCAGAAAGCGGCAGCACATTCTAAGAAGCCATGCAGCAGAGAGGAGCAGCTGCTCCACCCCAGAGATGGTGAGCCTGATTTCTGGGAAGAGGCAGCCAGTTCCTTAGCTGTAAATAGGCCATTAAGACTCAGCTTGTTAAGACTGAAGGCTCTGGGCTCCCAGGGGAACTAACCCCAAAGGACTATGACGTCTTTACTCTGGCATGTGGAGAGGACAAAGTGCCCCAGAGAAGAAAACTGCGGTGACAGCAAGCAAAGAGACTCTGTGGGACTGGGCTACATCCTTGTCTGCCTGAATATTCATTCAGGTCAAGCCACTCCTCCTCTAGCTGGGGCCAGCTCTTTGTCGGTGAAATAGGACAGGCAAAAGGAGTAGAGATTCAAAGCCTGCCTGAGTGCCTATCAAGCTCATGTTTCAAAATGGAAAATGGAAAAGAATGTAGAGGATGAATGCTGGGGCTACAGTTCAGTGGAGAGCCCTTGCCGAAGCCCTGGGGTCCTCAGCCATGTATGTATGTGTATATGTATCCTTGCAGAGGTCCTCTGAACCGTGTGTGTGTGTGTGTGTGTGTGTGTGTGTGTGTCCTTCTTGCAGAGGATCTGAGTTCACTTTCCAGCACCTACATTGGTCAGCCTGTAACTCCAGCTCCAGGAGATCCAACACTCTCTTCTGACCTCCTTAGGCATCAGCTCTCATATCATACGTACATACATACAAACACACACACACCACTACCACCAACAATAATAATTTTTTAAGTTGTTGGGATTCTATGAAAGAAACCCTATGTGAAGTCTTTCTGTAACATTGCACAACAAATAGCCAAAAGAAGTTACACAATGAGAGGAAGAATGTGTAAATGATATCAAGAAGTAGATATCTGAATACATAAGGAGCTCCAAAAATTCAACAGCAAAAGCAAGCAAACAAATTGTCAACCAACCAACAGTGGACAGTTGAGCTAAGTAGACACTTCTCAAAAGAGAACATACAGATGGTCCACAAGTAGATGCGACATGTTCAACATCACCTTAAGAGATGAAATTAAAAGCCACTAGGAGGCACCACCTCACCCTAGTCTGAATAGCTGTTATCAGAAATGAACAACACGTGCCAGGGAGGACACAGAGAAAAGGAAAGCCCGTGGGCTTTCCCATTAGTGGGAATATGAGTCGTCCACCATTATGGAAAATAGTGTAGAGATTCCTTAAAAACTAAGAGTAGAGCTATCCTATTTTCCACTATTCCTACTACCAGGTATATCTGTCTATTCAATGAAAATGAAAGCAATATAAATATATATATATATATACTCATGTAGCACAGCCTAACCTCAAATTCCTTATGTAGCTGAAGATGACTTTGAACTTCTGATCTCCTGTCTACCTCTCAAATGCTGAGTTACAGGCAGGTGCTACCATGTTCCTTTTATGTGGTATTGGGGTTCAAACCCAGGGTCTTGGGCATGTTAGGCAAGCACTTTACCAGCTAAGCTATAGTCCAGGACTTTGTTTATTTTTGAGATAAACTTACACTATAACGTCCAAACTGGCCTGGAACTCACTGTGTATGTACTCCAGACTAACCTCAAACTCTTACTGATCTTCCTGTATCAGCTTCCATAGTGTTCGGATTACAGGTGTACTGTGCCCTGTTGAAATCTGTGGTTTTTTTTTTTTTTTTTTTTTTTTTGGTTTTTCGAGACAGGGTCTCTCTGTGTATCCTTGGCTGTCCTGGACTCACTTTGTAGACCAGGCTGGCCTCGAACTCACAGTGATCCGCCTGCCTCTGCCTCCCAAGTGCTGGGATTAAAGGCGTGCGCCACCACCGCCCGGCTGAAATCTGTGTTTTTGATGTTGTTTTCTGTTGGTAATTTTTTGTCTTCTTTTGGAGACAGGATCCCACTCTGTAGCCCTGTCTGGCTTGGAACTCACTGTGTAGAGTAAGTTGGTCTTAAACTCACAAGAGATCCGCCTGTGTCTGCCTCCCAAGTGTTGGGATTAAAGTTTGTGTACCAGAACATCTGGGTCTTGGTAATGTTTTTTTGAGACAGGATCTCATGTAGCCCAGGCTAGCCTTGGACTTGACAGGCAGCCAAGGATGGCCTTGAACTCTGCATTCTCCTGCCTCCACCTCCAATGCTGTGGTTACAGGCACATGTCCCTATAACTAGTTGAAACAATGTTTTATTTCTTTAAAAAGATGTATTCATTTTTATTTTTTGTATATTGTTTGCCTGCATCTATGAGTTACAGACAGTTGTGAGCCATCACGTGGATGCTGGATTGGAAACTGGGTCCTCTGGAAGAACAGCAAATACTCTTAACCACAGAACGATCTATCCCACTCTTAAGAATGTAGATGAGATAACCAAACTCGCATTCCTCTTCCCTGCTGTCCTATTTCCAGTAGACATTAAATGGAAATAGCTTATCAACTGAGGGGCAGATAAGGAAAATGTGGTACATGTCCACAACTGAATTATTTTCAGCCATAAGTGAAGAGATGGGGGAAAGCTCATCAACATGAAAAGAAGCAAGAGGTTCTGGCCTGCAATTACATCAGTGCAATAACAGTGACTGAACCTTTCATCACGCTAGAAAAAAAGTTTTCACCACAAAGAATGATAGATGGCTGGGCCTACCAGCCCACACCTTTAAATCCCGGCAGGGAGAGAGAGGCAGGTGGATCTCTTTGAATTCAAGGCCAGCCTGGTCTACATAGTGAGTTCCAAGCCAGCCAAGGGTCCATAGTGAGAACCTGTTTTAAAATAACAAGGGAAGGAAGGAAAGAAGAAAAAAAGAAAGGAAACAGGGGCAGTAGGGAGGAAGAAGGGAGGAGGAGGAGAAGAAAAAGAAGGACACCAGACGTGGAAGTAGATGTCTGTAATCGTAGCACTCAGAAGGTCAAGGCAAAAGGTTTGCCAGGAATTTCAAGATAACCTGCGCTACATAGTGAAACATTTTCTCCAAAAAGGAAAACAAAACCCCAACGAACTGGCAAAAAGAAAAGGAGGCATTCATGTTCAACCTGAGGTAAGCATCAGGCACTGTATATGTAGCTCAAAACATCATATGACCCCATTAACATATGCATTTTTTATGTCTCAGTTAAATGTCAGTTCAGGAATGAGAAAGAAAAAGAGAAAATGTGGTTACATTCTGACCTAAGACAGGTTTCCTAAAAAGGAAGGAGTGAGTCTTGTGTGCTCTGCTCCTCTCAGTGGCTCCATCTTTACAGCGCTCCATCCTTTGGTTTGATGAAGGCCTGAGGTGCCGGGTAAGCTCTGTAAAGAGTTCTCAAGAGCCCTCTGTAGGTGCTCTTTCTTCTGAAGCAAGGGTCCGGGGGCACACATTCCCACCAGCACACGGTTAGGCTACACTGGCAGGATATGTGTTCATTCAGCTCCCTGCACCCATCGCAAGTAACCCTTCAGCTTCCAAAGGCTCCCTGTGTGGATGTGTTACACATTAACTTATGGCAGGCAGACACACACACACACAAGTAAATCTTCAAAAAAAGATTTGTCTGTCTAGAGACCAAATCCTGACTTCTGAAACTTCAGCAGAGGGGAGGAGAAAGGATAATTAATTACATTCCACTAGTCAGTGTACATAGAAGTTGATATGGATGGATGGACAGATGGATGGATGGATGGATGGATGGATGGATGGATGGATGGATGGA
>CAJQZJ010000541.1:2959450-2977193 GCA_907164525.1 Lophiomys imhausi | reverse complement strand
GGATGGATGGATGGATGGATGGATGGATGGATGGATGGAAGGATGGATGGATGGATATAATATGGATGAATTGATTTACTGAGACAGAGTCTCAAAATGCATTCCAAACAGACCTTGAACTTGCTATGTATCCCAGGCTGCTCTCAAGCTTAAGAGTCTCCTCCCTTGCCTACTGAACTCTGCCGTTGCAGTCTGTCCACTACACCTGGCTCAGGGTTTGAGCTAAACAGGGGGACGTGAGAGAGAATGGATGTTCTGTCAGTGAAGCATTGTTAGGGCAGGTCAGGGTGGCTGAGGACCTGGAGAGGCCTACAACCCTTCATTGCATAAGACCCATTCCATCCCAGTGTAAACCAGCTGCCAGTTGATAGCTGTTTGTTTTAACGAATCACTATCAGAAGAAGGTAGAATTCTAATGACTTTCCCAGTCCCTTGCATACAGTTACCCAAATCAGCTAACTTAAAGAGTTTTACAGATGTAATTAAGGCAATAAGCAATTGACTTTAGGATTGTCTAAGGCCAAGGACTAGTGAGATAAGAAAAAAAATGTCTGACAGTAGACTAGGGATGTAGCTCAGTTGGTAGAGTTCTTGCCTAGCATGCACAAAGCCCTGGGTTCCAGCCCCAGCACAGCATAAATTACGCATAGTTGCTCATGCCTGACATCTCAGCACTTGGGAGGTGGAAGCAAGAAGACCAGAAGTCAACCTCAGTGCAGGAAGTAGAAATGAGTCAGAGGCCAGCCTGGCTAGAGACTCCATCTCAAAAGGAAAAAAAAAAAATGTTGAAGGGAATGCTGCATCCCTTAAAGCAAAATTTCTCTAGAATTCAAAGTGTAAAACCCTGGATGAATTCAATACCTACCCCTTGCCCAAGAATACTACATGGCAAGAAACACAACTTCCAGGGGGTGGTGTTGAGCTGATTGCACAAGAAAAAGAAGGGTGAGGGAGGATAAATCCACCCAAGTGAGAGATGCTCTGTGGAAGTGGTCATGAACCCATGGGTTCCCTCCAGTTCTCTCAGTGTGGCCTAGAAACAGCCATGCCATAAACTAGAATCTTGTTGGACAGCCAGAAATGCAGATTCCTAGAGAGAGATCCAGCTACCTGTTTAACCAGCACTTTAGGGAGTTAATACAAATGTCCACACAGATTGTCAATGACCCTCCATCATGGGAACTGGGCCTGGAAACTGAGGCCTGTAATCCCAGCACTTGGGAGGTTGAAGAAGGAGGGTTACAAGTTTGAGGCCAGCCAAGTATGCATGGTAAGGCCCTGACTCAAAATGACAACAGCAAAAACACTCATTTGGTAGAGTGCTTGCCTACTCTGTGGGAAATTGTTCCCCAACACCAAATAAGCAGGGTGTGGTGGCACTTGTCCGTTGTCCCAGTGCAGGTGAAGAACTGGGAAATTCAGGGTCATCCTTGCGAAATATCAAGCTAGAGAACCCTGGACTGTGTAAGACCCTGCATCAAAACAGAACAAAACTTTACAGACCTCAGGGCACAAAATTATTTTACGGAAGGTGACAATTCCGCACTGATAGAAGGCAAGGGGTTGGAGGAAGCCTGGAGCCTGGCTGTGTCTCCTCGTGATCCCCAGCTATTGGGTTAGATTTTAAAACCCTGATGTGATGAGCCAGGAGTGCCCGAGGAGCATTGTGGGTTTCTGATCAATATGTGTTACACATGGCAGATGTGACCGTTGCACAGTTGAAAGTTTGGTGTGTAATGATGAAATTACATTCTCTGACTCATACTATATTGTCAGTGGCCTGAGGACATAGTCTCAATTAAAAATGGCTTCAAATCTGTTCTCCTGGTCTGAAAATCATTGGAAGCTATGTTCCATATACCCCTGGTGCCTTCCTCCAGGACTGGCGGTGCTGACTTAATTCTTCAGCCCTGGCTGGCTCAACAGTCTCACCCCTCCTGGGCCCTTCTCAACATTGGGAGTTTTCCTTCATCCTTCTTCCCTCCCTCCCTCCCTCCCTCCCTTCTTCCCTCCTTCCTTCTCTTTCTCTTTTCTTCCCTCCTCCTCCTTCCTCTCTCTGTGTTTCTTTCTGGCTCTGTCTCATATAACCCAGCTTGGCCTTGAATTCACTGTGTAGCCAAGAATGACCCTGACCTTCTGATCTTCCTGTGTCGGCCTGTGGAGTGCTGAGATAACAGGTGTTGGCCACCCTGCTTGGTTTTTGTTGGTTTAATGAGCTAGCAATCTAACCCCTGTCTTTGTGTGTATAAGACAGGTATTCCACCAATAGAGTTCCATCCCAGCCATCTCTGGGTGTTTTATAAGCCAGCCTCTCCTAGCAGGTGTGTAATATGTTAGAATTAGTAAGGACTCTTCAAGGGCATGCAGATGAGCTTGGCACCTGGCAGCATGTGGACTTTTTCAAAGCACTGGAAACTGAAGGAGGGCTTCTCAGCCCAGCCACGCTTTGAAGGACACTGTGTGAAACTTTCGGATGCTGAACACTGCTCAGCTGCTGGGCTCTGCCTCATTTTGAGGGACCCAGGACTAGCCAGGACTTGAGGCCCAGGAGGGGGCAGAGAAAAGCCTGTGGAAACCACATGGTGGAGGTGTGGCTACAAAGCCGTAGAAGTCTCAGGAATTGTTAGTTTCTGTGAGAGTTCAAGAGTCTACGGGACATTGTGGAAGACTGAGAGAGGACACCCCATATAAACTAGGGAGCTCCACATGACTCTATCTTTCTTGTCCCCACAGACAGAGCAGACAGGAGCGAGCATGTGGGAAACTAGGAAATACTAAGCAACATATGCCATCTTTCTTGAGGCCTTGCTAAAATAACCCGAGCCCTGAGGCAAAGAAGAGCTCTAAGCCACAGAGACTGACATAGGCAGCGGAAACAAAGAGGCCTAAGGTGGTGTAAGTAGGCATGAGGTATACTCCTGGGAAATTTGGTATTGACTTACCCCACATTGGCAGGAGCAAAGCAGCTGTGAAGAAACAAGAGATAGAGACCACATCTCTGAGGAGACTGTGTAAATCCTTGTTGAGGAAGTCAGGGAATTGCTATTATAGGCCTTAAAGCCTGGCCCTGAAGAACGCGCGGGCTGATGAGACTGTGAAACTGATCACATAAACTTACAAAGCTAGACCTGGAGGAAGCTGAACCAAGCTGAAAATAATTCTGCAGACTGTTAACCAAGATGCCCAAATGAACCTGCATTAGAGAATTTTAATATCCTTTCAAAAGAATTAAAATAGATTTGGTTAAGTGTTCATAGGTATTAAGTATTTATAGATATTAGGCTATAGATATTAAGTATTGTAGGTTATAAGTGTTTTATAGGTGGCGTTTGTTAAGTATTAATAAATATAGGTGTTTTAAATAAATAAAAATTTTCTGTTACAGAGGTGTCTTGATACTATCTTTGAGAACACAGCAGAGGCACTCTTGGAGTTATTAAACACTGCCAATAATCTTTGTTGGCCAATTCTAATTGGTAGGAAAAGACAAATGTTTCCAGGATCATAAAACAATTAAAATCTGAGGGTGCTGTCTGTCCATTATTTGAACATAAAATGGAACAAAGCAGCCAGCTGCAGCATTTTTTGTCTTCTGTTTCCAATGAAACAACCAGAGAGATCAGAATGTATCAGTGTGACCTATTTTCATTCTTAACTCTTCTGATATTAATTGTGTGGTGTTTCCCCTTTCCAACAACTCAGTGTCCAACTCTCCAGATACCAGCTAGCCATCTTACAATCCCATCCAATTCTATTGTTACAGAGAGAAAGAGTCAGAAGCCATAGTCTGAAGGGATCAGTCCCAAAAGACCCAAAAAAGTATTATAGAAAGGGGGGTGGCTGGAGAGGTGGCTCAGAGGTTAAAAGCACTGGCTGTTCTTCAAGAGGACCAGAGTTCAATTTCCAGGACCTACACAGTAGCTCACAACCAACCATACGTCAGTTCCTGGGTAACTCATGTCGTTCTTCTGGCCTATGTGGGCACTGGGCAAACAAGGTACAAAGACAAATGTGCAGGTAAAACACACACACACATAAAATAATACACTTTAAAGAACTTTAAAGTGTTTGGGGCATTGGTAAGATGATTCAGCAGGTAAAGGCACTTGCTATTTAGCCTGATGACTTCAGTTTGACCCCTGGACCTCACATGGTGAAAGGAGAGACTTGACTATCATAAGCTGTCCTCTGATCTCCATATGCCTATGGTATGTGTGTGCCTACGAATGTGAATGAATGAGCTCACTGGGGTAGAGGTGCCAACTGGAAGGAATGATGCATCTTAGTGGACACCTGCTCTGGCTCCAATACAGCAACTGGGGTGGCACACATGATGCATGCAGTCTGCGTAACAAGTCCCCAGACTTTAGAACAACTGACTCCATGATAGAAGTACCATTCAGGCTGTAAAATTCAGCATATAAACACCACCACCTGCCAAAACGAAAACAAAGACCTAATCCATCGAAGTCTATCTATAGTTCTGGGAAAGTCTCTAAATGTACTAGCCTTGCATTTTGACTTCTGTATTTCCACTTCTGACTAACTGTTCTTGTTAGCTGAAGTATGTCAACTCAGGATATTGAGTTTTTGTGCTCAAAAGATCACCCTGGGGCTACACTGGGATCCTGAACACCCAGCATAGTTCTGGCTGGCTAATACAGACTTTCTATTGGTTTAAACCCATGTCTAAGTAGTCGTCTCTGTAGAGGAGTTGGTCCTCTCCTTCTTCCCATCTAGAACTTTATGATTGAGTTCAGCATGCCTGTGGAGGTGCTGCCCACAATCTGTATGTGGCAGAGGTTCAACCCAGGTAGTCAGAGCTGGCAGCAGGTGTGTTTACTCATTGGGTTATCTTGCTGACCCTTGGCATACTCTTTATCTGGATCAATTGGCCTTAGATGAAGTTGTCTTTAGTGACAACCAAGTCCATGAGGCTGAGTCCACAGCCACTTCACATCGTAATCACATAGGGAAAAGGTCAGAGGAGCAGACAATCACTCATCGCACATATCTGGATCTCTTCCCATAAACCTCAGCTCCCTACTCCCGAGACAGACTGGAATCCATGTTACAATAGTGGTCTGAGAGCTCATCACCTGCTCAGGCAAGATCCACTTTGCGCAGAAAACTTTATAACTGAATGCAATGGGTTAAAGCCAAGGGGAGGGGGTGTGGGGGGAGCAGAGAAAGAATCATTACCTGTAGCTGGTGTTTGCTATTTTGTGCACTCTTCTTTCTTCCACCCTTCTCCTTTTAACCCCCTAACATGAGATAGGAGAGATAAAAGGATAGAAGGGAAAAGTGAATTGTTATTGTTAGACTGCTTCCTGCTGATTAGGGACCTCCAACTCCTTAGGGCAAGTTTGATCTTCACCATCAGGATATCTAATGTCTTTTCCTTGTTTCTTCTTTGCATACAACTACTTAACAAACCGCAACCAATAGCATCCAATCATCAACCAGTCACCTATCGGGAATCTAGCATTTATACATCTTCTGAAAATCTCCCAGAATTCCAAACATTACACATTCACAGAAACTATTTGCAGTTGGCAAACCCACAACCCTGCTAGAGCACGAGGCAAATCATAGCTGCCTGCTGTGAAGCAATCCCATATCCCCACACCTGGGATTAAAATGAAAACATATTCTTATGGCATTTCTGTGTTCTTTTAAAGAAAAATTACAAAATTCTCACTACAATTGCCTGCAGTAGCCAAACAAGTGCAGGGATTCTTCCCAGAGCAACATGTTCCTCAAACAAAGCAAATGTGGGGTTTTATCCAAGGGGCCACAGGTTCAAGAAACTACTTCATGGTAGGCTCATTCCCGAGCACACTCCCAAAGGTCAGAGTTCACCCAGTGAAGATCATGGACACATTTTTGGACACTCTTAGTTTAAGGGTCTAGTGCAGATATTTGCAAAATTATTGTGGCAGAAAGGAGCGCTTTGGGGCTCAGCTCACATCATAAAGATTGTTGGACACTGCCTGCACGGACATGCACAGCTCAGATCATAAAGTTCTAGACAGGAAAAAGAAAAGGGCACTTTGAAGGTGTATTTCTGTAAGACTCTGCCCTTAAAGGGGCCTGTCAAATGCAGCTGCTAACAAAACCCCATTTGAGACTCACCCGTCATTCTTGCGGGGTTCAGGGTAGAGGTGGAGGGGAGGGACTTTCACCGTCATACTTTATTGAATGTAGCTTTTTTTAAAGTTACACTTATTTATATACATGTGGACCTGTGTGCTATGCCACACATGTGGAAGTCAGAGGACAGCATTTGGAAGTTTGTTTTCTCTTTCTGGAATGCAGGTCCTGGGATTGAACTCTGGCCATTCGGCTTAGCAGCAAGCACCTTTACCCCAGGAGCCATCTCTGCCCTAAGTATTTTATGCTTTATTGCTGCCTCAGTTTCCACATCAGCATGTGCTTTAAATCTAGGGGAAGGACCCTCCATAGAACATTGCAAGGCCTGAGCTTGAGTTTCTCTTTGGGGGCAGATCTGCTGTAGGCAAGAGCAAGAGATAAATATTTTAATCAAATTTCATGAGCTTTTTGACACAGTTGGCCATGGTAACCTGAGGTGTACAGTTGATTCTTTCAGTTTTGCTGGATGGCTGAGGTCCCCATGTTGCATGTCACCTCCATTTTACTCCTGGCATCTGGAAAATCCAACACACAGTCTTTGACATAAAAGTGGGTCTATTTTTAACTCTTCTTTTTCTTTTTCTTCCCTGTTCTTCTTCTATCTACCTGCATAAAAGCATCCACAAGGGCTGAGGAGGTATCTTCATTGATAAAGTGCTTCTCTAGCATGTACAAGGCGCTGGGCTTGATCCTCAGCACAACATAAGCTAGGCATAGTGGGACATATAGGATACACCTATAATTCCAACACTTGGGAGGTGGAGGCAGGAAGGTCAGAAGTTCAAGATTACTATCCATCACATAGGAAGTTCAAGGGTAGCCTAGGCTGGAAATCCTGTTTCAAAAGAAAAAAAAAAAGACAGAAATCCATAAAGAGGAAGATATGTTAAATCCTCCTGGGGCAGCTGGCATGAGTGTAAACGCCATCTGTCAGTTCTTTCCAGGCAGTACACATTTGACTTACTGTCTTTCCCACAGGCACAGGTGCCCTCACTGATGTTACTGTTCTAGCAGTTGGGATGGGTGAGATTCACTCCGCTCTTCTTTAAATGTTAAGTCTTTGTTCCTCGAAGAAGCTGGCTGCACAGTGTCTTTTCTATATAAGTTGAACTATAAGCAGATGTAACAGTTACCCAGGCCAACCTTTCTAGCTTATCTTTCTCTTTTTGCCTCCACTGTGTCTTCCTCTGTGTGGGATGCAGCAAATTTATAAAGGGGCAGAAGGGCATACAAAGGCAGCTGGGGAATTTCTCCAGCCCAAGCTGCATGCTCAGTGGCATGGCCTCTCATTATTTACATTTTTCCTTTATTCTTGAACAATGAAATATGATCACATCTAGTGTTATATCCAGCCTCTAGCTCCCCTATTAGCCCCTCTACACGTCTTCTTCCCGGCTCATGTCTTTTCTTTTTCTGATAACTCACCAAGTCCAGTTAGTGCTGCCCATGTGTGCCTAGGAGTGGGACTATCCCCTGGTGCCTGGGAATCCTTCCAGTGGCACATTCCTCCTGTCAGAATGGTTCTCCATCCCTGAGCAACTATCAGCCAGCCACCAATAAGTAGCTCCTCACTAAGGAGCAGGGCCTGAATATGATCTCATCTACCCCTGCTGTGATGGGATTTTGGGCTAGGTTGGTCCTGCGCAGGGAACCACAGCTGCTGGGAGGACATGAGTGTAACAACCAGGTTGTGTCCTGAAGGCAGCACTTCACAGCACTCTTCCCTGTCCTCTACTCTTACCTTCTTCTTTCCTCCTCCTCTTCCTCAGTGTCCCCCAAATCATGGTTGGGGGGTTCTTCTCATTATTTTTGAGCCTCCTCTCTGATACCCCATGCAGTGTCCACCTGGTACTTCCATGGTTATTTACTTCCTGGAGCAGTCTAAGGACCTCTTTTCCTTACTTAATTTTTTTCTGATGCTATTAGGAAAATCTGCCTCTTTCTATATGTACTATGGACAGGAATCATAAGAAAACATGTATACATCTGTATACACAGTTAATGTCCTCTCTTAATTCCAGAGCCAAAGTCAGATCTGTTATTTCAGATGGACAGAAATTCCGTCAGATCAATGTACAACCAGCTTGAAATTTACCATTAGTTATGGAGTTGCTCTTTGTCAACACACCATGAAGAGCCTTTGACTTTGAATTATTATCTCCAAACAGTCCTGTATTAGAAACTGTCATCTAACATACAAGTTGTAGAGAATGACTAGGTTAAGTGTCTGGCAATGTGTTTAAAGTTAGATGGTAACTGATCCTGGTATTGTAGAAGACTGGGAACTTGGCCTGGGGTCTAGATTGTCAGTGACTGCCCCATAGTGTAATAGACCCATTTCTAAGAGAGGAATGGACCAGAAATATATAGAAATGTTTTAGGGGATGAGAGCACATGAAGATTTGAGCTCAAGTTCCAGCTGTGCATAAACTGATCTCGGTGGTGTACTGGTGTGAGTTTGAGGCCAGTCTTACCTACAGAATGATTCCAGGCCAGCCAAGGCTACGCAATGAGACGCTGTCAAAAACAAAAACAACAAAAAAGAATGTATGTGGCTATGCACTTAGCCCTAAATAAGATAGATATCTTCATCGTGCCCTTTCCCTCAAGGCTCAGAGATCTCTTCAGAAGGGGGGGGGGGGGGAAAGAAACGCCATTGGGGGGGGGGGGGGTGACTTCAAGGAAGCAGTGTTCTCCATGCACAACAGGCTGATGAACATATACACACTCACAGAGATGGACAGCACACACAAGACCTGCACATGTTCAAGATAAATAAAACCCCAGCATGGAGAAGTGAGCACAAAGCCTCAGCCCTAGTCAAGAAGCTATTTGCAATTGGTGGATAGCTGCTGGGAGAGGAACAATCTGTTTTCTTCAAAAGAGTGACACTGGGCATATCAAGTACTGTCTAGGCAGACTCCAACACAAATGGAACTCCATGTTTTTGTTGTTGGTAGTGGTTTGTGGTGTGTGTGTGTGTGTGTGTGTGTGTGCTCTTTTTCTGATTTGTTTTTCTTTAAGAGAGAGAAAGAACATGGAGTTAAGTAGGTGAATTGGGAGTTGAAGAGGAGTTAAAGGAGAGAATAAAACAATCAAAATATATTGTATAACATTCTAAAGAAACAAATAAATACATCTGAAGAGCATGTGGTTGGGGGCAGGAGTTGCATGAAAGAACTGGAGGGAGGAAAGGGGCAATTATATTTTAATTAAAAAAATTAAAAGCCTGGCAGTAGTAATTCACTCCTTTGATCCCAGCATTTGGGAGGCAGAGGCAGAAAAATCTCTGTGAGTTCAAGGGCAACCTGGTCTACAAAGTAAGTTCCAGGACAGCCAGGGCTGTTAAACAGAGAAACCCTGTGTTGAAACCAAAACCAAAACCAAAACAAAACAAAAACTAAAAGTATTTGGCTCTAATATTCAGTAAAATTCAATATTTCTGTATAGTTAGAACTAAGGTAATCCAAGGCTCTTCCCAGGAAACCTAGACTGCACTAAAGGGAGCCAAATAGGGAATGGAGCCCTTTAGTCCCTAACACAAATGCAAAACAAAACCAGGAGAGAGAGGAGAAAGATCTCTTACCTATGTCAGCTAAAGAACACTTGGGAGTCATTTCTAAAGCAGTGCCCTCCTTGAACAGAGGAAGACTGGGGACTTGGGGCTGAGTAGTCTATACTTACTCATATGGGAAAACACTTTCAGGACAAGCACATTCCTGAGCATGCTCAGTTATGGGTTACAGTTTTGAGCATGCTCAGTTTAAGGCCCTTGTTCAAGAAGTAAAGATGAAGGACACATTTGGGATGCATGTTTAGTAAAGGCAATGGAGCAGATAGATGTTCAAAAGCATAAAATGAGGGCCGGAGAGATGGCACAGTGGGGAAGAGCAATGCTGTTCTTCCTAGTAGTCCCAGGTTCGATACCCAGCACCCATGTGGGAGAACACAGAAACTCTAGTTCTGAGGATCTGATGCCCTCCCAGGGTGCCAGGCACATACATAGTGCACAGACATACATAACACAAAACACCCCCACACATTAAATAAGTAGATACATACATGAGTACATAATACATAAATAATACAGGAACATTTTGGGGACAAAAGGTGGCTTCTGGGTGCACACAGCTTTTATTGTAAAAGATTTAGTTGGAGCCGGGCGGTGGTGGCGCACGCCTTTAATCCCAGCACTTGGGAGGCAGAGGCAGGCGGATCACTGTGAGTTCGAGGCCAGCCTGGTCTACAAAGTGAGTCCAGGACAGCCAAGGATACACAGAGAAACCCTGTCTCGAAAAACCAAAAAAAAAAAAAAAAAAAAAAAGATTTAGTTGGGAAAATACTACAGGACACTTGGAAGGTACATTAGTATAAGAATTTGATCCTGATTCACATAGCTAACAAGGCAGTGAGATACCACCTCAGGCCAGTTACTTCCTTCTCTATGGCATTGTCTTTCTTCAAAATGAAGGATGGAGTTTGAATTTGAATGCACAAAACATCGCTGACTAAGACACCAATTCTAATTAGAAAATGAAGGAAGAAAGGACACCCTCCCCATACTCATTCCAGTTCTGCCCTCACCCTCCAACCCCACCCAGCCTATTGGAATTCTCAGCTCACCTGGACAGGACTGTTCTTTGCATGGAAAGGCAGCTTCTTGTCATATGAATGGATGTTTTAAATACTAGGAGTTCAGATGACTCATTTCTTCAGAATGCAACATAAAATAACACTTTTCAGTAAGGCATGTGGTGTACCCCAGGAATCCTAGCTCTTAGGAGTAAGAGACTGGAGAAGCAAGAGTTCAAGGCCAACTAGAGAATTCAGAGCCAGTCTGGACACATGAGACCCTAACTCAAAAGAAACAAAAACAGAAAAAGGAAGGATGGAAGGAAGGAAGGAAGAAAGGACAGCAGGTCAGTAGTGGTCTAGGCCTTTAATCCCAGCACTTGCGAGAAAGAGGCAGGTGATCTCTATAAATTTGAGGCCAGCCTGGTCTACAGAGTGAGTTCCAGGACAGCCAGGACTACACAGAGAAACCCTGTCTTGACAAACAAAACAAAAAAAATACAACTTAAAAAAAAAAAGGAAGAAAGGAGGGAAGTAAAAGAAAGGGAAAGAGAATATATATATATACCACACCATTTAACAGAAATTAACTGGTCTTGAACTCCTGGACTCAAGCAATCCTCAGCTTCCTATGTGCTTTGACTACAAACTCATAACTAACTTTTTACTCTTTCTTTTTCCTTGCTTGTTTTACAAGATTCATCTGTATAGGCCAGACTAGCCTAGAAGGGGCAATGGTTCTGCCTCTAGCCTTCAAGTACTGGGATTAATTATTAGGCCTGATGACACCATACCAGGTTGGGCTAGTTAGTGAAAGCCTTAATTAAATTAAAAGATGTTGGGATGTTTGGGCCAACCAACAAAGCACTTGCCTCGCAGAGACAAAATGTGCTGAATAAAGAAAGCCGCCTCCTCCCACTCCTTCTCATTCCCTAAGTGACACTTTCTCTTGACAAATTATCAAATTGTGGGTGAGGAACTGTTTCAGACTCTGGAGGAACAAATCATAAACCCCTGTGGTCTCACAGATGAACACTTTCATCAGGTGTGCCGGGTATAGGTTCTGGAGGGCGGGCAGGCAGGACAGGTGCTAAACTACCTCAGCACGAATACTGTTAAACCTGAGTTTTTCTAGGCTAGGTCCTCTCAGCCTTTATTTGGCGTCTATACAAGTCAAGCAGCCATTTGAACGTCCCAACTTCATTAAGGCAAAAAAGGATAAAATCGCTCCAAGTCCCTTCCTTCACACAGCCCGAAGGAGCTGATGGATGAGCTCATTTTCACCCCGCTCCAGGTAGTTGTCTTCCAGGCTTGGCGTCTGCACAAGCAGGCAGCACCCAGGGCTCTGGGCTCAGGGCGGGACCAGGTCGCCCACTCCGGCCTCCGGGCCACCGCCCGCAGGCGCCCAGGGCTCACGGGTGAGGGTGACGCGACTCCCACGCTTCCTGCTCCGCCGCGGAGCCTCCTCCGCGCCGTGACGTGCCAGGCTGTGACCAAATATGTCCTTTTCCCCTCCCTCGCCGGCCCCATCGCCCGCAGGCGGCCCCGAGCCTCGGGGCAGCCACTTGGACGTCCGCCTGCTCGGGTGTCGCGGGCCAACACCCCGCGCAGCGTCCCCGGCGCGATGCCCTTCAGGAAAGGTAGGGCTTCCCGGGGTCTCCCCAAGTGCGGAGACCCTAGACCCCTCCGGGGTTCCGCCTGGCCTCCTCCCGCCCTGCACTGGCCATTCCGCCGCGCGTTACGCCCCTTCGCTCTGCCGCCCAGCCCTTGCACTGTCCGCGTCAGCCTAGCAGTGTGCGCGGCTACACCACGTGGATGCGAGAACCCCAGCCGGGCTGGGAGGCGGAGAGCGCGGCGCTGGTCGCGGTACTTCTAGCGAACCCCAGGATCCCAATGCCGCCCAGCCCCGGGATGCAGACGGAACACCGAGCCGAGGGGTTTCTTTCTGGGAAACTTGGGCCATTCCGGTGGCCGGACCCCGGCAGCCTGAGGCTGCTAGGAGAAAGACTGCAGAGGGGAGGAGGCCGGTTCGCGTGCAAGGCAGATCCCATGGTAGCCCTGCCTCAGCATTGTCACCCTGGGGAAGTCATTTTTACCCCACACTTTCAGTTTCCTCCTCAGCAAAATGGGCACAGGAAGAGAGCCGGCTGTGGGAGGACCGGCAGATCCTATAGAAGAAGCAAACTGGTGCCCCTCTGAGGTTGGCCTGGTAGTTCACACGCAGTGCCCGTCTAGACTTTGCAGGCTCTGCCCGCTGGCACTTCTGCATCTGAGCTCATTCACCTTGGCATCCGGCCCTGCAGGCCAGTAGATTCCCCTGGTTCCCTGCGGGGGTCGCCAAAGTATTTGGTCCCATTTTATAGGTGGGGTTCTGGAAGGAGGCCCGGGTGACTCTCCAAGCCGCTGCTTAGAGATGCTCAGGCCAAAGCTTTGGAATGGAAGTAGGACCTGCAGATGTGTAGAGTGACAGGGGGACTTTCAAGTCCGGACTATCTGACCTGTGCACTTTTGTTTGTGTAAAGAGGAACATCATGAAAGACCCGAGGCTCAGCAGGGCTTAGTGGCTGCATGTGCCTCTAATCCCAGTGCTTGGGCAGATGGGGAGAGGAATGGAGGCAGGAAAAAGTTTAAGGCCTTCCTAAACTACAGAGCATGTGGGAGGTCCCCTTGTCTCGAGACAAACAAAATTGCTTAAGGCTCTCCCACTGGGCCTGAGGACTTGTGGGTAGACAGATAGGAAGTCCGGCCCTCCAGGTGCTGGGAGTATGAAGTGTGACTCTCCCAGCTGCCCCCACTCACCTTTCTTGCCAAGCTTCTCTTCTTTCATAATTCAGGTGAATGGGCAGGTTATTTCTGTGGTTGCTGGGAGGCTATAGTGTCCTTTGTCCCTCATAAGCACGGAGTGCTAAGGTACCAGTCCCATCTCCGGGTTGCTTGACACTCCTGTGCTGCTGGAGATATGGTAATGGGGCTTGGTGGAGGACATAGGCCAAAGAGCAGGACTGATAACCTCTCTCAGTTCATGATGGTTAAGCCCACAGCCACTGTCCTCAAGGTCTCTGTTGTCCCATGCATAATGTGGCCATTTTGTCCCTGGACTGTGGTCTTGAGGGTGCCAGAGTCCTCATCTCACCTCATTAACCACAGTGTGAAGAGTCATTAATCACTGAGTTACTCCTCTCTCTGTATTTCTGACCTTGTAGTCTCTGGTTGGGCAGACTGAAAGAAGGCAAAGATGTCTGTCGGCCATGCCAGTGCTTAGGGGATGGTCTTACTAATTAAGTTCTGAAATAATTAGGCTGTTCAATTAGACTTTTTTTTTTTTGAGGGGTGGGGTGAGTTGAGACTGGGTCTCCCTATGTAGACCTGGTTGCCCGGGGATACAATATGTAGACCAGGCTAGCAACAAACTCACAAAGATTGGCCTGCTTTTGTCTCTCAAGTGCTGGGATTAAAGATATGTGCCACCATACCTGACTGTCAATTATTCTTTAATGAGATTTTGCTTTATTGCTGGCTGATATGTCACATGCTCATTATACTAGCACTTGGGATACAGGATGTTCAGGAGTTCAATTTTTTTTTTTTTTTGGTTTTTTGAGACAGAGTTTCTCTGTGTAACAGCCTGGCTGTCCTGGACTCACTTTGTAGACCAGGCTGGCCTCGAACTCACAGAGATCCACCTGCCTCTGCCTCCTGAGTGCTGGGATTAAAGGCGTGAGCCACCATCGCCCGGCTGGAGTTCAAATTTTTTAAGAGAAGCTAGCATGTAGCTCAGGCTGGCTTCACATTGGATACACATCGGAAGCTGGTCTTGAACTCCTAACCCTCCCAAATGCTGGGATTACAGGCATGTGCTGTCTTTTTCTTTGTTTGTTTGTTTGTTTTTCAAGACAGGGTTGTTCTGTGTAACAGAGACCTGGGTGTCCTGGACTCTCTTTGTTAGACCAGGCTGGCCTTGAACTTGCAGAGATCCATCTGCCTCTGTCTCCTGAGTGCTGGAATTAAAGGCATGCACCACAATGACTGGCTTATTTTATTTTAAAAGAGTTAACTTATTTAGTGCATTATTAGCTAATAAAGATTATATTTGCCAACTGCCAGCCAAGATAGGCTCTACTTTTGTTCCTTGTTTTAATCTGAAGAAGCATTACTTAACTGTGAGGAAAGTATAGCTTTCCCATCCCATGGTTACTTTCTGAAGGTTCCAGTTTGTGAGAAACTGCTTGGAGGCAGTGGCTGTTTGGATCTCCAGACACCTTGGTGTAAGCCAAGGCATAGACTCTGGTGGGCTTTGAGTCTGAGGCAGAACTTCCTTGCATGTTTGGTTGTGAATTTAAAATTAATGAATTAATTAATTGTGTGTGTGTGTGTTAATATACACATACACCATGGCACACATGTGGAAGTATTTCAGGAACCTGTTCTTTCCTTCTACCATGTGGATCCTGGGGGTTGAAGTCAGGTTATCAAGTTTGGATACAAGCATCTTTACCCACCAAGCCATCTTGCTGGCGCTGAGTAGGAATCGGTGAGAGCTGGGATGTGATTTGTGTTGATGTTCTGATTAGCCATGATTTGAAACTGCCTGCGGGTGACATGGTCGGTTATAAAAGGGATCACCACATCCCATCCCAACCCAGGGCAGAGGTAGGAGAAGCATGTGTACACACACACACACACACACACATATTGAACCATTTGAGATGTTAACTATTCAGAGTATAATTCAAAATAATATGAAAAGCCAGGCAGCAGTGGTGCATGCCTTTAATCCCAGCACTCAGGAGATAGAGGCAGATGGATCCCTATAAGTTCAAGGCCAGCCTGGTCTACAGAGTGAGTTCCAGGACAGCCAGAGCTACACAGAGAAACCTTATCTCCAAAAAAAAAAAAAAAGTTTTCAATATTATTTTTCCACCCCAAACCAACTGCCATTAGGTGGAGGAGGCTTCTTCGATGGGCCAGATGGAAGAAGCTTTCCTAGTGAGCCAGATGTCAGAAAGGGATAGTTGCTAAGCCCATCCTTTGACATATTTCTATGTCTTTAATATTTAAATTTAATAATAATTACTTATTGTTATTGTGTGTGTGTGTGCATGAGTGTAAGTGCATATTGAGGTCAGAGGACAACTTTTGGAGGTGGTTCTCCTTCTCCTGTGGCCTCCAGGTATTTAGTCCAGGTCTTCAAGCTTATGTGGTAAGAGCCTTTACCCGCTGAGCCACATCCCCAGGCTTCTTTTTATGTCTTGACAATCAATGGTAAGGCCTGGGACTAACACCTTCAGGGGCCTGGAGGAAACATGTAGCAAGCAAGCTGAGAAGAAGTTCAGTAAAGAGTCTTCTCTGAAAGGTTGGGTGGGATATAGGAAAACCCCAGGGGTTAGTGAGAATGCTGTGCATCCACGTTAGGTCCAAGATGCTGAGGTCTGACTTAAGTCCTGATCTCTCCTGGAGGATGCAGGCAGCTTCTGGACTGCAGACAGGAAGCCAAGAGACCTCGTTTTCCTCTTCCTCTGTTCTCATGCCATTGGTAGCTGTGAAGCCAGGAGCCGAATGGTCAATCTGCCTGGCTACAGTGCAGGGTAGATTTGCCCTATGGTGGACAGCGGATTTGTTGGACCCACAGGTATCAACCTTAGGTCCTGATTTTATGCCTCACTGGCAGGAAGCACTCAATAACATCTGAATTTCATTAGGGGCAAAGTTGAGTGATTGCATGCTAAGTCATCCATTCATCTTTGAAACGGTGTGCCAACACTTTCCAGGTACTAGGTAAACAGATAGACTTAGGGTTCCCTCCCTGGAGCTCACCTCCTATGCTACCCAGTAAGTCCCAAGAGGGTAAGATCAGTGGTTGGCACAGGACTGTGAATCTGACTCTGTTGCCAGAGTTCATGCAGATAACACACTAGTCCCCCCCGGTTCATTCTCCAAGTGTGCTGGTACACACCTGTAGTCCCACCACTGGTGAGGTGGAGGCGTCGTACAAGATCATCCTTGACTATATAGCAAGTTCAAGGCCAGCCTGAGCTACATGAGACCCCCATCAAAGGAAGAGGAGGAAAACTCTGAACCCAAGTTGGAGTATGTGACAAGTCTATAAGCCCAATATTCAGGAGGCTGAGGCTGGTGAGTTCTGTGAAGGCCAGCCTGGGTTACATAGCAAGACCTTGTCTTAGAAAATCAAAACCATGTACATGGTGGTTTAATCCTACAATTCTGACCCTTGGGAGGCAGAAGCAGGATTTCAACAAGTTTGAGACCAGCCTGGATTACATGAGACCCTGTCTCCAAACAAACAAATTAGCAACACGATGCTGTCTTTCTCTATTCTCCTTAATACTAACTCTGATGTTTAAAAGTAATCAAATAAACAAAATAAAAAGAAGCCAGAACATAGAGCCAGTTATGAGTTTTTATTTGTTAAGGATATAAGTTCCCCACCCCATCCCACCCCCACTAAGGAAATTAGACTCTGGATGGAGAGAGAGATGGCCTAGCTAGCTGCCATAGCTGAAGACAGCCTCTCACTGGGTTTGGTGTTGTAGTGGTAGTGAGGGACTTATATCTGGGCATCCCACCTTTCTGATATGGACCCCAGTGGTATGGCACTTTGCAATATGGGTAGAGTGAGTGGTGAAGAGCCATACCACCTCATACTCTCAGGCAATAAATGACAGTCAGGGGAAGCAGGATGCCAGCTTCCGCTAGTCATCTTGTCTCCTGACTGTTCTCCAGGGTGACTGCAGCTGTGGTGAGGGAAGAGTTTCAGGCACGAGGCTGACCAAAGAAGCAGGACTATAGAAACTGGTTTTGGGACTGGCTTGAAAAGGGGGAACATAGGAAACATGGGATTTGAGAAAACAAAAAGGATAGAAAACTCACCATCTAGACACAGGGAGGAAGTCATGAAAGTTGTGGTTGTGTCTGGGGGCTGCCGTGGAAGGAGTCTGAGGTGGCACTTCTGCAGAAACCTGACACTTTAACAACTGGATCTTTTTTTTTTTTTTTTTTT
>CAJQZJ010000541.1:2943520-2959050 GCA_907164525.1 Lophiomys imhausi | reverse complement strand
CTGGAAATATCCCAGGGCAGGGTCCTTTCTTCCTTTCCAACCCAGCACTCAGCATAGACCCTCAGTCTCTGCTGTCTCAGTCTCTGCTGCAGATGCCCCTCACTCTGTATCTTCCTGGCCTCATCAGTATTTATAGGGGGACAGTGAGGTGGTTCAGTGGGTAATACTACTTACCACTGGACCTGACAACTTGGCTTTGATCTTTGGAATCCACATGAAGAGAATTGGCTCTTGTAATTTGTCCTCTGACCTCCACACATGAATCATGGTGCTGGGGATGTAGTTCAGTTGGTATGGTGCTCACCTATCATGTATGAAGCTCTAGGTTCAATCCTCAATCCATATAAACCAGTGCCTATAATCACAGGACTCAGGAAGTGGAAGCAGGAGGATCAGAAGTTCATTGTTTTCTTTTTGGGAGGGAAGGGGAGTGGCAGTTTTCAAGACAGGATTTCTCTGTGTATCCCTGGCTTGCCTTGAACTCACAGAGATCCCCTTGCCTCTTGCCCCCCCCCCCCCAGTGCTGGGATTGAAGGCGTACACCAGCACTGCCCAGTGGAAAGTTCAATGTTACCCTTGACTACACAGCAAGTTCAAGACCAGCCTGGGATATATGAGACAGTGCCAAAATAATAATAATCACAAAAAAAAAATCACAGATGCCATACAAGAGGGACAGGAGTAGGCAGGTGAAGACTCTTCTCATGTTCAATATCCTGCAGGAGCTGTGTGGTCTGAGGGAACGGATTAGCTTCAGATCTGTTATAACATCCTAGCCCTCTGACATAAGGGCTTCCGAGTGACCGCATGTAGGAGCCACTCATTCCAGGGCTGATGGTCATGTTCCCAGACCAGTCAGTCTGTAAATATGCCTCAGTCACTGTGAGATGGTTCTGGAAGCTACTTAGGCAGGAAGAGGCAGTGGTGTGGCCCAGGAGCTAGGAAACCTCCATCAGGCACTGCGATCTTAAGGAAGCCGATTGAGTCCATTTACCTATCTGTCAATGAAGGGGTTAGCTAATGTTCTCCCAGCTCTGATTCTGAGGTCAGTGTTTCCCAGTTGCTTGTCACATTCCAAAACCAAGTGTTTGGTCTTCTGAGCTTCACGGCTAAAAGAAGGGAGGGGCTCAGGGGGCAATGCAGTTCAGTAGTTTAGCATGTCTACCATGCACAGAGCCCTGGGCTTTCTCCACAGTACCAAGTGTGTTGGTGGATATCTGTAATCTCAGCACTTGGGAACCAAAAGCAGGAGGATCAAGAGTTCAAGGTCATCCTTGGCTACAAGAGAGTTCAAAGTCTGGCAGAGCTACTTGAGGTGGGTGGGGGAGGGAGAGATTCCAATTGTACTTTTGTCCTCCAAAGACTGTTCTGGGTATCTGTCAGTGTCAGTGAGAAGTTAAGTTCTCAGACAAGTGACATGTGAGAGGCCCTACTCTGGTCTCTGTATTCCTTTGGCTTTGACTTGAGGACTGAAATTTACATTGCAAATATATTTTATCCCTTCACTGAGCCTACTGAGCCTGCCTGCAACTCTGTCTCTCAGGTCAGGCTGTCCTAAGTACAGGTCTCTGTGGCTTTAGGACAAAGCACCCTTTCATAGGCTTCCCACAGTCTAAAGTCTTTGTACAAGTTCCTCCTGCAGCCTAGGGAGAGAATGACTACGCATTTTTACAGTTGGCTAGAGGAAAAGTTGGAAGCCCTTATATTTTCTGTATATGTCCAATGGTAAGCAACTTGAAAGCTACAGAAAACGAAAAAGAAGGCAAAAACTACTCACCGTTTCATGTCCTGCAAAGAAATTGATTGCCTGAGAACTCTTGCTTGGGAGGGGGGCTAAGGCTGAGAATGTAGCTCAGTTGTTAAGAGTGCTTGTTTAGTATGCACCAAGTCCTGGGTTTGATCCCCAGCAGCTCATAATCTGAGAGTGATAATACACATTTATCCAGCACTTCAGAGATGGACCCAGGAGAGTCAGGAGTTCAAGTTCATCCTCAGCTACATACAGAGGGGTTTTATTTAATAATGATGATGATAATCATCATCATCATCATCATCATCATTTGAGACAGTCTTTCTATGTTACCTATGCTGTCCGGAAGCTCACTCTGTAGATCAGTCTGGCTTTGAACTCACAGAGATGTGCCTGCCTCTGTCTTGGCCTCCTGAGTTCTGAGATTCAAGGGGTATAATGCCATGCCCAGCCTACATAGAGAATTTGAGACTAACCTGGGCTATATGAGACCCTATTTTAAAACCCAAGAGGGGAACCCCTTCTTCCCTCCAAAAAGGACTGAGGAGGGGGCGACAGGGAGAACAGACTGAGGAGGAGGAGTTCTGTTTGTTGAGTGTTGTCCCTCTTCCTGTTGCCCCATAACTGTGTGTACAACCCTCAGTGGCCTGCGTCTCTAGGCAAGGAGGTTTGGCTCCAGGGTATTTCAAGCCTTAGCAGAGGAAGTCAAGGTACTTCAGAAGAGCAGACAGGTTTGGGGTTGTTCTGCCTGCTCCCGGAGCTTGCTTCAGGAGTCATCTTCACAGACAGCTCAGCAAACAACCTCCTTCTCTGTTTCTTTATCCCAACAATTGTCTTGTTCCCCTTTCTCAAGGTGGGTTTCCCAGAGGCTCAGATGCTCCTGATGTGGATGGATACTGAGATACCAAATACTTTTAAGTTAGCTGCTCTGTCCCACAGTGGCACTGGTATGGGGCTTCGGATTCTGTAACCCCTCTCCTTAAGGCTGCTTTGGCCATCCTAGGGGTTCATCCAGTTGCATAGATAAAAAGTGCTGATCATTTAGTGGGAGGCAAAGAGGAAGTTGGGGAGATAACTAAAAGGAAGCGTGAACTTTGAAACCAGAAGAGAGAAAGTGAAGGTCCGACGTGGGCTCGAGAAATATACAGACAGGCTCTAGGGCATGGCTGCCCTTTGCCCTGAGATCTGTGCCTGCTGGGAGCCAGATGCCAACTTAGGCCAGTGGGTGCTGAAGTGTTACTAGCTGAAGGACAAAACTGGACTCCTGATGCTTTTGTCTTAGTTGCTCTTTAGAATTAATTTAGGAACTTTTTTTTAAGGTGGTGTTTTATGTAGCCCAAGTTGGTCACAAGCTCAATGCACCCAAGGCTGACCTAAACTAAACTCATGACCCTCCTTCCTCCACCTCCCCATGTGCTGAGGTCAGAGGCAGGAAACTTTTTCTCCTCCTTTCCTCCTCCTCCTTCTCTTCTTCTTTTCTCCTCCTCTTCCCTTCATCTTTTCTTTCTTTCTTCCTTTCTTCCTTTTTTTTTTTTTTTTTTTGGTGGTACTGTGGATAGAGCCCAGCCCCTCAAGCATGCTAAGCAAGCATTCTACCACAGAGCGCATCTCCAGTCTCCAGTCCTCATTTTTACTCTTCAACCTTTTGAGACAGGATCTTACTAAGTTGGCCAGGCTGCCTGCCCTTCAATTGATTCTATAGGCCAGTCGGGCTTTCATCTTGCAATCCTTCTGCTTCAGCCCAACCCTTAACACTGTCATCACAGGTCTGTCCCATTAGATTCATCTGACTGGAAAGCTTTTCAAAATGTTTTTAAGGCCAGGTGTGGTGGCACATGCCTTTAATCCAAGCCCTTGGGAGGCAGAGGCAAGTGGAGCTCTGTGAGTTCCGAGCCAGTCTTGCATACATTAGTAAGCTTCAGGACAGCCAAGGATATATAATGAGACCCTGTCAAATAAAATAAAAATTTATTTATTTCTCTAAAATTGTTTTTGTTTTGTTTTTGAAATAGAGTCTCTCTACATGCCCTCTCTGTTCTGGAACTCATTATATAGACCAGGTTGGCCTTGCCCGCCAAGTTCTGGGATTAAAGACTTTTGCCACCATGCCTGGCAATTTAATTAAAAAACATTTTGTTAAGATGTTATTTATAGCTGGGCAGTGGTGGCGCACGCCTTTAATCCCAGCACTTGGGAGGCAGAGGCAGGCGGATCTTTGCGAGTTCGAGGCCAGCCTGGTCTACAAAGTGAGTCCAGGACAGCCAGGGCTACACAGAGAAACCCTGTCTCGAAAAAACAAAAACAAAAAAAAGAAAAAAAAGATGTTATTTATTTTATGGGTGTTTTCTCTAGATATATATCTGTGCTCTGTGTTCAAGGAGTGTCCAAAGACGACAGCAGAGGGTGTCAAATTCTGCTGGAACTGGAGTTACAGTTATGAGCTGCCATGTGGGTTCTGGAAATCAACTGGGTCCTCTGAAAGAGCAGCCAGTGTCATTACCCACTGAGCCACCTCCCCTGCAGCCCCTGCAATTTAATTTTTAAAACATTTAAACATTTTATTTCTATGTCTGTGTACCACATGAGTGCATTGCCTGTAGAGGGCGTTGGATCTCCTGGGGCTGGAGTTACAGATAGCCACTAGTTCCCTTGTGGGTAGCTGATGCTCTTCACCAATGAGCTGACTTTATTGTTTTGAGACAGGGTCTCACTGTGTCACCCTGGCTGGCCTGGAAATCATTTGCTGTGTGTACTAGGCTGGCCTTGAACTCATGAAACCCTCCTGCCTCTGCTTTCCAAGTGCTGAGATTATTAGTGTGCCACCCCACCTGGCTGACTTTTTTTTTTTTTAAGTATGTGTCTGTGTGTGGGTATGTGCATATGATTAAAGGTATACCGGACAGCCACAAGAGGGCACTAGATCCCTGGCACTGGAGTTACAGGGAGCAAGTAGTAAGCAGCTTGATATGGGCACTGAGTATTGAACATGTATCCTCTGGAAGAGCCATGCATACTCTGTATTTCTGAGCCATCTCTCCAGCCTACTGCAAAACTTTTTAAGAAAGCTTGATGCCCCAAGAATTCTCATGAATAGATCTTTTTTGCTGATTTGGAAAGATGTTTCCTGAAACAATACCTATCTTAAGCTGTAGACTATACCCTATTTTCTAGTGTATTCCATCATTGAAAAAGACTCTAGTTTTGCTTCAGTAAATAGACTCCAAGGCCACATTGGTCTATAATTCATCATTTTGAAGCCACTCTTCTGTGCTCCAGCTTATCTGTAGAGTTTTGAAGTGTTAACCCTTCTCGGCTCCCTTGCAGCTAAAGTTCTGGGTATGGCTTAGGTACTATGGAAACTTCTATGTGGCCCAAGGTAAATGTGTCACTGATGCCCATATTTTGAAGGTGTGATGACCACCTTATGGTGCTAGTGAAATGTGGTACAAAGGTGTGGGTCTTAATGACAGGAAGTTAAGTCATTGAGGGCACACCCTTGAAGGGGCTATTGGAACCTCAGCTTCTTCCACCTCCTGTCTTTGTTTTCTGGCCAACATGAGGTGAGTCATGAGGTTTTTTGTTTTTTGTTTTTTTTATTGTGCCATCACAAGCAAGAAAGCAATAGAGCTAACCACTTATAACCAAAATAAGCTCTTTCTTCTTGTGATTATATAATATGGAGTGGGGCAGATGTGGATGTAGGGGGATGGGTTAGAGAAAGGGCTTATTCGTTAAGAGTTTGTGTTGTAATAAGCTGATAAAGTTCATGATACTAGATTCAATGTATGTACCACTATTCTAAGAATGATTTCAAATGCAGAAATAATTTTTGAAATTTTAGTTTTTCACAGGTCTAAGAATCTGCTTGAGAATCACTCAAAAAAAAAAAAATGTGTCTATCAGTGGATCTCTTTGAGTTTGAGGCCAGTCTGGTCTACAAAGTGAGTCCAGGACAATCAGGACTTGATACACAGAGAAACCCTGTTTCGAAAAATCAAAAAGACCCAAAACCCAAAAAAAAACCCAGAGTACTTGTTCTTCCAGAAGTCAAGAGTTCCATTGTCTGCGTCCATTCAGGCAGCTTACAACTACCTGTAACTCCAGCCCTCGAAGACCCAACACCCTCTTCTGGCCTCCATACACATGTGGCATACATTCACACAACATTCATATACATAAAAAGCTTTAAAAATAAATTTATAATACACTTAAAAGTTGACTGACCAAAATGACCAATGCATTTTGTTGCAGAGCTAGAAAGTTGACTGACATACTTAATTTTCAGTAAACCAGGTCTGAGTGTAAATGCTGAGGATATAAGCGTGACATTCAAGTAGACAAAACTCCTGAATGTGGGAATGACATCAAGACAGAGTTGAAGTGGAGACAATACCCAGAAAAAACAGATAAGTGAATGCTGAGTGTGTCCAACAGTTGTAGAGCAGCTGTGTCTCTGAGGGCTGGTCTTTGGTAGATGTTTTGAATAGCCCACAGGAGGTCAGTATAACCTGCCTGAGCAGCGATTCAGCTTCAGTTTGTGGCTCAAAAGGACTGAGATTGAGCAAATAGAGCTAGAGAGAAAAACAAAACAGGAAGAGGAAAGAATGTAAGGAGGGCTGCTGAGTGAGATGTGGTCAGGGAAATGGAGGAAGGTCATGCTAAAGACCAGGGGGGTTGTTAGAAGTGGGGAAGCCCCAGGGGAAGGCTTTGTGGCTGGAGTGGGCAGTGGAGCACTGAGAAGGTGTGCTGCTGCAGAGTGGCTACGGGAGCAGAGCAGAGTTGGCCTCTGAAGGCAGTGGGCAGCTCCTATAGGTTCTCCACACTACGGTAACACCTTCGTGTTTTCTGCACATGGAGATGTGAAGGCCTTGGATGGTTTGAATGAAGGCAGGTGTGGTGGATTGAATGAAATGAAATGAAAATGGCCTCAATAGGCTCATAAGTTTGCATGCTGAGTCCCCAGTTGATAAACTGGGAATGATTGGGGGTGTGGCTTTGTGGTAGTAGGTGTGGCCTTGTTGGAGGAGGTGTGTTGCTGGGAGTGGGTTTTGAGTTTTCAAAGGCCTACCTCAGGCCCAGTCTCTCCCCTCACCTCTCTCTCTTTTTGCCTGCTACCTATGGGTCATGATGTGTAGCTCTCAGTCACTGCTCCAGTGCCAGGCCTTTCTGTTTCCCATCATGAAGATAATGAACTAATTCTCTGAAACTGTAAGCAAGCCCCCCAGCTAAATGCTTTCTTTTATTATGAGTTGCCTTGGTCTTGGTGTCTCTTCACAGCAATAGGGCATTAACAAAGACAGCAGGATTCACTTGATGTTGTAAACATGCATTCAGTCTGTAACCACTTTCTTGAGAAGGAATCATAGAGGCAGAGGGTGAAGTGGTTCGGTCAGGTAGGAGTTTCAGGCACAATGCAGGCCAGCAGATGGTGGCTTAGGCCAGAGATGGCAGCAGTTGTTGATGGATGTGATATGAGGGAGAGTGACTCATGGATGCCTCCCACAACTGCCTCCTACCTGAGCTTTAGAGATGCTGGGGCACCGATTTCTTTAGTGGCTGCACTGAGTCAAGGCGGTAGATTGCCGTGTGCTGAGTGAAGTCTTCATGACAAGCAATGCACCTGCTGTCCTCAGGCCATCTTTGGGGTTGCCTTGAGTCACCTGTCTGAGATCACTGTTACCTCCTGGAGCAGCTGTGTCCCTGAGGCCTGGTAGATGTTTTGAATAGCCCACAGAAGGTCAATATAACCTGCCTGAGCAGCGATTCAGCTTCAGCTTGTGGCTCAAAAGGACTGAGATTGAGCAAATAGCCTTCCAGAGAGGACGATCATGCTTTGAGTCAATTGCCCTGTGTATTCCTTTTGTTGTTGTCGTCTTTCTATTATTTTCATGTATATAAGTGTGTGTGGGGGGTGTGTACAGGTGTATATGCATATACTTATGCATATGTACACCTATGCTTATGTATGTGTTGGTGCACATGTGTGAGGGCGTGTTTGTATACATACATGTCTGCAAGCAGGCATGTAGGGGCCTAAGAGTGATGTCAAGAATATTCCTTGATGACTCCACCATACTCATTGAGGCAGGGTCTCTCAGTTAAACCCAGAGCTCTCTGGTAAGGTTATTCTCAATATCCAGCTTGCTTTGGGAATCCTCTGTCTCAGCCTTTTGACACTGGAATTATAGATGCGCTACCATGTACACCAGGTATTTATGTGGGTGCTGCATATCTGAACTCTCATGCTCTTGTGTGCACTGTGAGTGCTTTAACCACTGACTCCCACACTAAGTCCCTAGTCTCCTTTTAAAGAAGAAACTAGCTGGATATGGTGGTGCGTGCCTGTAAACCTACCACTTGGAAGATAGAAGCAGGAAGATGAGGAGTTCTAGGTCATTCTCAACTATAGAGGACTCAAGGGTAGCCTGGGGTATTCGAAATTTCATGTCAAAAACCAAAACCAAACAACAAAAGCATGGTGGCTCAGACCTGTATTCCTAGCACTCAAGAGGTTGAGGGAGGAGCTTTTCTTTGAGTTTGAGGCCAGCTTGAGCAATACAATGAGTTTTCAGGCCACCAAGGCTACAGTTTTGATACCCAATCTTAAAACAAAGAAGAAACTGAGTTTCTAAACCCAGAACTTAGAGCTCCTTAGAATTCAGCACTTGTGAGGCTGAGGCAGAAGGATCACCATTTCTAGGGCCACACGGGGAGATTGTGTCTTGAAAAGAAAATACAATTAGGAGTGCTGGGGATGTAGGCCAGTGGTTGTCTAACCTGTGTGAGGCCCTGGTTCTCAAACAAAACATAACAGCTTCCCCCTAAACGACAAAAACAAAACAAAAAAGAGATCATTAAGGAAAAACCAACCAAACAAACAAAAAAAAAACCTGGCCCCTCCATGGGGTCCAGAGCTGTTGTCAGGTGCTGAAGTAAAAAGGAGAAGAACCTATTTTCCACACTGGGGGCTTTGGATCATTGCTGCACATTAAAGACTTCTATCTAGAACAGTCTCTGTGTGTCGTCCTCATGTGCACTACAAATGCCATTTTGCAAGCAAGGAGAAAAGCATTTGCCAGGGTTCCCATTTTCTGGGTATTTCGGAGTATGTAGTAGTCAGTAGCCAATTGCCAGTCCTGTTCTGCGTTTGCATAAATTGTGAAGGGCTCCTTTGTGATGAGATGGGTGTAACCCGAGCTGGGATTTCTACACCAGCTCAGCCCAGACTCCAGCTGACCAAGTCCACCTCCAAACGGAGTAACCAACACATTCTAATTTGCGTTGGATTCCTTTCCTCTCAGAAGCCATATGCTCTATCAAACTTCTATTCCCAGGGAAACTAGAAACTGCACCTTCCATCCAGCTAACCCACATGATACAGCTAGATGGCCTAAACCTGGAGAAATGGAGTTTGAAACCTCTGTGCTTGAACAATAAAAAGGAAGAATCCAAGTTAATTTCATGACTTTGAGTTGTAGGATCAAAATGAGAGACTGGGGCACGCCTTTAGTGGCAGCACTTGGGAGGCAGAGGCAGGCGGATCTCTGTGAGTTCAAGGACAGCCTGGTCTACAAAGTGAGTCCAGGACAGCCAGGGCCACACAGAGAAACCCTGTCTCAAAAAACCAAAAAAAAAAAAAAAAAAAGACAGAAGATATGGCAGAAGATTTTTAAAAACAAAACAAAACACACACAAACAAACAAAAACCCTTTTCCCCTCTAGACAGACTTCATAGAAGAAAATCAAAACAATGACGGGAGAGATGGTTTAGTGGGTGAGCATGCTGGCTACACAGCATAGGGAGCTTTTCCAGACTCTGCAGGACTCACATAAAGACCAGGATGTAGCCGGGCGGTGGTGGCGCACGCCTTTAATCCCAGCACTTGGGAGGCAGAGGCAGGTGGATCTTTGTGAGTTCGAGGCCAGCCTGGTCTACAAAGTGAGTCCAGGACAGCCAGGGCTACACAGAGAAACCCTGTCTTGAAAAAACCAAAAAAAAAAAAAAAAAAAACTGCAAAAAGACCAGGATGTAGCCACAGGCGCCTATAACTCTAGTGCTGTGCAGGGCAGAGACAGGAGATTCTGGCTACTAGCAGTCCCTCATGCAGAGACAGCCCTTTCTAAGGGACTAAGGCCGAAAGTGACAAAGCAGGACACCTGATCCCCTTATTTGGCCTTGACACATGTGACTGAACACACACAAATAGATGAAGAAATAAATAACAAAGTCACAGGAGGAATTTTATCAACTTGTTGCCCCTTAATCCCCTTATAATAGTGGCTGGGGCTGATGTCATGTATCTTTAAAGGCGGATGTCTAGGAGTCCAAGACCAACCTGGTCTACATAGAGAGTTACAGGCCAGCCAGAGCTATACAACCAGCAACAATGGCAAAAGAAGTCTCTTAAACACAAGTCAGTGTGTACTCTACCAAGAGTCTGATTGCTGTTGTCATGTCATTTCCTATGGCTTACAAGTCACTGGTGAGTATCAGAGGGAATCCATTTCTAGCTGAGATCATATTTTTGTTAGATGCTGGTCTATATAAAAGACTTTTCATTAAATCGTTTGAGCAAAAGGTCATGTGGCTTCTACTGTTTATAGGAGCCTAACTTATTCTCCAACCTTATAAAACTCCCAAACACTCACCTCAAGGACGAATCTCCATGAATAACAACACTTAGCATAATGCTGCCACGTTAGTGTTCCGAAATGAGTAACTTCGCTGAGCAAGGAGACAGTCCTTTTTGAAATTCTGTGGCTGTGTACTTCTTCCTAGCTTCTGTCAGAAATAACTGAATGATTGCTAAGACCTTTTTAAAAACCAGGCCATAGGATGGTGAGGTGGCTCTGTGGGTAAAGGCACTTACTGCTAAGCCTGATGACCTGAATTGGACCCCAGAGTTGGACACCCACACAGAAGAAAAAGAGAATGGACCTCAGAACGTTGCCCTCTGACCTCCATGTGTGCTCCCTTTAGGCACAAGCTCCCTGCCCCCACACATAAAGAAAAGTTGAAAAACAAAAAAACAAAAAAAAACAAAACACTTCCCCAGTTTAGGTGATGTGTGCCAGTAAGATCTATCCAAGACACAGAGGCAGAGGAAAAATCTCAAGTTCCATGCCAGCCTATACCTTTGGAGGAGTTGAGAGTGAACATGATCAGAGTGCCCATCATATAAAATGTTGTGTGAGCTGGGTATTGTGGCCCATGCTTGTAATCTCAGCACTTGAGAAGAGACAGGAGAATTTCTGTGAGTTCAAAGGCTGTCTGGGCTACATGGCAAGTTCCAGGCTAATCTGATTTTTGTTAGTCAAGGGCACTTGTTTGTGTGGAATTGCTGGATCTCAGGGTTAGCTGTAGGTTCAAGTCTATGAGATTGCATCAGGCTTCTGATACAGATGAAGGATGCTGTCTTCCAAATCAGTGATTTTAGATATGCAATGGTTGAACAAACATCAAATATTCCTGGTGGTATTTCCTTTTAAACTTGCCTATCTCATGGTGGCTAAAAAATGTAATCCCAGAATTTGGGAGTTTGAGGCAGGAGGATTAGTTGTATGTTCAAGGCCAAGCTAGGCACCATGAACAGCTTCTGGCTACCTTAATTAGGAAAACAACATTTCTAATGATAACATCTGATCTGACCCCCACAAGCAATGGCATTTTGTTTAAGAGCAATCAGTGAGGTCAAATACCAGAGCTCCTCTGGCCTTATAAAGTGCCTGCACAAACAGGCAAGTTTAGAAGGAAATACCAGCGCGAATATTTGATGTTCTTTCAACCATTGCCCAATGAACATATACTACTTCAAAAAACAAAAAGCAATTAAAAAAAAAATCTGGGCACGGAGGTACACATCTATAATCTAGCACAAATGAGGCCAAAGCAGGAGCTCGGTTTTGAGCCCAGCCTGGTCTACATAGCAAGATCCTGTCCCCCTGCCCCCGTAAATGAAGATAATAATAATAGCAAAGTACAATGACATATTTGTATGATAATGTTACAATGAAGCCCATCATGTTGTACATTCATTAAAAATTAAATTTAAAAGCCTAAATTTTTTGAAGTTGGTTTTTGAGATGAAGTCTCATGTAGCCTAGACTGGCTTCTAATTCCTACCTACGACCCTGAACTTCTGATCTTCCTGCCTCCACCTCCCAAGTGCTGGGCTTACAGTTGTGGACCACTACCACATTTGACTTCCAAAAATTAATTTCATTCATTCATTCACTCATTTATTTATTTAGAGACATACATTTATTTGTTTGTTTGTTTATTTACTTGTTGGCAGGGTCTCATCTAATTCTGGCTTGTCTGGAGCTTGCAATGTAGACCAGGCTGGCTTCAAACTCCTAGAAGTTCACTTGGGTCTGGCTCTAGAGTGTTGAGATTAAAGGTGTGTCAGGTTCAAAAGTAATTCAGAGGCAAAACCAAAACAAACAAACACCCCTGTAGATTGAAGGTTAACACTTGGAACATTTTTATTAGGCCTTTGCTTTCTGAGAGTGGATATGGGGGTGAGGGCAATGAAGAAGGTTTATGGTCCTGAAATGGTTACCGGGAAAGGATCCGGGAGAACCGGACGCCCCAGCCTAGGGTAGAAGAGATCCTATACGGGGAGACAGGGACCGTATCCTTCACCGTATTCGTGTCCACAAAAGCGCAGCCTAGGCAGAGAATGCCACCAGTCCCAGCATCCTGGAGAGGTCAGCCCAGGACTCCCAGCAGCAGGCAGTCTTTAAGGGGCGTGGCCTAGAGGCAGGTCGGCGTGGATTGGCTCAGGCGCACGGCTCACGAGCAGGGCAGCGCATGCTCCTCCCCTCAGGGGCTGTGCTGCACGCTGACTTCACGTGCTCCTTGGTGCTCCCAGCTGTCCCACACACGTGTCTGTAAGCTGCAGGGATGGATGGACGCCTTGCAGCCCCCGGGCTTCCCGCCGCCACTGCCGGCTGGGTCGCTTTCCTGGCAAAGCGAATTTTCCGAGAAGCCCAGGGAGCGGTCTCGCTTTGTAAATATCTGCAGAAGAATCCCGGAGCTGGGTGCGGCCGGGGTGGGCGTGCAAACTCCACCGGAGGAAAAGAGTTACCGGGAGAGGTTTTTTTGTTTTTGTTTTTTAATCTATTTTCCTCTTTCTAAAAAAAAAAAAAAAAATTTTGAAATCTTGAACTTGGGTGATTGCCTAAGAGCACAGTGTTTTTAATCTTCGACAGTAGTACAATTGCTTGGCAGCAGGGTGTGCCAACACCCCACATCACGGACGCGATGTTCTGCAGAACATTTGTGTAAATAACCCACGGAAACTGCTGTGGGAAGACAGCCTCCGATAGTCACTTTGGTCTAGAAATGACGAAGCCAAAGCTATCTTTAGGGTTGGGCAACTGCTCTGGGAACCCCCGAGGCTGCCCCTTACCCTCTGGGTCCATAGGACCTAGAATGAATTGTATCTGTGATTACACACAACACTTAGCTAAGAGGACAGGAAGAACTGCTGAGCTGGTGAGAGTGGATATGTCATGTGAGGGTTCCTTGTAAGCACCGGAGATGCTTACTCAGGGCATGGTAGAGAAGGCACATGGCTTCTATCTGCTAGTATTTGGAAGCCTGTGTACATAGAAGGTTACACTGGTCTTGTTTTTGTCCCGGGATATAAACTTATGAGAGGCAAATTTGAGGTCTGTTACAACAAATATACAGGGTTCTGTCCAGGAACCAGGTTGAGCTAGATGTTCACATTCTTTCATGAGAGATGGGTGGCTACGACTCGGTTTTCATTTTCCATACACCAAACCTTCTTGTCTTCATAAAGAATCTATTTTTAGAGATAGAAGATCTTGCAAAGCATGATATTGCCAGGAGGGTTTCTGCACTGATTTATTACTTTGGACTGGAAGGCTCGTCCAGCCCTCTTTCATCTGTGTTGCTGATTATGTACACTTGGAAAAGGACTGCCCTGTGCTAAGAAAGGATGCTGGGTGTCCACCTCACCAGCAACAGCCCTCTTGATGGTGCTTTCTCAGATCCGTTGCCCTCACACTTAATAATCCTGACTATGGGTTTAACAAATACAATGGCGTTGTGATATCCACAGTGGTTCATTGTTTCCACTTCCCCCTAGTGTTCTAATCCTTCCCCCTGCATACAGCTGATTAGGTCTAGAAGAGTTGGGAATGAAGGAATGAATATCTTTGACCTGGGTATATGTTACCTGGAAGATAACACCAGTTCTAGTGCCCTAAAAAGTCAGGAGGGAGATGTTGGTCAGATTCAACCCTGTGGTCCCTAGGTTGTGGTATTTCAGACTTAAGGAGATATCTAGGTATGATCACGTGCATGTATAATCCTCGCCGGTAGTCAAGAGGATCAGGGGTTCAAGGCCAGTCTTAGTTTCTAGCAAGTTAGAGACCTGGGCTATATAAGACAAAGTGAGTCCAGGACAGCTAGTGATACACAGAGAAACCCTGTCTCGAAAAACAAAAAGTACACTTATACACAGAGGCCTGTTCCTACTCCTGCTATTCCTGAGGCTACTATTATCCTTTATCTCATGTGGCAGAAACAGGAAGATTGCCATGAGTTAAGGGCAGCCTGGGCTACAGAATGTGAATTCCAGGCCAGCCTGGGCTACAGAATGAAGCATGAACTTTAGAAGTGTCAAATGTCTTAGATAAATTTTTCCTTCTTTGTTTTGTTTTAAAGACAGAGCCTGATGTAGCTCGGACTTTAAAACAATTGAGAACTCATCCTGAAAATAACAAAGTTGTATTTGTTTGTTGCTTAGATGGATCTGCCAGCGGCAGCATTTATTTGCACCTGGTTGCTTCTCTGCACTGAGTACTGATTTTGTTTTTTGTTGTTGTTTTAGAGCCCGAGAAGTAATGTTGACCTGTTGGGCATTAGACGGGCGTTGGGCAGATCATCTTCATTCTTAGACTTGGGCCTGGAAGAGTGTAAAGGGTCACCATGGTTACAAGTAGAGCAGGATCTTAATGGGTGGAGGAGTATAGGCAGCTAAAACTAAGCCACCATGAGTCGTTGGAAGTCTAGGAGTCTAGCATCATCATTGAATATAGACTAGACCTTTTTTGCTTGAAAGACTTTTAATGGGGCTGACATGGGTGAAACTGCCGGCAAGGGTTTGGAGTTGTGGTAAGCAGAAAGGAGGAGGGAAGGGCTGGGATCTGGAGAAAGGCTTACGGATTATGTGTGTGTAACCTTGCAGGGATGTGGCTCAGTTGATAGAGTGCTTGGATGCATGAACCCCTGAGCTACAGTCCTAGCACTACGTGACCCGGGAGAGGTGACACATGCCTATAATCTCTCTACTCTGGGGATCAGATGTTCAAGTCATCCTTAGCTCTCTAGGGAGTTTGAGGCTGGCCAGAGGGAAGTGAGACCCTGTTTTAGAAACAAACAGCTAGCTGTGGTGACACATACCTTTAGTCCCAGCACTAAGGAAGCAGGTATAGGTGGATATCTGTAATTTTTAAGGCCAACCTGGCCTACATAGTGAGTTCCAGGCTAGCCAGAGCTATACAGTGAGACCATGTCTCAAAAAATAAACAAAAAAAGTCACCTAAAACCTTTGGCACCTCTCAGTGTTCATGTTTAAGAAAAATCCCAGATGCTGAGCTCTGTCTACAGAACTGACCAGGAGGATCAAAGACCAGAAGTGGGACCATCCCTGCCTGCCTCCCAAGTGTACATTTTTATAAGGTTGTTTTTACACCCCCCTGAAACCGAACTTTTAAGTTATTATTTAACACTTATTTATTACTA
>CAJQZJ010000541.1:2930172-2943120 GCA_907164525.1 Lophiomys imhausi | reverse complement strand
GTATCAGAAACCTATATATTCACTAAATCTAACTTATATTAACCTATAAGCCCCTTCCCCCCCCCCCCCCTTGAATGTGTGTTTTCTTAAGGCTTTCCCAGTCTCTTTCAGGTTCCAGTCCTAGAATGTTTGATACGGGGGTCTTGCTGTTTCTCCCAAGCTAGTCTTGTGCTATGAATACAGGCAACCTCACCCTCTCAGTGATTCTCCTGCCTCAGCCTTCTGAATGCTAGGGTTGTAGAAAGATACCTCTACACTGAGATATATGACTTTGTTTTTAAGCCAAAGAGCCCTGTTTACCAGAGCTCCATATATAGATACTGAGTCTCAAGTCAGGGTGTGGCATTCCCTAAAGCAACTAGAAAATGGCTGTGGCTGGGTTGTCACTCTATCATGAGTGTTTTGTTTGAATGCTTGATCTATTAAATAGCTGCTAAAGCTAGCCACCTCCTGAGCGCTTTCCCTCATGTTCCTCTGTTGGAGTTTGTCAGTCCGAATGTGTGGTTTTTTTGAGACGGGTCTCATGTAGCAAAACTAAACTAGAACTCACTATTTCCTTACTTGTCTTCAAACTGATATCAGTGTTCGTGCCGCAGCATTTTTTTTCTTGTATGTTTATCTTCTTTTTTAAAAGAAATGTTAGCTGGGCATTGTAGCACATCCCTTTCATCCCAGTACTCAGGATGCAGAGGTGGGCAGAGCTCTCCAGTTTAATTAGGGTCAGGCTGGTCTACATTTGAGTTCTAGGACAGTCAGGGATACAAAGAAAGACCCTGTCTAAAAACCAAACAAAACAAAAATAAGACAAACAAAACACCACCACCAACAACAACTTTTTTGTGTGTGTCTGTTGTTTTTAACAAAATCTCAACTGTTCGATTTTACCAATGAAGATGCTAGGGTGAAAGCCTGCTAGCTCAGAGGCAGAAAAAGCACCCAACTGACCTTCCCCCTCAGCCAACTGAATCTGATACTATTCTGTTTACAGCTGAAGTCAATCTTCGTTAAAAAAAAAAATCAGTGAAGGCTTCTTTTGGGCCTTGTATAATTTTAGTAAATGACTCGGACATCTTTCCTGATTCTTCAACCTTGTCCCAAGCATTTAAAGCTGCTAAATGACGTAGTGCCAAGGTGTGATCATCAAATTCAAGCTGCCTTTGTAACTCAGCATATTGATCTTCACTTAGCAACTGATCTTGGGAAATATTAATACCTCTAGCCCTATTTTCTTGTTCTACGGCACTAGCTTCTTTCCACCATGTTTGCCATTGTAACTGAGGACCAGATTCCAGGATTGCTGTTGCCAAATCCTTCTAGTCTTGGGGGATAATCCTGTTCTGAGTTGCCTGTGAATTCACATAGGGTGAATGCATACCATACAAAATGATCACTTCCTTAAATCTCCTCAAATCGAATATGTCTCTAGGATTCCATTTAACTTCTTCATAACCATAAGGTGCCTATTTGCTATTAGTTCTCATGTAGTTACTGGATAAACTAAGGTTGGTTTTCTAACAACCTTGGGCTGCCCCTTTTCAGTTTCATCATACACTGGTGGGGTAGGTTTGGTCTAAATTCATTTTTCTTATTTTCATTTATAAATCTTTCTAAGGATTGTATCTTATCAATCCACTTTTCATATTTGGCACAAAAACCCACTACGGCTATTAAGGTTAAAATATGAGTTACTAAACTGATAGTAATTATAATTGGTATTATGTCAATCTCAGTTAAGTCTTTTATCTTTTTATTTTTTTGCTTCTATTTTCAAGCCATCTAAAGTAGCACTACCCAGGGTCCTAATGCCCTGTATTATATTTGCTATCCTTAACGTGGGAAAGATTTTTTCCTTTTAATATTACTTAATTCTCTCCTGGTGATCTTCCCAGGTGTCTGATGGGTTCTCAGTTTGTCCACAGCTGGCATGATTTTTCTGTCCTTGTGGTCATGTCATGTGTTGAAACACCAAATGTTGTTTTAAACAAAATCTCAATCATTTGATTTTACCAATAAAGACTCAGAAGCCAAATGCTGGGGTAAAAGCCTGCTAGTTCAGAGAGGCAGGAAAGCACCCAGCTGACCTTCCTCCTCAGCTGATGTCCCAGAAGCAATGCCTCCTTTCCATGCTGTCTCAAACCACCTCCTTCACACTGAATGTCCCTCCCTTCTACTTCCTTTGCATCGATCTCTATATGTCCTCTTGACTTCCTTTTGCTCTCTATGGTTTTTTATTTTTCTTTTTTTTAACGGAAAAAAATTTATTATGTGAATTTCACATCATGCACTCTATTCCCTCTCATCTCTCACCTCCCCCAAGACCCACCCTCCACTCTTGCAATCTGTCCCAGCATAAAAATAAAATCTCATTGTGGAAGCTACAGTGTATCTCAGTGTGTCCCACAATATTCCATTTTGTCCACATATTTTGCTTGCAAATGTTCATTAAAATGACTCCTTGGTCTGGTACGAGACCTCTGGTTTCTGCTACATCATCAGTACTGGAACTCCTCTCAAACATGCCATAACTGCTCTGTGTCTTGGAGATCTTGCAGTCCTGGGTTGTGGAACTGACCTCTTCTTGCACTCCAGCAGTTCATCCATGGGGTAGATGTTGGGGTAGGCCAACTCAAAGCCCTGGTTGTGGACCTGCAACCCCCACTTACAGGGCCATTTCTACCCTGGAAAGGTGCAGGGCCTGCTCTCCTGAGTGCTGTAGTGTGTGAGGGGCAGGGACAGCTCTCCTGCTCTTGTGACCCCATCTGGGCCAGATCTGACCCCAAGACTGGGTCTCCACAACCCCACAGCCAGGGCCAGGCAGAGGTCTTCTAGTTTGTGGCTTGTTTCCTGTCCTAGGAGCCCATCCAGTGCTTGTCTGGTACTGGTCTGGTAGTCATCACGGGCTACCCCACGGTGCCAATGTTGTATTGGTATCCAGCTTGCTTTGTTCCAAGAATGTTAGGCTACTAGTCATTCAGATGATCATAGATCAAAACACTGAATGTAGTAGAAATAGCCTCTCTCCTTTCTGCCACCTACTGATGCACATGTGATATAGGAGCCACATCTGCAATGCCTCTAGGGGCAGGTATTGTTTTTTCTTAATAATCCTTTGTTTACTTCCTGTCAACTAATTGCTTGCTCCCCCCTCTTGACCTACGGTTGACTTTGTTTAATCCTGTTTACAATATTCAAGCAGAAAGCTCATAGATTAAAGGTGTGTGCTAAGAATGAGCCACATGACAACTAAAATACATGTTTTTCCAATAAATAAAACAATCTGGATGCTTACAGTGTGATTAAGTATCCTGCAACATATGTCTCTGTATTTATTTGTATATGGTACTTGTAGAGGCCAGAAGAGGGCATCAGCTTCCCCAGAGCTGGAGTTACAGGAAGGCTGTCATAAGACCTTTTGTTGTTGTTGCTATTTTATTTATTTTATTGTTTTTGGTTTCTTTATGTAGTCCTGGCTCTCCTGGAACTTGCTCTGTAGACCAGGCTGGCCTCAATCTCAGGGATCTGCCTGCCTCTGCCTCCCAAGTGCTGGGACTAAAGGCATGTGCCACCATGGCCTGCTAGGTTTTTGTTTGTTTGTTTTTGTTGTTGTTGTTTTTTGAGACAGGGTCTCTATATGTAGTCCTGGATGTTGTGAAAATAGATGTGTAGCCCAGGCTGTCCTGGAACTCACAATTCATCTGCTGCAGCCTCTGAGTTCTGACATTATGGGAATGTGCCAGCATTATCCTTAACTCATCTTTCTAAATTTGCTCTTTTTCAAATGTGAGGTTTGCCATGTACACAATCACTCAGGGAAGTACCAAACATATGGGTAACAAGTAAGGGTCTTAGTGGAGGTATTGGTTTGTTACTAGCAAGGATTAGATGCCCCAATTCAAAGCAAAAAAGAGATGGCAGAGAGCAAGCCAGCTCTTCGTGATCTGGAATGTGTAGAAATCATTTGTCGAACATTTCAGCTGCAAATTCTTGTTCCACAGGTCTGGCTGAAGCCCAGAGCTCTGTAGTTGGAAGGCTGATTCAGAAAGCGTGAGTTGTGTCTTTGCCTCTTTTGCCATGTCTGAGTCACTGAGGGAAACCCGAAAACCACCGGGTGTCAGGGACAGATGCTGTGATGTCTGCTGGAACACTGTGGTCCTGTATTTGAGACTGCAACAAAGTCCCTGCTTGCTCACTCTGTGGAATCATCAGTACATTTGCTGGGACTGTTCCCATCAAGGATGGGTCATGTATTTCCCAATGTTGCTTTGCATGGTGGTCCAGATGACTTTTGTAGCCCATATCAGCAGAGGGGAAGGGGCTGGTGAAGTCAAAGAGAATTGAACTCTACTGCAAGGTTGGGAAGAAGGTAGGCATGGGCTGTGTCCTTGGAGTAGAACCAAAGAAGTGAGGAACAAAATGATGTTTTTGCTTACAAGTCTGTGCTGAGCCAGTTTGATTGCCTTGCCCTATCTCCCTGCTGTAGAACTATGAAGAGAGTGTGAGAAGATAGTAGGATGCCCACTGCTTCCTAAGTCACCAACATTAGCAGTATGCACAAGTGCTGTTTCTTTGAATCCAGGAGGCAAAGGTTCTTTGTTAAACCCTTCAAATGATAATGAGACATTGGATGCTTAAGTGACTGATCTAACAGCTGAGAGGTTCCTTACAGGAGTAGAAATGACTCAGAGACAACTGCATCACCAGAGCCCACCCCAGCACGGGTGACAGCTCACAAAGACTGAGAAACCTGGATCATACTGCACAGCCTGCGGGCAGCTTAACGGCTGGAGAGTGTCCTTTCCAGGTGCCTCATGGTCTAAATTTCCAGACTAGTTTCTGCTTCTTCTAGGCAGCAGGTCTGGTGGAAGAGTCTTCTTTGGAGCTTTTCTTGTCTGAGAGTCTCCTTTGCAGCTGGGCTCTGCTTACTCTGGCATTGTGGGGCTAGTGAATCTGGCCAGAGGCATGGTAGGGCTAGTAAATCTGGTCAGTTTCAGAGAGTTTTCAGTTGTTTATCTCCCTGCTTAAAGAGCTCAATGTTTCAGTCACAGGAGAAACTGTTACACAACAAACAGGTACACATCATTTGATCCCTGCTCTGTTTATGTTAATTAATTGTGTATGTGTGTGTGTTTCTGTGTATAGGTGTGCACACTTACTAAGGTGCTCATGTGGAAATCAGAGAATAGCTTGGGGGAGGAGCTGGTTATTTTCTTTTTACCAAGTGGATTCCTGGGATGGAATTCAGGCTGTCAAGAGCCCATACCTTCCAGTTCTGATTCCTGCTTCCCTTTCTTTTTGAGACAGGGTCTCACTCTGTAGCCATGGAAGATTTCGAAGTCTCTATAGAGACTGGGCTGGCCTTGACCTCACTCTATGATGTGGCTGCCTCTATCTCCCTCCCAAGTGCCTTTAGGATTAAAGGCACAAGGTACTACATCGAGCCTGTTCTTTCTATTAGAACAGACAGCTATCTTTTGGGGGGATTCTGTTACAAGACTTGACTTTTGGAGATTTAAACTTGAATTTATCAGTTACATACAGTATGCCCAGTCTAGTAATGTCTTAAGAATTCAAATCCAGGCATGATGGAGGAGGTAGAAGAAGGAGGATTTTCATGAGTTCAAGACTAGCTTGGGCTACAGAGTAGGAAACCTGACCCCCAAAACCCAAAACCAACCAAACAAAAGAATCTAGGTGGAAGACAAAGACCAACCCTTGACTGTTGAGCTCAAGATGTGCACCATGGGCACAGACATACACACACACCCATGCATGCATGCATGAACATGTACACATACTCGTGCACACACACAGTGAAAATCAAATAAATAAAAATTTTAAAATATGAATAAGAAGAGAATTTTGGGACAAGAATTGCCACAGCACCCAGAAGACTGAGGCAAGAAGATTGAGAATTCAAAGCCAACCTGGGTTATATAGTAAGCCCCTGTCAGAAAAAGAAAAAGAATTCACAGATGAGTTTGAAATAGGCCTTGTCTGTAAGGAACTCATGATCTATGGAGATTAGCAGACTAACTACGCTGTTGGGTGGGGAGTTTTAGGATTTCATTACCCTCAAAGGGAGGTTTAAGAACATTAACTGAGCCGCCAGGCAGTAGTGCCACATGCCTCTCATCCAGCACTTGGGAGGCAGAGGCAGGCAGATCTCTATAAGTTGAAGGCCAGCCTGGTCTACAGAGTGGTTCCAGGACAGTCAGAACTACACAGCGAAACCCTGTCTCCAAACAAACAGAGGTTAACTGGTAAGAGTGTCCAGGCTGAGCCCTGTTGGGTGAAATGACAAGACAGGGTACTGTTTATTATATAAATAATATAAATATGAATAGCTCAATAAAACCAAAACAGAAATGATAATACATCTGAAATTGAATAAAGGTAATTTCAATTACTTATAGTAGTAAATTGTTAGATCTCCTGGTGCTTTAACTGTCAACTTGATGCAGACTAGAGTCATCTGGGCCGAATCAACCCTGGCGACCAATGGAGTGACAGATGTCGCAGCCAGATTACCCTCACATCTGAGAAAGTGGTCTCAGTTAAGAGACTGATCAGACCAACTTGTGGAAATGTCAGTGGGGAATTGTCTTGAGTTAATTAATAAAGGAGGGTCCAGCCCACTGTGGGCAGCACCATTCCCTGGGCCAGTGATCCTGGGCTGTAGGAAAGCCAGCTGAGCACGAGCTTGTGAGCAAGCCATCAAGCAGTGTTCTTCCGTGGTTTCTGCTTCAAGTTCCTGCCCTGAATTCTCAGTGATAGACTGTCACCTGGAAGGCCAAGCCATGGAAATCCTTTTCTCCCCTTAGCTGCTTTTGGTGTGAGTGTTTTATCACAGTAGCACAGATGAAGCTCCAAGTGGCCATTTACCACGAAGTGTCCCTCTTTGAACTGGTAGATAGCCTTCGGACATTTTCTTTCCTATTTATATAGTGGCTCCTTTTTCTGTTGATTAGTGTTATATGGTTTTTTTCTCTTCTTCATCCTTTTTATTTTCAAACTATCCCTTCATACCTAAAGTATGTTTTATATAGTTAGACTTGTTATTAAAACTGTTCTTTTTTTTGGATTTGTTTTGAGATAGGGTCTTTTTTGCTATGTAATTAGGCTGATGTCCTGGAACCCAGCTATTAAGCACAGGCTGGCCTTGAGTGCACAATTCATTTTGCCTTAGGCGCTGACTGCTAGGACCACAGGCTTGCACTACCATGGCTCGTTCAAATTTATGTCTTTCAATTAGAGTGTTTAGGTAAGTTATTGATGCAATTATTAACCAAATTTAAATACACAAAACCCCAAAGCTCTGACTGTCATTCTCAGAGAGAAAAATGTCTCAGAGGAGCATTGACCTTCAGTCTGTCATGAGCCAATCAAGTCTGGGGTTTAGGGATGACCTGTCCCCTGAAGATTTCCTTGGTGATGGTCCCAAAAGTGATAACCTTCTGGGTGTGGAGCTTGTGAATGGGTACCCTCAGATTTAGGGTGTTGGTCTTCCCAAATCTGTACCTTTTTTTTTGAGACAGCATTTCTCTGTGTAACTCTGGCTGTCCTGGAACTCACTATGTAAACCAGGCCAGCCTCGAACCTAGAGATCACCTGTCTCGGCCTCCCAAGTGCTGGGATTAAAGGCTTATACCACCACTGCTTGGCCCCAAATCTGTACTTTTAAGAAAGGCTGGTGGGGCTAGCAGCCAGCTCAGTGGGCACAAGCATGAGGCCCTGAGTTCAAAGCCCTGGAATCCACAAGACTTGGTGAGTCTTGAGCGCACCCGTAACTTTGGTGCTGTGAGGAGTGGAGACAGAGGGTTGCCTAGGCTTGCTGGCTGCCAACCCAGCTCCACGTTCAGTTAGAGACCTACTTTACAGTGATAAGGTGTAGAAGGATAAAGCAGGATACCCACTGCTCTGGGGCTGGCATGTAATCCCAGCACTTAGGAGGTACCAGGCTTGGTTTCACATTGAACTCAAAGCCGGTTTGGGTATGACTTTATTCCCAGTACTTGTTAGGCAGAGGCAGATGGATCTCTGTGAGGCCGGTCTGGTCTATATAGCAAGTTCCGTGCCAACCAAAGTTGCATAGTAAGACAAACAAATAAAAGATAAAAACTCCTACCAAGCCAGGGCTGAGGATATAGCTCAGCTGGTAGTGTTTACAAAGCAAGTGCAGAGCTTTGGGTTCTATTCCCAGCACATAAAGTGGGCAAAGAGGCTGAGGACCGTATCCCAGAGTCAGGATGTGGAGGTAATGGGATCAGAAGTTCAGGGCCATCTTGATCTCCATAGCAAATTTGAGGGCAGCCTGGCTACGTGAGATATTGTTTTCCCATTTAAAAAAAAAAGTGTGTACGGGGAAGGAAGGCTAGTAGTAGTTGGAGTTAGCCCTAAGATCTTCCGTTCATTTATACCTCTGACCTATCACGGGGCCACAGGCCTTTCTCCTCTACTCTCTTTCTGGCCTGGAAAAGCACACTGATATCCCGATGACCCCTTAAGATAATGAGAAACTTGTGAAGTTCCAAGGAATTTACTGATAAACTGTCTTATCTTATTGTGGCTTCCGCACAGGGCTAGAAGAATGCAGGCAGGCCTGAGGAAGCACTGAGCAAATCTCAGCGCATTGCTTTCATCCCTCTCAGATCGCAGCTTACCTAGATTCCTACATCCCGGATGTGGGAAATGTGACTCTCCTCTCCGTGTTTGTCACCCAGGTGAAGGCATTCCCTGGGTAAACACCTGAATGCCCCCGCTGCTTGCCTTGTCACCAGGCAGTCCTGAAAGACAGTTCCTCTTCCAACAGGTTTCTCAGCTCCCTCCACAGAACCAGGAATCGATGGGAATGGATTCCTTTGTGGTCAAGCCCCAAGAAACCCAATTTCCAGACACTGATTTGGAGCAAAAGTACAGGGATCAGAGACATTAATTACAGCATGAGTCACCTGTTTAGATATCAGAACATAAGCAGTTCTTTTAAAATCTCCTTGTGACCTATGGGAAATAGGATGAAAACATTCATTCATCCAAAAAGCTGAGATGGGGGCTGGAGGAGATGTAACTCACTTGTTATCTGTCTAGTACATAGCTATGAGTTCCATCCCCAGCTAGATTAAACATGTGTATGATCTCAGAACTTGGAAAGTGGAGGCAGGAGGATTAAAATTTAAGGCTATTGTCTTTGTCACTGTTCTGTTGCTGTGAAGAGACACCAGGGTCAAGGCAACCCTTATCAATTTATTTTTAAAAAGCTAATTGGGGCTTGCTTACAGTTTCAGAAGTTTAGTTCATTATTATCATGGTAAGGATCTGGTGGTACACATGGAGCTGGAGCAGTAGCTGAGAATTACATCCTGATCTACAAGCAGGGAGAGAGAGAGAGAGAGAGAAATAGACAGACAGACAGACAAGACTTTTGGGTCTGGCATAGACTTTTGAAACTTCTAAGCCTACCCCTATTGACGCACTTCCTCCAACAAGGCCATATCTCCTAATCCTTCTTAAACAGTGCCACTCCCTCCCCTATTGACCCACTTCCTCCAACAAGGCCATACCTCCTAATCCTTCTTAAACAGTGCCACTCCCTGGTGTCTAAGCGTTCAAATATATGAGCCTATAGGGCCACTGTTATTCTAACTATTACAGTCATCATAATGAGTCTGAAGCCAGTATGGATTAGTGAGGCTGTGTTGCAAACAAATAAATAAGGGGCAAAAGTGTTGGGAACTGGAGCGACTGATTGATAGATCCCCATGGTGTGACTGGGATGCTGGGACACATTGGTCTGGTCTCTCCTTATGACAGGCCAATGTGATGAGCTCCTGTACCTTCCCCACCTGTTCGGTCTCACTGAGACTCTTACTGTCCACTAGTCACCATCCTCTGCACCTACTCCCATGCATCTTGACATTATCTTTATGTTCTGCTGGGAACATCCCCTCGATCCTGTCCTTGCCATGCTTTTCCACTTGCTCTGTCCTTCCCCACTCACCTCTCAGTATGTCCCCCAGGAGCCTTCCTTGACTACTTAGGGAGAGGAGGAGCATTCTCTGTTGGGACTACACAAGGTGGCTGTGTCTCAAAAAAAAGTGAAATAAGGAATGGGGGGAGAGAGTGGAGGAAAGCAGGCTTGAGCTTCCCTAGTGGGTGTCATTTGATGAATACTGAAGCTTCACATTGGTCTTGGAAGCAATAGGGAGCTGGTGGGAGTTTCCAGGGGAAGAGAAGGAGAGGACAGGGCTGAAAATGGTCTTAGGAAACTTGGACTTTGTGCACAGAGATGAACTGGAGAGGCCATAGAGAAAGTGATGGGAAACCTGGGGCGAGGTTAGTCTTTCAGCATTAAGGGCTAAGTGGACACGTGGGAGCCTGAGGAGGAATGCTTGTGAATTCAAGTCTAGCCTTGGCTTCGAAGTGAGACCTTATTTAAAAAAAAAAAAAAATCAGCGTGGAGACAGCAGAATATACATAATTTATAAAAGAAACTTAGGAGCTAAGATTTGGTGACTTAAATGAAGTTACAGAAAAAGTTAGCTTCAGACTTGACCAGGTTTACCTGTCTCCAAAGCTCCCATTTGGCGACACCTGTGATCCTAATTTTCTCATTTGAAAAGTAAGGGTTAATGCTGGTCTAACACATCTCTAGTCAGATCCTTTCACTGACCCAGGCCTGTTTCAAGAAGAAAGTGACACTTTGCTGACCTACCCTGTCTCCCCTTAACTTGTTTCTTAATCCAGCCTCAGGGTTCTTAGAAAAATCACTGTCAGTAAACAATAAACAAGTTCCATTTCCCTCTGTCTCACAATGCTGGGTGTACCTGGCTGAGGACATCACACCAGGCAGGCAGGGGACACCAGGCATCTCAAGTTCTGCTGGATGAGGGATTCCATAGCCCGGGCTCATCTCCCAGGCCCATTGGCCTAGAGCTCTCTGTGGCTTGCCAGCTAAGGCCCTGGCCTTGTTGGGCTTGTTTTCCAACCAAGGATCTTAGGTGCCCTGCTGACATGGACAAGAGAAGAAGCCTGAAGCTGCATCTGGTGGCTCAGACCTCTAATCCCAACACTTAGAAGCCTCAGGCAGGAGGAGTGGTGTGAGTTTGAGGCCAGTCTGGGCTACAAAGTGAGATTCTGCCTCAGTTTTTTTCCTAAACAAATAAGCAAAACAAACCAAGGATAACCCAAACAACAACAAAGAAATGACTAGAAGGAAACAGAGCAGGCATGGTGGTGTATGCCTGCAGAAGGATTAGGAATTTAACCATAACCTTGGCTTAGGATCCTAGTGTGCTCTGTGCACACACCAGCTGCATCTCTCTGGTTCCCAGGCATAGAGAGGAGAGAAATACAAGCTGCTTTTCATATGGTGATAATACCTAGGAAACTGGGATCTTTCATTCCCTAGCCTTCTCTCTCTCCTTTCTTTCTGGTTTAGCACATTTCTTTTTTCTCATTCTCTATTAGTTCTTTGATAATTTCATACATGCAATGTATTTTAATCATATTCATCCCCACTCCTCTCAGATCCACCTTTACCTTTCTACTCATCAAACATACAGCTGGCCCTGCCCATGTTCTGTGGGTCTATGTTAATCACCATTTACTACAGAAAGAAGCCTCTCTGCTGAGAGTTGAGAGATACAGTAATCTATGTGTATAAGGATACCTAATTAGGAGTCAGTTTAATATTATGCCCATTTACCAGAATAATAGTAGTAGGTACTTCCCTAGGGCCTATAACCTGTCGGGCCTCAGGTCCTTTAACCCAATATCAGTGCCAGATATATCTGGGGTTTATATTGTAGATCAGGACTAGACAGGATTTCACTTTATGGCTCAGAGTGGTCTTGAGCTCATGGCAGACCTCCTGCCTCAGCCTCCCAAGTGCAGGACTGTTTGTGAGCCACTGTGTATGGCTTTCTCTCTCAGACATGCTGCATCTATATGCGTGTTAACCCCCTCTCCATCACAACAATGTCAGCTTCTTCCAGATGCTATGCCAACGTCTCATGTGCCTAGAGGTGTCTGAAATTGCTGCAGTGGAGAGGGGACTAAGTATTTTTTTTTTTTTTTTTGGTTTTTCGAGACAGGGTTTCTCTGTGTAGCCCTGGCTGTCCTGGACTCGCTTTGTAGACCAGGCTGGCCTCGAACTCGCAAAGATCCGCCTGCCTCTGCCTCCCAAGTGCTGGGATTAAAGGCGTGCGCCACCACTGCCCGGCTGGGACTAAGTATTTAATGCAGGAACTCACTCAAGTGTAGGGAATTTCAATGCTGTTAGTGTCATCTTATTTTAAGGATGTAAAAATACCTAATAAGTTAGTAATTTGGAGGTGTTGGCAGAAAGATCTGTAGGAGGTCAGGGTCAGCCTGATCCCTTTTTTAAAAAAGAAAACCCAGCTTTCTGATGTGCATCAGTTAGATTTGTTCCCTTCTGTGCTGAATGACTCATGTCTATAAGAGACAAGAGATGGAACTAAGGGCAAGGGAATGCTGGGAATTCCCTAGTAGGTAACCAGAGAGCAAATAATAGGAGGAATGTTACCATCTACGGGAATGATTAAGGAGCTGCTACAAGGACCAGCAAAGTGTCTACAAGAGGGAGAAGAGAAATAACCCAACCCCAGACATCCAGTCTGCACCCTGCAGAGGCAGGTAAAGGGGCAAAGGCCACTGAGAGAGATGGGCGGAGATACTGATAAGTGAGCATGTGGAAAGCAGGCTAGCAGTGCTGGTAATGAAGCTCAGTTGGTGGAGTTCTTGCCTAGCATGAATGAAGGCCCCATTTCAATCCTAAGAAATCCACTAACTGGACATAGCGACACATATTTGTCATCTTGGCACTCAGGAGGTGGAGGTAGGAGGATCAGAAAGTCAGCTATGTACAGTGTAGACACACACACACACACACACACACACACACACACACACACACACACACACACACACACA
>CAJQZJ010000541.1:2918204-2930162 GCA_907164525.1 Lophiomys imhausi | reverse complement strand
ACACACACACACACACACACACACACACACACACACACACACACACAATGCAGGCTACCAGAACAGAGAGGCTCAGAATCATCTACATTGAACCTCACAGCCAATCCAAAGGTGCTGGCTTCAAGGGCAGAGTGCTCCAACCCAGTGTTTATTCTAGTTTTGTAAGCCCTGAGTTGACTGCTAAGTGGCAGCTAGCCTAGACACGTGACCTTCTTGAAAACAGGATATGTAATTCAGCTGCAAGGAATTCTGGGAAGCATTCTGGAGGCCCAGGAGTCCATCCTTAGAACTGGGGTGGTGGTGGGTGGGGGTGGAGGGGCTCTTGGGAAGGAGGCAGGAGGCCAGACTGAATTTGTAGGTTTTACTAATTGCTTCTCTTGTTGCTGTGATAAGTGACAAAAGCAATCTAAGCATGAAAGGGTTTATTCTGGCTCACAGTTAGAGGGTTGAAGACCATGGTTGAAGGTGTGTGATCCAGCCATATTTCATCTGTAGTCAGAAAGCAGACAGAGAGAGAGAGAGAGAGAGAGAGAGAGAGAGAGAGGGAGATGGATGCTAGTTATTGACTAGCTTTGCTTCTTTTATTCAATTCAGGACCCTAGTCCATGGAGATGGAGCCACTCACACTCAGGATGGTCCTCCTCCCCTGTTAAACCTTAAATTGGGAAACATCCTCACAGTGACTCCATAGTGATTCCTAGGCTAGTCAAATTGATAATGAGCTTAACCATCACAGCAGGACTGGAAGGAATGGACTGGGGACAGGGGTGGCAGTTGTAGAGTTGCACAGGGAACACAGTTTCAATTGGTGAATAGGACAAGTTCTAGAGATAGGTGGTGGAGGTCGTTGTTGCAGAAAATTGTGAATGTACTCAATCCCACTGCGCTATGTGTTTAGAGATGGTTATAATGATAATTGTTATTTCTGTATATTCTCCCATAACAATAACGAGTGACAGCAAAATGGAAGAGGTGCATTGGAATCCCAGCTAAGTTTGCTGGTGCACCTATTATACCAGCACTAGGGAAGCAGAGGCAGGAGGATTGCCACATTCTAGGCCAGCCTGGTCTATATAGTTCATTCCAGGCTAGCCAGGGTTTAATAGAGAGATCATGACTTAAACACATGAACAAACAAACCAATCAAGCAAATAAGCAAAAACAGTCTTGGTTTCTAGCTTCTGGCTTCCTTACATCTTGCTTTTGACTCAAGCTGTCTCTCTGGCCAGAGACCAGACAGTCTTCACTCCTTTCTCCCTTATCCCTGTATTCCCCCAATCCCAGCATATACGCACACATACACACCTCCCCGTGGATCTTGGCTTTATTATAGAAAGACATAAGGCTCCCAAGAACTGCTGGCTGCAGCAGTGTAGCAACAGATCAGACCTGAGCGCCTGAGGCTCACAGTGAAGAAAGGAAGGGCAGTTGATGGTCAGAAGCAAGCTGCTTTGTATCTGATGCTGGCCCAGAGGGAGGGTGGATTAGGATGGTGCAGCTGGCTGCCTGTCTATCTTAAGGCTTCAGAAAGGATGACTAGAGGTCTCCTAGAGGCCAGACCTTCACCTCCCCAGGTTCTCACAGGCTGGAATTCTATGCCATGGCTCTGTGTTCCACTTGGAAGCACAATAGGGGGGCAGAGCCGCAATTTGCCAGTCTGGAGCCTAGAAACTCGGCCTTGGTTGTGTGAGGCAAGATTTGGTCCAGCAGGGCCGTGTTCTCCTCTGTGTTTCTGCTGCAACAGGCCAAAAGTGAGAGCCCTGATTTCTGGGAGAGATGTCAGTCTGACTCAGCTGGACCATGCCCAAATGGGAGTGAAGTTTGCCACCAGGTCAGAAGTCTGGGGCCAGGGTAGGAGGACAGAGGGTGGAGCTGATGCTCTCTGCCTTGCCCAACTCTCCAGGGACCCACTTGCTTCATAGCAGGTGCAGCCATTGCACTGTGGACTCTCATGGACCCACTCTGTGGTTTCAGGTTTGGAGTGTGGAATTGCAGAGACCCTGTGTGCACACTCATATACATATATCAGCATGCTCAGGCAAACCCTTGCTTGGGAGATTGTGTCCTTCTCAGCCATACCTACTTTTCCTCCTGGGGACTTCCAGTGGGTCTAAACAGTGGGGAATTTCTCTGGAAACTCCCAAAGAACTTAGTACTCTAAGAATATGTCTAGTCTTCTCACAGGTCAACTCAGTTTTAATTCTAAAACCAATCAAACAAAAGCCTTTTTGCTTTTCAGGCAGGGTCTCTTCTAGTCTAGGGTGGCCTTGAGCTTTTGGTTTTGGTGTACCTGAGGTTGATTTTGAAGTTCTGGTCATCCTGCCTCCACCTCTCCAGGACTGAGATTACAGATCTGCACCACTGTGTCTGATTTATATGGTAGGGATTGAACTCGGGACTTTGTGCATGCTAGGCAAGCACTCCACAAACTGATTTATATCCCCTGCCCATCTTGTTTGGATTTTTGAAACAGGGTCTTGTTATGTAGTCAGGGCTGGCCTTTGACTCATGGCAATATTCCTGCCTCAGCCTACTGGTTAGCAGAAGTGCACCACCATGCCTAGAGATCTCAGCTTATTAAGATTAGAACAACAACAACAGCAAACAACAAACCAGTGTGATTAAATAGCCAGGAGGCCAAAGTCTTGCTTCTTAGTAGGTTTCTTGTGAGAACTCAGGTGACTGGGCAGTAGTCTGTGACCTTCAGTGATCTGTCAACACATTGCTATCAGCAGCCTACAAGGCCATTCAGTTTGTCCCCTACTTCCTTTGTGTGCCAGTGTTTGGCGAGGATTATGGAGACAACTGCTAGCCCCTGAGTGACCTGCTCCAGAGGCATCCCAGCGGCTGCTCCTACAGGCAGATCAGCATGTCTATGTTCTTAAGTTTGGGCTTTTCCCCAAGATATTTTATCAGTCCTGGATGATAGGAGTGGGACTCGGACCATTTTCTAAAACGATGCTTTGACCAAGACTGGAGAGCAGAGGTGTTGCTCAGTGGTAAAGGACTTTGTCTAACAGGTGAAGCAGTTGCAAGGCCTGGATTTGGACTCCAACAGTGAACAAAAAAGCAAAGCAAAGCAAAACTAACCACAAAACCACCACCACCAACAAAGTCCAAGACAAAATATGTTAAAAATTACCATATTTTTAACATACTTGTAATTCGTGTGTGCACACGTGTGTGCATGTGTGTGTGTGTTGTATGTGCAGGTGCAGACCACAGTCTTCGGGGACTCGATCATACCCCATGAGACAGGGTCTCTCCACGAACCTGGAGGTAGGCTGGCAGGCAGCAAGCCCCTGAGATCCTCCTGTCTCCACCTTCCTGGCATTGCTTTGGCCACACTCTGATTTTCATGTGGATGCTGGGATTCAAACTCACATCCTCAGCTACTCAGCAAGTGCTCTTAGCCACTGTACCATCTCCCTAGTTCCCACATTTGTAATTCTAATCATTGGGAGGTTGAGGCAGGATGACCAGGAAGTTGAGGTCAGCCTGAGGTACATAGTGACACATAGTGAGCTCGAGACCAGCCAGGAACTACATAGCTAAAACCTGCTTGAAAACAAAATAATGTCAATTCAATAAAATTTTACAAACTAATGTCAATTCAATAAAATACATTTTATTTTAAAGTAAACAACAAACAAGAATCCCTCACATGCACACAGAATTCAGAGAACTGAGAAGAACGAAATATGGATACAGAAGCTACCACAGGGGCAAGATGGTAACTCTTATGCTGTCTTCCCTATCTTCCATCTGTTGTCACTGGCCCTATGGTGGACTTCAGAGCTCAGCTAAGAGGCTGAACAATGGTGACCCATGTTTGTTGTCTCAGTATTTGGATGGAGGTGGATGGAGGAGGAGCTGGAGGTCAAGGCTTGCCTTGGCTACATATTGAATCTGTGGCCGCTGTAACCCCTAAGCCAACTAGGTGGATGATCTAGTAAAGGCTTTTGCCCTCAAGCTTGACAACCTGAGTTCAATCCCTGGAATCTACCTGGGGAAAGCACACAATGATTCTTGTCCTCCGACTCTACAATATGGACTGTGGTCACACCCCAACTCTAACAATAAGTAAATAAGTGTAAAAAAGGAAAAAAAAAGTAACTTCCTTGGGATTACTCCAACTTCCTTGTACTACATCAACAGCACCTTCCTTCCTTTCTCCAATTGTTAATTAATTAATTTATTCATTCTTGAGTCTCAACGTTGTCGCCCAGGCTGGCCCCAGAATCTAGGATGTAGTGAGGTCTGGCTTCAAACGCACTGTGTAGTGGAGGGTGACCTTGAACTTGTGATCTTTCTGACTCTACCTCTCCAGCGCTAAGACTGCAGGCATATCCCATCATGTTCAGTTTATGCCGTGCGGGAGATTGAACCCCAGAGCACAGGCAAACATCCTACCGGCTGAGCCACTTCCCCAGCCCTATCCCTCGCCTTTGGTTTTTGTTCAGTTTTGGTTTTTGAAACAGAGTCTCACTGTGTAGCCCAGGCTGAGCTAGAACTCGTTATATAGTCCAATGTGGCCTTCGGCTCTTGGCAGTCCTCCTGCCTCAGCCTCCAGAATGCTGTGATTTCAGGCATGTGCCACCTGGTATCTGGGTCTCTTTCTTTCTTTCTTTCTTTCTTTCTTTCTTTCTTTCTTTCTTTCTTTCTTTCTTTCTTTCCTTCCTTCCTTCTTCCCTCCCTCCCTCCCTCCCTCCTTCCTTCTTTCTCTTTTTCTGTTTTAAACACACACAAACAGTATAATGTAAATAAAAATATAAACAACAGAAAATGAAGTAATACCCAAACAAAGCAAAATGAGGCAAAAAGTCTACAAACATGTTTTGCTTTTTATTTTTTTTGTTTCTGTTTTCTCTCAGACAGGCTTTCTCTGTGTAGCCCTGGCTATCCTGGAACTCACTCTGTAGAGCAGGCTGGCCTGGGACTCAAAGATCTGCCTGCCTCTGCCTCTCAAGCTCTAGGATTAAAGGCGTACACCACCAAGCCCACTGTCACTGAGTTTATTTTTGTATTGGTCAACTACTACCCTGAAGTGTGGCTCATATGCTCAGCGATACTCCATTGGAGGACACTTATTTTTTTTTTCTTTGCCAAGGGGTATCAATTGCAGATGGTTTCTTGGTTAGGGGTGGGAACTCATGTCTACTCCCCCCTCTCAGTGCTGGGACCCTGTCAGTCTTGAACCTGTGCAGACCCTGTGCATGCTGCCACAGTCTCTGTGAGTTCATACATGCATCAGCCCTGTTGTGTCTGGGAGACACTGCTTCTTTCGAGTGGAGTCATTCATCACCTCTGGCTCTTACAGTGTTTCCACCTCCCCTTCTACATTGATCCGTGAGGCCTGGGGTTTGGCGCTGATGAAGACATCCCATTTAGGACTGAGTGTTCCAAAATCTCCCAGTCTCTTCACATTTTCCAGTTGTGGCTTTCTGTGTTAGTTCCCATCTATTGCAAGAAGAAGCTTCTATGTTGAGGGCTGAGTAAGGCAGTGACCTACGGGTATAGCAAGTTGTCATTAGGAGGCTTTATTGTTGTGTTTCTTTAGCAGAGTAATAGCATATGTTTTCCCCTAAGCCTGTGACCTATCCAGTCTCAGGTTCTTTATCAGGGCCAGGTGTGTATTCCATCTCGTGGAGTGGGCCTTAAATATAGTTTTTGTGTGTGTGTGTGTGTGTGTGTGTGTGTTTGTTGAATACTTTCTTATAGGAAAGTGATACTGAAAGAGACTGCTAGCATTCACCCAATATCCCTTCTCTTCCTCTTCCATAATAGAAGAATTCTGGGCAGTGGGCCAGCTGGTAGGTAGCTTTTGTCCCGTTATTTGCAGATAGGTGTGGGCTCTGACAAGCAGTCTGGCCAGGCAGATGAATGTGAAAGTGTTGCTGGATTTGGGAGAGCTGTCTTCAAAAGAAGAAGCTAGTTGCCCTTTTGTCTTTTTCTGCTTCCTCTGACTGCCAGAAGCACTGGGATATTGCTACCCAGCTTATATGGTGCTATATAATATTCAGTGAATGGTGAGATGGGACGAGCCCCGTGCCACTGTGGATGATGTAGACATTATTGTTTCCATTCTTCGAAGGTCCTTTATTGTTGCCAGCAAATGCCAAGTCCAATCAAATGTATTCATCCTTTGTAACAAGAGGCTTTTATTATTTTTGTACTATATTATACACTCTAATTTACTCTACTATATTTACTTCTTCTATTTCCCTTCCACCCGTCTGTTGTTTCCCCCAAACCCCCAACATTATGCAGGAGAGAAAGAAGGTTAGAGGGGGAAGGGACAGAGTTCTCTTTGCGCTACTTCCTGCTGTTTAGGGTCATTGCGTTCTTTGGGGGTAATACCAGTCTCAGGAGAAGTCCAGCAAACCAGGAGACAGCAGCAGGAAGAACAAGCAGCAGTTTTGGGGAGCACCAGCAGGCAGGGAAGCAGCAACCTCCTTTTACTTTGTAGCCCTTTCTCTTCCTTGTAGCCCCTTTTCTCTAACTTCTTTGTAGAGCCCCCTTCTCCTCCAGGCTCTGGCTTTTTATTCCCCTCTCCCAAGTCTTCAGAGTTTAAGTGCTGCAGCTGGCTAAGCCACGCCCCTGCTAGCTCTCCAGACAGTTAATACTTTACACCTGTGTCTTAAGCAGCCTCACACTTGAAATAAATCCCAGTGCATGCCACCCAGCCAGCCATCTGCTCTAACATAGAGTTATAGACTCAGTTGTTTTGTTCTGTTTGTTTGTTTTTTGGGGGGGGTAATTTTGTTATTTATTTATTTATTTGTTTGTTTATTTATTTATTTTTAAACAGAGTCTCATGTAGCCCAGACTAACCTCGATCTCCTGATTTTTAGGCCTCAGTTCCTAAGGTCTGGAATTACAGACACTTTGCAATGCTGAAAATGGAACTCTAGGGCTTTGTGTATGCATTCAAGCACTCTACCAGCTGAAATAATCTGTTTGGTTTTGATGTAGACATGGGTAGCTTGGAATTTACTATTTAACCCAGGCTGAACTTAAACTCTGTTCTTCTTGGCATTTTCCTTGTTGCGACAGAATATCTGGACAAAGAGCAACTTAAATAAGGAAGGGTTCACTTGGCTTATAGTTCTAGGTTACAGTTTATTATTGTGGGGAACTTAAGGCAAGAATTAAAGCATCATTTCCACAGTCAAGAGCAGACAGAGAATAAATGAATAGGTCCTTGCTTGCTCTCAGCTGGATTGCTCTTGTCTTACATTGTTCTGGACCCTCTGTGGTGGGGATTGGTGTTGCTCACAAGGGACTGGAATTCCAGACACTTATATATTATCCTATATTAATTAACAATCAGACAGTTACACCCAGACATACCCATGGGCAAACCTGATATAGATAATTTCTAAGACTTTCTTCCCAGATTCTAAGGTATATCAATGTGAGAGTTAAAACAACTAGCACAAACTCACAGTAATCCTCCTGTTCCCCTGAGTACTGAGATTACAGGTTTCAAAGTTGGTTTATGCATCAGAGATGTCTCTGTTTATTGAGCATTTATGAGCCAGAAGAATTCTGACCAGATCAGTAGTATCCAAAGTGGAGGAACAGCCTTCTGAGGGAATGTGCAGAGTTGCTGACGTTTTGTGCTCCTCATGAACTTTAACATTCTCAAGTTTTAACTTTCCATTTTGTAATAATTTCAGATTTACTGAAATGTTGCAAAATAGGGCAAAGCATTTCCGATAGCCTTTACCCATATTCTACTGGGCAGCATGCTATTCTTACCTTTTAATGTTGTCTGTCTTTCTGTATATCCATCGGTCCACCCACCTACCTATCTCCCTGACTCCAAACACTTCAGAGCATATTTCTTCAAAACAAGAAGAGGGCTGAACGTAGTAGCTCATACCTGGAATCCTCCTGTCACTTTGGAGTCTGAAGACAGAGAAAGATTGCTAAGAGTTCAATACAAGTCTGATGTATGTACTGAGTCCAGGACAGCCAAGGCTGTGTAGTGAGATCTAATCTCATAAAACTAAAACCAAAACCAAAAACCAAAACCAAAAGTGAAACCACACAAAAACAAAGAGCACAGGAAATGAGTTCGATCCAGAACACTTATCTCACAGGTGGACTTTGCTGAAGTCTCCAGTTTCCCACCATTGTTCAGTATTTATCAAAGAAAAACACATTTCAGCAGATGAGGAGATTTTTTTTTTTCTTTTTATCCAGGATCACAGTTTCGGAGAAATGTCATGTACTCCTGTAGAACCGTATTTACCCTCTTCTGTATGTCACACCCTTGGTATTTTAAAAGAGTATCGGTATACATTTTGAAAAGCACTTTTAAAAGTTTTATATTGTGGTGAAAACAAGTGCGGTGGAATTGTTCCCTGTGACATTTGCAAGTGTGTGGGTCAGTGGGCTTAAGCGTGTTTGCCTCATTGTGAAGCAGAGCTCTAGAATGGTCTCATCTTGCAAAACTGAAACTCTCCCCTTATGTTTCCCTCCTCTCTCAGATCTTGGCATCCCTCTTTCTTCCCTACCTTTCGCCTTAAAGAATCAGGCTGCTTAAATATCTCAGACAGGTAGAATCACACACACCTATAACTGACTTATTTTGCTCAGCATAATGTTCTGGAGCCTGGTCTAAGCTCCACTCTTTTTTTTTTTTTTTGGTTTTTCGAGACAAGGTTTCTCTGTGTAGCCCTGGCTGTCCTGGACTCACTTTGTAGACCAGGCTGGCCTTGAACTCGCAAAGATCCACCTGCCTCTGCCTCCCAAGTGCTGGGATTAAAGGCGTGCGCCACCACCGCCCGGCTATAAGCTCCACTCTTTACTGGGCTGAGTAATCTTCTACCGTCTCCATAGATCACTTTCTTATTAGTTTATTTACCTTTCCGTGAACACGAGCTGTTTCTTCCTCCGTCCTACCGATATATAAGAGCTGTGTAATGGTGCTTTGAATATGAATGTGCAAACAGGAAACATCTCTTTCTCCTAACCTCCATCATTCCTTCCCTCCCTTCCCCTGCCTGGGATCAAATCAAGGACTGTATATGTACCAGGTAAGTAAGTGTTTTGCCACTTGAGGCACATCCCTCCTCCACTCTTTTTGTTGTATGTGACTTAAAAAAACATCTGGGATGGTTAGTGTTAACTGTGCACTCGGCAGAGTATAGAATCACTTGGGAAGTGGGGCTTGGACATGTCCAGGGGGTGTTCCCTTGATAGCAATAATTGAGGTATGAGGACCTGTGCCCCTGTGGTGGCACCATTCTCTGGATGAGATTGTGGACTGTAAGTGGAGGAAAGGAAGTGAGCAGAGGTATGAACTTACTGCTCTTTTCCTCCCGACTGGGGGGCACAACGTGATCAGTTCTGTCAAACTGCAGCTTTGCCTTCTGTGCTATGATGGACTGTTCCCTTGGTCGGTGAACCAGAATAAACCTTTCTCACCGAAGTTGCTTTTGTCAGAGTGTTTTATTTTGGAAACAGGAAAACAGCTTATTGAGGGACTCTAATTCCAGCACTCAAAAGGTGGAGGCAAGGAGAGCTGGAGTTCAAGGCCAATCTAGGCTACAGGAAATCTTGTCTCAAAAAACTAAAACAGATAAATTTTAAAAATTAGAAATAGAAAATGTACTATTTCTACTTAGGGTATGAACCCTATATCACTCTCTGGTAGTGAGTCCCTACCAGCAATGATGGCTTTGTTGCTTTTCAATTGGCCTGTCAGAGGAAGGTCTCACCCAGTGACTCCTATTCCCTTGACTGCCAAGGTCCTCAGCTGTCACTTCCCACTAAGGCTCCTGTGTTAAAGGCTTTTTCCAGATGATTGGATCCTGAAAGCTCTGACTTTATCAATGGACTAATCCATTGATAGATTCACAGTCCATTAATGCCATGTGATGAAATTAGGAGGTGGAGTATGTTAGGAAGAAAATCAACAGAGAATGTCCTAGAAGTGTGTGTCTTGTCCCCAATCCTCACTGTCTGTCTGATCTCTCTATGTCTCTGTCTGTCTCCTTTCTGTCTGTCATGGGGTGAGCAGTCCTGCTCCACCATACCCTCTCACTCGTAATGGTTTGTCTCATAATAGGACCAAAGCAATGGATCTAGCCCACTGTACCCTAAAACCTTGGGAACCATTAGCCAAAATAAGCCTGTCTCTCCCTTTATGTTGTTTATGTCAGGGGTCCTGTCACCCAGATGCAAAGTGATAGACACAGCTGAGTCAGCAGCTTTATATACCCAGACTCACTCTGGATTGCACTCAGAGACTCAAAGACAGAAAGGAATCCTTGAGAGCAGAGACTTGTGCAGGTTGTAGAACTGGTGAGAGGTAGGACGGAGGTGTAGGCCACCCAAGCAATCATACATTCCCTCATTTGCAGGGCTGCTTGGAAACCCAGCTGCTTTGGTTTCCAGTTGTTGTATTTGTGATCTGGATGCCATGGGGATGGTAACAGGATGGGTGGTTGGCATCTTTCAAGCCCACTGCTGCTCATCCCCAAAGTAAACTTCTCCTTACACCTTCAAGCTAGCACATCACAATGGGCACAGCTCTCTGGGGCTGGTGATATGGGTCAGCAGGTAAAAGTACTTGTTACACAAGACTGATGATCTCAGATCGATCCCTGGAACCTGTGGTGGAAGGAGAGAGGGCACTTCCAAACATTGTGCTCTGACCTCCACATGCAAAAGAGAAGTCCTTGTATCTTTGCAAGTAGCTGCTGTTTTAGCTATAATTGTATTCTTTTGGGGGAAGTGACATGTTGAGAGAGGGCATCACTCTGTAGCCCAGGCTAACCTGGAACTCACTATGTAGCTCAGGCTGACCCCATACTCATGGAGATCCTTCTAAGTGATAAGGTTATAGGCATGAGTTACCAAGCTTGCTATGGAGCTAAAGAAGACATTGAGCTTGTGGTTCTCCTGCCTGCATCTCCCCAGTGCTAGGATTCCAAGCATGTAGCACCATGCCCAGCTTCTGCAGTGCTTGGATCAAACACCAAGGCCCTGTTCATGCTAGGCAAGCACTCTATCAGCTGAGGCGCATGTTTTGTATTTTACATGTAGTTATTTATCTGTTCCTTGAAGGGAACAACTTGATAGCTCTTCTCCGGAGATACACTGTTTTTCTTTTACACTCTCTTTAAAAGACATCATGTAGAATCAAGCAGGCCCTTTCTTATCTCTGGCTATGTCCCATTCTCTAATCTAAACACTACGCATCAATGCAGCCCAGCTGTAGTAGGTTTTCCAACATCTAGTTAGCGTTGCTTTCCAAAACCTGCATTCAGTTTTTTTTTTTTTTTTCATGATCCAGCTCTATTTTTAGGCTGTTTTCCACTGAGAGAAGTAAGGATTGTACAAGGGGAAATGCAGGGGAAGGATGCCAGCCCTGTTTGTCAGCTGGGAGTTGCTACACAGCATGTGTTTGCACCACAGAAGCAGGCAGGCCTTGCGACAGACACAGTGCCCTCCCCTACTTTCTCAATGATCCCCGTGAGCAGTGCTGGGGCTCACTTTTCCACACTCAGCAGAAGATGTGGGGTTTTGCAGTCCATGTTCTCCCCAGGCCTAGGCTTGGTCTAGGGTAGGTAGACTTTGACTACCTACATCACCGAGTCTGTGCCCTCATGCAGGAAGAGTAAGAGTGTATATGTGTGTGTACACATGGGTGTGGAGGTCAGCAGGCAACTTGCCAGAGTTGGTTCTCTTCTTCCTGCATAGAGGGCCAGTGCTTTTACCTGCTGGCTGAGCCATCTTACACAAACAAGCCTGGTACCATGTTTTCTTCTCTGCCCTTCCATGCCTGTTGGGCAAGCTTTAGGGATGGGCTAAGGCTGGAAAACTGAGATAGCAAACTGTCTCAGCCTGCAAGACTGAGGGTCCATGGAATTGCTTCCCCTCCTTCTTCTCATTGTAATCTCCTTCTTCTTCTTCTTCTTCTTCTTCTTCTTCTTCTTCTTC
>CAJQZJ010000541.1:2876339-2903419 GCA_907164525.1 Lophiomys imhausi | reverse complement strand
TGAGACTCTAGCTATCTATTCTTCAACCACCTCAGAGACCTGAGAGGGATAAATATATCTGATTATATAGGAAGTGCAGGGCCTGCAGCTTCCAAAACTAAAAAATGACATACCAGTGGCTGCCTGGACAGTTCTTATGGGAGATATTAATCACTTAATCTAGGAAGAAGAGTTGAAGTTAGGACCCAGGAGTGTGTCTGCCTCTCAACCTAGCTATGATAAACAAGCACTGTTGAAGTTGGGGGTTCAATCACCTGCCAGGCCTTTTCTTCCCATAATTCACTCCTCAGTCACACTATCCTGTGTCTCACCAGCTGGTCTTCTTGTTTTCCTTTGTGTATGTTTACCTGCAGGAAGCTGGCACGAGTAGCAAGACTGAATTAAGATCTAGGGTGGTGGGACTAGTCTGTGGGCAGGCAGGTCTACGCTCAACGGTACTCCTCAGTAATGCTGCCCTTGGTTTGACCAATGTCGTCTTTCCCACGGAGCATCGAGAGCACTGGTCTTAGGAGTACGTGAGCAAATAAGCCTGATGACATTGTAGAGTGCAGGCTCTGCTCTAATGACATGGTGGCTTTCTGTGAATCTCACCTAAGGAACCATGGCCTTAGCTATGGACAGTGCATTTAGTCTGAATCTCCCAAACTGCCACTAGGGTCTAGCTGTCTTTAGACAATGGCTTCTTTCCCCATATATTGGTTATTTTTCTCGTTGCTGTGATAAAAGCAACTACTGGGAGGAAGTGTTTATTTTGACTTCTTTTTTTTTTTGAGGGTCTAGCCTACTGTGGCCGGAAAGCAGTGATAACAGGAATGTGAGGTAGTCGATTACTTTGCATCTGCAGTCAGGAAGCAGCGAGATTTGAATGTTGGTGCTCAGCTGCCTTCCTCCTCTTTCACGCCTGCCCACACCCATGGAATGGTGCCACCCACAGTTATGTTCCCACCTCAGTTAACCCAATCTGGAAACATTCTTGCAGATACCCCAGGGGTGTGTTTCCACAGTGATTCCAGATCTAATCCAGTTGACAAACGGGAGATTAACCGTCATGCTTTATAGCAGAACACCTGTCCTATTCCTTTATGCTTATTTAAATTGTTAATTTGCTGTTAACAAGACAAAACAAATTAAAAACACCTGGTAGAAAACCAAATATTTATAGACAAAGAAAGGAGGCATTATGTTTGTTTGTCTTAGAAAATTGTATGTTGAACTCAGTATATTGGGTTGGTGGAAGAAATAGTAAAGTTAGGGACTGGATCCAGGGAGTGCTGTGAGATACAGTCTGAGGGGTCATGGTTGGTGTCCCTTTTTCATTGGTAAGAGTGTCTATGACGAAAATAACTGGGGGGAGGGGGGGGAGGTGACAGGAGGTTGTATGTTCAGGGAGGCCTTGAACTAGATTGTGAGCTTTAAAAAGCTGTGAGGGGGATAGTAGATTTATCTGGAAGGATTTGTGAATCTTCCTCCCATGCTTGGGTGTGTGGGTGAGGGGAAGCTGCACTTGGTTTGGTAGCTGCTCTGAGCTCCTCAGTTTTGAGTGATTGGGAAGAATGAATGGGCTTTGCCAACAAAGGGAGTGATCTAGGTTTATTTGCACTTGAAATCCAGCAGAAGTCTGCCGAGTCTACGGTATTGTTTTTTTTTTTCCTCCCTTCCAAAGTGTCCACTGCCCAAAGAGATTTATTCCTAGATTAGTAGGTAGACTTAATCCCTGACCTGCTAACTCAGTCAGCTTCTGCCTCTGCATACCTGACACAGTTCCAACAGAAACAGTCCATGCACACATGGACTGTTTGGGTGTCTGCCTCCAGCTGTCTCTGGATGCTTTCAGTAGCAATGGCACAGTAGGGTCATGAGGGAGGGAGAAGGAATTACTAGCTGGAGGGACGAAAGCTTTTGTCTTCTAGGAACCTGTTCTTTCCAGGGCCTCTGGAATGCAGTCCTGGAGAATGTCTCTAAGGGCTGTCTTTGGCTTCTGAGTTCTCTTGTCTAGATAGGCTCACACTCCTCACCCAGGTCCCCATTATCAAAGAGAATACACAGCCCTGCTTGTCATGCATGCTTCTACTCAGACCCTAGCCTGCCGGTCTAGAAGCAAAAGATTATGTTGGGCTTCCCAGTTATGCTTAGACTTCCCATGAGCCTCCATCTAAATCTGCCATCTGCCCAGATTGCTGGTATGATTCTCTCATCTGTTTTCCTGCAAGCTGTATGGCCTGTATCTGGGACAGGAGAAGGCCAGCTGGGCTCGAGTGGGAAGGCAGCGTCTTTGGCTTGTGGGCTCACTTGTCTCCAGGATGTAGGAGTTGCCTGAGAGTCTCAGTGGCAAAGAAGCAGCCAAGGAAATGTTGGAGCTTCAGTTTGTCTAGCAGGATTCCTTTGGCTGCTTTCTGAAAACCTCTGTCCCTGGTGTTTTGTGTCATTGAGATTCTAAGGATATATGGGACACTCATTCATCACAAGTCAGAGCATCTCTGGGGAGCCTGCCTGGGACTTGGTGACCAGTTTACTTAGACCCCTCTGACTGGCTATTACTTTGGCCGACGCAGGCGTCCCTCTGAACTTGGCATCAGATCCTGGCAGCAGAATGGAGGGATGGAGGGGGTTGGTCAGGAAGGGCGTGAGAGGCAGAGACATGGTGCCCTGCGGGGCGGGGGGGTCCAGTATTCTGGGTTTCTCACCCACTTTTACTTGATAAGCTTTTCCTGTTTAATTTTTTCTTTTTCAAGAAAGTCTCTGTGGAGCTTAGAAAATGTTTGGTTTCTCTGGCACACCTATATCTGCTTCTTGCCTGTTTGTTCAGTTTACATACCTAATTGGGAAATCATCTCTCCCTAATGCCAGTTTTACCCTCCCTGGCATTAGGGCCCTCTCTTTGTACCTCCATGAAAATGTTCTTCTACTGTTTTGCTAGGAACTGGAATCTCTGTCTGGGGCTCAGTTCCTCTGTATCTGATTGTGCATTTGGGTTTGGAACTGCCATTGCCAATATTACCTGAAAAGTGAGAATGAACTACAAGGTCAAGGGTGTGGTCACTAGGTGAGGTTGGGGTGGGGTGTGTAGCCCATTGCATCATCAGATGACAGGGGCTTTGGGATGAAGGATGACATCATAATTTTAGCATTATTCTTTTTTGTTGCTTTGTGACAGTTTCCCATTGTTGCCCAGGCTGGACTGGAAGTAACTCTCTGTGTAGGCCAAGCTGACTTGGAACTAAACTATGTAGCACAGAATCACATTGAACAGTCAACCCTCCTGCCTCTGTCTCCTAAGGACAGAGATTACTGACATGTACCACCATGCCCAATTTTGGTCCTATGCTCCAAAATCTGTGTTTGGGCATTGTACTCAAGCCATTAAATTTTGCTCTTTGACTGATGGCCCCTTTCTTGATCTTTTCAGCCTGTGGGCCAAAGCTGACCAACTCCCCAACAGTGATTGTGATGGTGGGCCTCCCAGCCCGGGGTAAGACTTACATCTCCAAGAAGCTGACTCGCTACCTCAACTGGATAGGTGTTCCAACAAAAGGTAAGCCATGCCTGAAGGCTAACAGTTGGTAACCCCAGGCAGGGCTGCTCACAGCAACTGTGCTGGGCTATGGAGTCTGATCTTGCTTCCCAGTGATCCCAACTAACCTTAATTTTCATCAAGCTCCCTGTGATAACCTCACTATCTGTGGGACTTTTTCTTTGAAAGTCCCACCACATGTGACTGCAGCCTTCCTTTAGTGGCTATCCTCAGCACCATTTGGTTGCATAGTATGGATGACATTTTTATAAACCCCTGCCCCATCTTATCAGCTAAGTGGGATGTGTCTTGAGGATGCTTAACAACTAGCATCCCTCACTGTATTGAGAAGCTTTTTTTTTTTTTTAAATACTGGTGCTTGACTCTAGGTCTACATATGTTAAGTACTAACTATTAAATGTGACCTCATCACCATAGGTGTGCCAGCAGGATCACAGCTAATTTAGACATGGCAGGGGTAACTTAGAATTATTAGCTCAACAAGTAGGGTAGGTTGGTTTGTCAGTGAGACCCCCTTATGTTTGGATACCATAGACAAAAGTCATCCTTATTTGCTTAAGCATTTCTTTATTTTGTTATTTTATATGTATGGGTGTTTTGCCTGCATATATATATATGTGTACTACATGTGTGCCTCATGCCCTACATGGCCAGAAGAGGGGGTCAGATCCCTTGGAACAGGAGTTACAGGTGGCTGTGAACCACCATGTGGGTGCCGGGAATTGAACCCTGGTCATCAGCAGCAAGTGCTCTTAACTGCTGAACCATCTCTCCAGCCTATGTACTTATTTATATTTATGATTTTGAGAGAGTGTTTCATAGCTATACAGCTACTGAACTTCTGATTCCCCATCTTCATCTCTGTGTTGAGATTACAGGCATGTATCCCCATGCTCAGCTTTTTTGGTGTTGGGATCCAACCCAGAGTTTTATCTGTGTTAGATAGGCACTCTTAACAACTGAGTCACATCCTTACTCCTATATTGTAACTTTTTTTTTGCTAGAGTATGGCAGCTCTCACAGTCTGTTTCTGGTTGGTGACATTGGGAGGCCCGGGTTGGGATCTGATTCCTTGAAGATGGCTTCAGGTACAGCAGGAGTGATGGGTGCTGTCCTTTGGTCTGGGCCCTGTTTCCTAGACTGTGACCTGGGGTTACCAAGTTTGGACTGGGAAGTCCACACTGTTTCCATAAGAGATTAACTTATTCACATAGATATTGATTGGTTGGTTTCTCTCTTGTTGGGAAGCCTCTTGTTCCTGATGGCTCATCCAGGGCTGTCCTTGTCTTTCCTGTCCAGTGTTCAATGTGGGAGAGTATCGACGTGAGGCTGTGAAGCAATACAGCTCTTACAACTTCTTCCGCCCCGACAATGAGGAAGCCATGAGAGTCCGAAAGTAAGCCTCGAGTGCCCTGGGTTCTGTGTGTGCATGATGTGTTTGTGCGCTGTGTGCAGTGTGCGTGTGTGTGTGTGTGTGTGTGTGTGTGTGTGTGTGTAAGCCTGAGAAGAACCTTGCATTTTCCTTGGGCACTGTCCAATTTAAAATAAAATGGATATGTATGTGTAGGTACATGTGAGTTGCTATGTGTGCATGTGTGTAGAAACCTAAGCACATTAGGTATATTTCTCTATTACCTCTCTACTTTATTTTTTGAGATAGTATCTCTTTAAAAAGTCATGTCACATGTACGGTGTGTTTGGATTTTTTTTGCCTGCATATATGTTAGTGCCTAGTGCCTGGGGAGGCCGGAAGAGGGCACTAGATCCCCTGATACTGGAGTTATAGGAGATTGTGATCTACCAGGTGAGTGCTGGGAATCAAACCCAGGTCCTGGAAGAGCAACAAGTGCTCTTAACTGCTCAGCCATCTCTCCAGCCCTTAGACAGGGTCTGTGATGAACCTGGAACTAGTTTGGCTGGCCAGTGAGTTCGGGTGCCTGCTTGTCTCTATACCTCCAGTGCCTGGCATTTAGGTGAATGCTGGAGATGCTAACTCGTGTCCTCATGCATGTGTGGCAGGTACTTTACCAAAACCAAACCAACTCTGCAGGAGTGTTTTCAGAAGTAGGGTCTGTCCCTGGTCTGGAACTTAACAAGTAGGTTAGATTGCCTTGCTGCCAGTGAAACCCAGGGTTCTGCCTGTCTCCACCTCCCTGGCACTGGAATTGTAAGTGTATATCACCAAACCTGGCTGGTGCTGTTTGAGGACCAACTCAGTTGTTGTACTTGCAAAGCAAACACTTTACTATGTGCTGAACTATTTTCCCACCCTGTGGCTTCCTTTGTTTTGAAGCCGAGTTCTGTAGGAGGAAGAAAGGACCATCCTGCAAGCTGGCTCCTTGCTGTTGACCCTCAGACCGAGCTGGTATTAAGACAAGTCTCTTGGCCTCTGTGGGACTGGCTGCTTTGATCTGCTCCCATAAGTACAAACTGAGTCACCGTGAGACAGTTCAGCAGCAGCCACACACGAGGAGTGAACAAAGTCCTTTTCATTGGAAATCATCACTTTGCATTTGCAAAAGAGTTCTTAAGCTCTTCAGCTCTGCACCGGGCTGGAATCAGCTGGGTGTAAGAAGAGATCCTGATGCCAGAAGCAGTCCCAGGCCTGTCCAGTGAGGCTCTCTGGATGTGCTCAGGCATCCATTTTTAGTTTATGAGTACTGTTTTTAGTTTTGTTGGTTTTTTTTGTTTGTTTGTTTTCGGTTTGGTTTATTTTTTTGAGCCAGGGTTTCTCTGTGTAACAGCCCTGGCTGTCCTGGCACTTACTCTGTAGACCAGGCTGGCCTCGAACTCACAGAGTTTTGCCTGCCTCTGCCTCCCGATTGCTGGTATTAAAGGTGTGAGCTACCACTGTCTGGCAATTTTCTTTTGTTTTAAGTTAGGGTCTTGTTATATAACCCTGGCTCAGATTGGCTTCACTCTCAGATCTGTCTTTGTCATCCTATCTGCCTAGCACTAGGTTTTACTTTTATTTTTTGTTTTTGTTTTTTTTTTTTAGATTTTCAAGACAGGGTTTCTCTGTTTATCCTTGGCTGTCCTGGACTCACTTTGTTGACCAGGCTGGCCTTGAACTCACAGAGATCCGCCTGCCTCTGCCTCCCGAATGCTGGGATTAAAGGTGTGCGCCACCACTCCCGGCCTATTTTTTGTTTTTGAGGTAGGATTTTATATAGCTGAGGGTGGCCTTGGACTTTCACAAGCCCTAGTTTTATACAGTGCTGGGATTAAACCTATAGATTTATGCATGTGAGGCAAGCATTCTACCAAGTGAGCTGTATCCCTTGCCTTTGGTTGGCACCAGTCCTTAAAAAGCTCTCCTGGTTTAAATTTTAAGCTGAGCTTGGTGCACCACTTCTGTAATTCCAGAATTCTGGAGGCTAAGGAAGGAAGACCACAAGTTCTAGGCCAGCCTCAGCTACAGAGTAGGTTCAGGGCCAGCCTGGATAACTTAGCGAGACCCTATCTCAAACTAAAAATGAAAAAAAAAAAAAAGGTGGAGCTGTGCAGTTCAATGGTAGAGCGCTTACTTAGCATTTGTTTGAACTGAAACCTTTGTTTCAATTCCCAGTACAGTAAAAGAAAAAGAACAAAAGATTAAAAATTAAAAAAGGAAGACCATGCATAGTAACTCGTGGCTGCAATCTCATACTAGAGAGTCTAAGATGAGGGTGTTTGCTGGGAGTTTGATGCCAGCTAGGGCTACAGAGTTCAGTGCTAGTCTGGGCAGCATAGCTACCCCTTGTGTGAGAAAACAGAACAATCCACAAAAACAAATACGGATGTTTCTCAGGGAAATTGATCCCATTGTGTAACCAGGCATGATGGCCGCCTCCCACAGCTGTGTAGAGGCTGGTGTTGAACCCTCTGGACCTAAAGAGGCCTGGCTAGCGCTATGCAGCTTGGAACTGGAGCCACAGTGTGTGTCACAGGGGATGTGGCTGCTTGGCTGGGCCTGCTCTGACCAGTGTTCTTCCTCTGTGTCTTTGTAGACAGTGTGCCTTAGCTGCCCTGAGAGACGTCAAAAGTTACCTGACAAAGGAAGGAGGACAGATTGCAGTAAGTCGTCTGGGGGACACAGGCACTGTCCTCATTGGCCCAAGTGGTGTGGAAAGCAACCGTGGAGAAAGAGCAGGGACAAATCCCTCTGCCCTTAAGGGTTGAGGGAACAAGTTGCCCATAGAAGCTCATGACTCAGGAATGTATCTTGGGACGGATTGTATTTTGCTGCTTGTTAGTCGCCCCACTCCTTTGATGTGCTAAGAACTGTAGGCAGCGGGAGAGGAGGGGAGTCTGGGAGCACCCTAGAGAGGCTAGGGGACAGGGCTCTATTTAGAAGGAGGAATTTAGGACTTGTTTCTGGAAACGACAGACTGAATTCCTTGTGGTTTGGGTAAACATTATTACCAGTTTTTTGAGCCTTCTTCTTCCCCATCAGGTTTTTGATGCCACCAATACTACTAGAGAGAGGAGACACATGATCCTTCATTTTGCCAAAGAAAATGACTTCAAGGTGAGCCAAACTTGTTCCCCTTGCCCCAGTAAGTTCAGAAAGGAAAACATCTTGGGAGTAACTGATTGCCAGGCTGTGGTGTCAGCCTCTTGCTGCCTCGAGTTCTTGAGACAGGGTCTCTCTCTGTAGGCCAGCTTGGTTGAAACTCACTATGTAACCCAGTCTTGCTTCAAACTTGCAGCAATCCCTGTGCCTCAGTTTGCTAAATGTTGGGATTGCGGATGAGAGCCCCCACTTGTGGCTCATTTTGCTGCCTTAAAACAAGGTCTTCCTTCTGATGGGATGTCTGGGAGCTATGGCACACTCCCTCCCTGGGGAAGGGTGAAGGCTGTGGGCATGCAAAGTTTGTGTTTTATTTTCCCAGTTCCTTTTGTCACATTTTGGCTAGCAAACAGGGACAAGTGCTTCTAGTTAAATAAGATAAAAAAGGGGAGTTTTATTGGGACATTTTCATGCCTGTGTATCATTATACTTTGTTCCTATTTGCCCTCCCATCTTCTCTTGAACCCCCATCCCCCCATACCTAACTTACTGGTCCTCACCTGCTCCTCAAATAGCCCCTCTGATTCTGCTTTCATGATGCATGCATTCTATCAACCTGTTCCCCACCCATCCCTTTAGTCTTCCTCTGCTGTCATGATACCCCTCCACACACATTTAAATCTAGATTTTGCATATGAGAGGAAGCATGTAGTGTCTGTCTGATTATGGCTTGCTTTACAAATCCCCAGTCCCATCCTTTTCCTGTTGGTTTCCTTTCTTGAATCACAGTGACATCAAAGTTGGCCTTTTGTGGGCTGTTTTCATATTTCTGTCTTGCTCCCTTCCTCCAGGCATTTTTCATCGAGTCTGTATGTGACGACCCTACTGTTGTGGCCTCCAACATCATGGTAAGACAATTAGGAAGCCCTGTTTGTATCTGATTACTTATATTGTGAGGTCATTCACAGTCCTGGTGGGAGCCCAGGTCAGGGACTGGACAGTAACTACACCCTTAGAAGCAGACGCCTGCCCCATGTGTCATTGAGTGTGGATACTGAGGTGGCAGAAGAGCATGGGGATATTAATTTAGCACAGTCTGTGACCTGGACATGCTCTTAAGTGATATTCAGGCCCCTTCCAAGGTCTTTGAGGACAAGCAATATACAGTCTTAGTTGGGACTTAGTAGATAAAGGAGGCAGATAGGACAGAGTTTGACCTGGTGGCAGAAGGTTGAAAGCCAGGGGTGATTGACAGCCATCCGTTCATACAAGGGAGGCCATCCAGCTGTTCATTTTTGCTTTCCAGGTCCCTGGTAGGTGAGAATGCTTTTATGTAAACCAAAGCCTTCAAGGCTCAGCATGCCAAAGACAACATTCCCAAACATAGTAAGAAGGGTGTAGTGACGCGCCCCTCAGCTGTGCTGTCCAAAGGTACAACGTTCCCAAACATAGGAAGAAGGGTGTAGTGACGTGCCCCTCAGCTGTGCTGTCCCAAGGGTAGCTTGTTCAGATAAGTCAAGGTCAATGGCAACACTGTTTGATTAAGCTTTCACTTTATTACTTGATAGCAATATATCATAAACAGAAGGGGTATTATAAAGACTTTTTCTCAGGTCAGTTTTTTTTTTTTAATTTTTGTGTGTATGCGTGGGAGGGTGGGCACATATGCCATGGTGAGAAGTTAGTGTGTGGAGTCAGTTCTTTCCACCATGTGATTTCTGAATATAAACTCAGGTCATCAGGCGTGGCAAACCTCTTGTCCTACTGAGCTGTCTCACCAGCCCACAACTTATGTTTTTAGATCATGTTCTTTTTAGCTTTGCTACTGTTATGTTTTTGAGGCAGGATTGTGATCTTGAATTTGAGGGAAGGCTCCTGGTCCTCCAGAGCTGGAACGATGGACATGAACATCAGTCCTAGTGTCCGGTTTAATCGTATTGGAATAGGACGTATTTATAAAGAAAATCAGTTTTTCATAGGTAGGAGATGCAGGTGGGGTTACTGCATACAGAAACATACATTTGTTTGTTTGTTTGTTTGTTATTTGGGAACAAGGTTTCACTGTGTTACCCAGGCTGTCCTTGAACTAAGGCATCCTTTCCCTCTCCTCCCTGGGTGTTGGAATTGTCCCTACACCTGACCCAAAATACACCTTTAAACATTTGTAACTTTTTTCATTGCTTTTTTCCCTCCAAGACAGTGGGGATATTTGCAAAGCATTTCTAAACAACAAGCTCATACTGTAGGAAGAGCGGGTCCAAAGGAAGAGGCTCAAAGCTCAAGGAAGCAGAAGTGGTGTGCTAACAGAAGGCTTCACTGTGTTTCTTTGGTTTCAATTGCCTTGTTCCACTTGATGGTGATGCATGATGTGGCTATGAAACCGTTTTCTCCATTGAATAGCCACTCCCGTGCTTAGTTAGGAGTTTGTCTGCTGGTAGCTTTCTAGTCACTCATGTAGTTAGCTATTGGCCTTGATCCTGTATTCAGAAATCTTCCTCTGATTAAATCTAAAAGCAGGTTTGTAGAATAGGCCCTGCGATTTGTGTCCTATATTTTCTGTTTTTATTATACAACTCGCATAATACACAATTGACTTTTAAAGCTATTCCAGTGAGCAGTTCTGCAGCACTAAGTACATTCAGGCTCTTAGGCAACCATGTTTGTGATGTGGCTCTGTGATAGAGAGCTTATTCAGCATGCATGAGGCCGTGGGTTCAATCCCCTGTACTACATAAATTAGGTGTGGTAGTAAATACCTGGAACCCCAGAAATTGGGATGAGTGGAGGCAGGAAGACCAGAAGTTCAAGGTCCTCCTTTGCTGTGTATTGGTTTAAGGAAAATACACGCGAGCCTGTCTCAAAGTGAGCAAGCAAAACAAAAACAAAAAGCAAAAAAAGTTGTGAATTATCTACCATCCATCTCTAGGCCTTTCCATCTTCTTGTTTGCCTTACAGTTGTGGGAGCATAAGATTAACAAAATTCTGAGGGCAGGCATGATGGTATCTACCTAATTAATTCTAGCACTGATTGAGCGGGATGAGGTAGGAGGTTTTAGGAACATTTATGGTTACCCTGCTCTACATAGCAAGTTCCAGCCCAGCCAGGGCTAGATAGTAAGCCTCTGCCTGAAAGACACAAATCAGTCTGAGTTTCCCTAAAATCTACCTGGGTTTCTCAGCATACTTGTCCAGTTATAGGAGACTCCTCCTCCCAGAAGGACAGTTCTGAAAGGTCTAGATGTCATCACACAGACCAGCACAGGTGGATACTGCTTCTTTTGAAACTGATGTTGAAACTCTACCGAAGATCAGGGACATTTCTAAGCAGCCCTTAATGTGCCTTTTGTAACCAAAGGCCAGCTCTTGATGTGCTTCTATGGGGTTCTACTGAACTGAGAGCCAGGCTGACGTGGTTATTGGACTGACCCGCACTGGCGTATGGTCCAGATCTGTTCCTCTTAGGGTCCTTGTGAGTTTCCTGTATCTGTCCTTCATGGGCATCCTCCCTGTGTAATCATGAGGCCATGAGTCAAACTTCCCGACCCCCATTCTTTTCTTTTCCCCTTCGGTGCTGGGTAGGGTAATCTTTATTCCGAGCCTGTCTGGGCTTTCCCCACTTGAAAGCCCAAATCCTGCTTAATCTAAGCAGACAGCCTTCCAGTGTGATTCATCAGCTGCTCTTTGTGGTGTTACAGGAAGTTAAAATCTCCAGCCCGGATTACAAAGACTGCAACTCGGCAGAAGCCATGGACGACTTCATGAAGAGAATCAACTGCTATGAAGCCAGCTACCAGCCTCTTGACCCCGATAAATGTGACAGGTGACTCTCAGAGGATATCACTCCGGATTATCCACATGAGGGCTCAAAATGTCTTCTTGATGTTTCCATAAGGCAGCTCCTAAATATGTCTATAAGCTCTTTAAAAATGGCCTCACCCTTTGGTGGGGAGCTATTGTGAACTGATGGCTGCTGAGGGAGGACAGTCCTCCTCTGGGGGTAGGACTGCCTTGGCCCCAGTGGATGGCCTCACATCCATGCATACAGGGCTGCACTAATTGGACTCAAGGGGCTATCAGTAATAAAATGCATGGAATTAGGAGGCAGATTAGGGGGCAGTTAGAGGGAGATAGTGGTGGATGGATAGGTTCAAAGTGAGGGATGGCTCAGCATCCTCATGGAAAGAGCCTAGACTGCTTTTTCAGATGACTGTAGTTCAGTTCCCAGCAGCCATATCAGATAGCTCCTGACCAGTTGTAATTCGAGCTGTTGGGGGATTGGATGCCTCTGGCCTCCAGTTCCTGCACTTACATGGACATACCCACACAGACATCCACAACCCCCACAACAGACACACGAGAGTTAAAAAAATAAGTCTTTAAAAAGTATAAATGTGTCAAAGTGTCTTTCTCAATTACTCTACCTTAAAAAAAATACTAGGATTTTTGTTTGTTGGTGTTTGTTTTGACTGGGTCTCACTATAACCCTCTCTGGGCTAGAACTAGTTATGTAGATTCACAGATCTGACTACTTCTGCCTCCCCAATGCTGGGATTAAAGGTGTGTGCCACCATACCCAGATAGCTTTTTTGTTTGTTTGTTTTTTGTTCCCCCCGCCCAAACATTTATACATTTATTTGTTTGTGCTTTGTGTCTGTCTATGTGTGTTCATCCACACATATGCACAACAGCACACATGTGGAGGCCAGAGGACAATTTTTGGGAGCCCCTTAACTCTCCTTCCATTTTGTGAGCCCAGGAAATGAAGGCCAGGTCATCAGACTTGGTAGCAAACACCTTCACTGTGAGCCATCGCACCAGTCCCTCCACCTTGCTCTTTGAGACAGTCTCCCACTGAACCTGGAGCTCAGTGCTTTAGGCAGGCTGGTTGCTGTGAGCTTCAGGGAACTGCCTGTCTCTGCTTCCCCAGTTCTGGGATTACAGACCCTGCTTTTAAAAAAGATACATCCGAACTTTATGCTTGTACATTACTGAGCGAGCCGTCCATTGGCTGCACTCTCTGGCTCAAACAGCCTCACTGAGGGAATTGTTGCCTTCATTTATCCTCTCGCTCCTAGAGAAGACTCACAACAGTCACTGTCACAGACACCCCAGAAAGCAAATATTCTAGAAGCTGGTTAGGCCCAGGGCGAGGTATGTCTGTGGGGCTAGGGAGGCCTGAATGGCGGTCCTCAATGGTGTCTCTTTGCAGGGACTTGTCATTCATCAAGGTGATTGACGTTGGCCGGAGGTTCTTGGTGAACAGAGTGCAGGACCACATCCAGAGCCGAATCGTGTACTACCTGATGAATATCCACGTGCAGCCCCGCACCATCTACCTGTGTCGGCATGGCGAGAATGAGTACAACTTGCAGGGCAAGATTGGGGGAGACTCAGGCCTGTCCAGCAGAGGCAAGAAGGTAGAGGAGAGAAGAAAACATGGGCTTGGGATTGACTGGAGGCAGGAGGGTGATTGTTTCCCACCTTGTAGAATTGAGGGTTCTTGGAGGGGAGGGTATTATGCATTTTTATTTTTATTTATTTTTTTTGCTGTTTTGCCTCACTAAGCTGAGTGTATTTGCGTGTGTCTGCCCATGCCCGTGTAAGTGTGGACTACAAAGGGGAAGGCAAGTCAGGGCTCTTGGACTCCGATAAGGCTTGAGTGGCATTGGAGGCCTGGATGGCCTTGGTGGCTGCCAAGTTACAGCGTAACATAACCTACGGAAGGAGCTGGATCTGGGGTGAGCTCTGTCTCCTGTGTTCCCTCAGTTTGCCAATGCCCTGAGCAAGTTTGTGGAGGAGCAGAATCTGAAGGACCTCCGTGTGTGGACAAGCCAACTGAAAAGCACCATCCAGACGGCGGAAGCCCTGAAGCTCCCCTACGAGCAGTGGAAGGCACTTAACGAGATAGACGCTGTGAGTCCCAGGCCCATGCGGCTGTGGGGAGGCTGACAGAGAGCGGACAGTTCTCTCTCAGGTCCCCTGGAATCTTGGTGGCTTCCTGAGATCCCCTTTATTTGAGGTGGCCCTGTGGGTGAGTTCCCTGGAGCTTATGTTGGTCTTCCCAACAGGGTGTGTGTGAGGAACTAACCTACGAGGAGATCAGAGACACCTACCCTGAGGAATATGCACTACGTGAGCAGGACAAATACTACTATCGATATCCCACGGGCGAGGTGAGCATGGTCCCATTCTCCTGTCTGCTGGTCTTTATGATGCTCAGGAGCTGTGGCATGTGTGGATGGAATTGGCTGAGAGAAAGAAGAAGGCCTTAGGGGGGGGGCCATAGCAGGGCCAGGAGAATTCCCACAAGGTGTCTATAGGCCACCCCATCCCTCACCAGTTCTGCAAGCTCATCTCTACTACTACTTTGGTGTCTTAATCTCACTAAAGGGAAGCTTGGAAAAAGCCTCTAGGGAGGCGCATTGTATTTCCCACATAGAACAAGGAGAAGCTTATGCAGCTGTCTCTAATGACGTGTGGTGGCATGGGAAAGAGCAAGGAGGATGGCTGGTGGTCACTCCAGACCAAAGCTTTTCCCTGACTGGCAGGTGGTATGATAGACAGGCTGCCTGTGTGGATGTTGTTAGATGGTGTGGACCAGGGCTAGGCCAATGCTGGGGGAGGGAATGGCTGAGCAGCAGCTACTCTTGAATCGGAATGGAGTATGCTGAGCTATGTGGTACTCTGAGAATTCAGCCAAGGTGGCTGTGTTGACACCTAGTGGGTGTCCTTCTGAGCCTTTGTCATAGTTCCCATTCCTGGTGGGCCACCATGCTGTTTTCTGGTGTCACTCTGGCCTTTGCTCACTGGGACTCCAGGGAGAAGAAAAAGCACAGAAAGCACAGAAGGACCTTTGTGTCTCTAGAGTTTCCTGCTCTAGACAGTGCACAGTGGTGATGCTTAGTGACTTCCTCTTGAAATACAAATGTTTGAGGTTCTCCTGTGTTGTGACATGTGCCGGGACTTCATTTCATTTAATGGCCTGAGTAATATAGTTCATGGTAGAGTCTGATCTTTGTTCAGCACCCAAAAGGAGTAGGAAGAGGAAGGAGTTCAGAAAGACAGGATTACAAGCTTTCCTCATGTTCCCAAGGAGTATTTCATCAAATGCAGAGCTGAGCACTTAGAAGGATCCATGTGTGGCATGTGTGTGTGTGGGGGGTGGGGGTGGGTTGTAAGCTGGTCTATGATGACTTTGAGTGATTGCAGGGCTCTTCCCTGCCTGTTGTCTCCTAATGCTTATCCCTTTGTACTCAGTCCTACCAGGACCTTGTCCAGCGCCTAGAGCCCGTGATCATGGAATTGGAGCGCCAGGAGAATGTGTTGGTCATCTGTCACCAGGCTGTCCTACGCTGCCTGCTAGCCTACTTCCTCGACAAGAGTGCAGGTATTGAGGGCAGGCCATGCCTGTGAAGGAGGGAAGAAGGAAGTGGGCCTTGAGTGCAGGTGGTAGAGGACCCATCTTTTCTCTCTCTGCTTTGTATCTGAATATGGATCTGCCTCACCGCCTGCTGAGGGGTCTGTACCCACTCCCTGTTGAGCAGTGTGATGCTCGGTGGGCTTCATCACTTCCTAAACCAGCCTGAGAACCGTCAAGCCTCCATGTGACCAAGGGCCTCTGGGTTAGGCGTAAGGCTTTCACACTGATCCTAGGGATATCCCTGAGTGTCTTCCTTTGCTTCAAGTCTCTTATCTAATTGTGACAACTATGTCTCATTTCAGAGGAGATGCCATACCTGAAATGTCCCCTTCACACCGTCCTGAAACTGACACCTGTGGCGTATGGTGAGTAGGACCCCTGCTGGGCCCTGATCCTGGGGTCTCCTGGTGGCTGTAGGGTGGCAGATGAGGGCCATCCCATTAACAGAAGTTGTCTTCTCCATCCTTCACCTTCAGGGTGCCGTGTGGAGTCCATCTACTTGAATGTGGAATCAGTGAGCACACATCGGGAGAGATCAGAGGTGAGTTAAGCTCAGATGCCCTGGGACTTTTGGGAACCCCTGGGTCTGTGGTTTTTTTTTTTTTCTTTCTGGAGGGGTCTCACTGAGTTTCTTCGGTACCCACTGGCCAGATATCAATCAAATCACGCTCCACAGCTCTGTTCCTAGCCTGTATTTCCTTTGGCATCATGGGATCTATTTCTTTTCTTTCTGTCCATGATCTCTCTCTCTCTCTCTCTCTCTCTCTCTCTCTCTCTCTCTGCCTCTCCCTCTCCTCCCCCCCTCTAATTTTCTCTCTCTTCTTCCCTCCCCCTCTCTGCCCTCATTTCTACTTGACTGGGAAGAGTGACTTAAACAGGGAGTTACTTTCTTCTATCAATCATAACCCTAACATAGCACAATAGCTCTTGCTGTTTCAGGCAGCAAATGATGTGCCCTTCTCAAAAGCACCAGGAGTCTGGCTCAGACAGGAGTCGCCAGCCAGCAACACCCGTGTCCCTTTAAGTTCATAGTTAGCAAAGGTCTGAGATAGAAAGAGAGCTAGATGATGGGCATCCTAAGGGCTGTTCCAGGAAAGGTCTTAGGCTCAGTACCTGGCTGCTATTGTCTTCCACCTCAGGGAGGTCTGAGATTTTTGTGGGGAGGGGGTGTGTGGTCATGTTGAATTCATTACTGGGCAGATTTCGTATCTGTCCAGGCCTGTGTTGTGAAAGTGGGTTTAAATTTGCTTTATGCAGGCTGTCAAAATACAACACTTTGCCAGTGTAGTCAGACCTTCCTCTTACACCGAACTTGACTTTCTGTCTGTGGAGTCCGCAAAACAGGTGACTTACCCATTCCCAAGGAGCTTGGCCGTCAGACTTTGGTAGGAAGGGTACATGGGGTGTCATCCAGTTTATTGCCCCGCTTTCACTGTGGACTACACTGGAAGAGGACTATGTCCCTGCACTGCCTTGCCCTGGCTCATGGCCCCGGCCCTCTGAACCAGGGCTCCTGCTCACTTAGCTGAATGAGGTCAGCCCTAACCTTGGGTTCAGACATGAGATGGGCTCTGGAGGCCTAAGAATACTTACACTTACTTGCTGAGCTCTGGGCTCTGAGTGCTGGGACAAGCACTGGACCCCAGGGGTCCACTCTCCTGTCTTGTCATCCTCTGATTGGAAGGCTGACATCTTGTCCTAGTTGACAGACTACTGCCTGTTTTCTGCACCTTTAGTCTCCTGCTTATCTCCTAGACTGAGGCTGGGTACTATTTGGGTGAGGTATATTGGACAGAGTATTCCATGGGTGCTTGTGGAACCCATGTGGAAGGGAGGAGTCAGTCTGACTCCCCTTCCTGTGATCTCAGAGCCAACTGTCTATCGGGGCCCTCTGTGGGTGGGGTGGCTGGCAGTTAAGGTTCTTTTCTCTGACCCTCTTCTCTGCTGTGGTTGTAATTATTATTTTTTTTCTTCCTCTGCTTTGCACATAACAAGAAGTTCTGTGCCAGCAGCAGCTCAGGGCCAAGGCCACTCACCTAGGTGTCCTTTTGGTTGTACCCTTACAAATCACAAGAGGAATTTGTATACGTGTGTGTGTGTGTGTGTGTGTGTGTGTGCGCGCGCGCGTGTGGCTTCTCTACCTCCTTCCCCACTCCTTGTAACTGTCGCCTTTTCTCTTTTGTCCTTGTCTGCTTAGGATGCAAAGAAGGGACCTAACCCGCTCATGAGGCGCAATAGTGTCACCCCACTAGCCAGCCCCGAGCCCACCAAAAAGCCTCGCATCAACAGCTTTGAGGAGCATGTGCCTTCCACTTCTGCTGCCCTGCCAAGCTGCCTGCCCCCGGAAGTGCCCACACAGCTGCCTGGACAAGTCAGTGATTCTGCTTTAATTACTGCCTACAGGAAAGAGTGTGGAGGGTAGATGACCCCAGATCTGGGGCTCTGTGTCTGTGTTTGCGAGTGAAGATGAATGCCTGTGTTGGGGACGGGCCGTACGTGTGATGTGCGGTAGGTGATGTTTGTGGGTGCATCGGCCGGAACATAAGATGTGCTCTCTGAAATCTTTCCTTGTCAGCAGGGACTCTTTGTATCCTTTCTGAGGTTATTCTTTATTGAGCAGGATCAGGCAGAGCAAAAGAAATTGTAAAGTGCCCCAGACCTGTGCACATTTGCGAACAGTTACTTCTGGGACAGTTTATACTTTAGCAATTCCCAATCCAGACTGTATGTATTATAGGGCCAATGTCTTGTCTTTCCTAACCCCATAGATAACTCCTTCGCTGTGGCCTCTGTGACAGAAACAAGCTCTCACAGAAGAGCCTATCCCCTTTCCAGAGCCAGCCTAGCCCTGTCCCCCTTAGAAACAGTCCAGAGCTGGACAGGCAGCTGAGTTTAGAAAGCTCTTTCCGTGCGACTGTGGAGACTTACATCTGGATCCCTGGAACTCATGCAACAAGCTGAGTGCAGAGGGACATGCCTGTAAAATCCCTGATGGTGAGACGACAGGCAGAGACAGGCAGATCCCTAGAAGCTCTGAGGCCAGCAAGCCTGGCCTCTGTGGTGAGGTCCCAGGACAAGGAGAGACCTCCTTTAAAACAACAGGAGGAAGGCTCCTGAGGATTAACACCGGAGGTGGTCCTTTTACGTCCACTCATGGAATGCTTGTGTTCACCTGCGCCCCTGTCCACGAATGCACATGTGCATGGTATGCCATGTACACACACACACACACACATAGGATCAGGCAGCCAAGACAGCTACCTTGTCACCCAGTGGTTAGACTATCAGAGTAAAAATAAACAGAACCCAGCAAGATTCACAATTTCACTAGCTTGAAAGATCAAAGGCTGGAAGAGTTTGGCTAATGAGCACTAAAATTTGTTTTCAGAGAACCAATTCTTCAAAGACAGCCAAGAACCTTTGCAATCATGAAATAATAGACCTTGTCCCATGCCTGGCTGAATGTCAACTCCATGCTAGGGCAATTCTGGCTGTGTCTACTGCCCACCAAGTCTGCAGGCCCCGAGCTTCCCTTTAACGTCCTGAGGTCTACAATGAGGTATGGAGGGAACACTGAGCCCTCCAAAGCTCATTTAACCACCCCAGGCCTCTGTTTCCTAATCTGTGGAATTAGGGAGTAATATATCCTACAAAACGTGGCTCAGACAAGGTGATTTGTCCTGTACATATATGTGAGGTCTGGCACAAAGTAAGGGTTGGGTCCAATAGGATGATAAGTTCCCTGGGAGCCAGAAAACCTGGCTTTGCCTTAACGTGAGTTGGGTTTTTTTTTTTCCCTCTTTTGGCCACAAGTTCTTGGTATGTAGTTCATGCTGTCTTTTATGTAGTCTCAAACTTATGGTCATCTTATCTCTGCCTCCCAAGTGTAGGATTTTTTGTTTGTTTGTTTGTTTTGTGGAGAACAGGGTCTCATGATGCATAGAGATTGGCCTCAAACTCACTATGTAGTTGAGGATGACTTTTAACTCCTGATCCTCCTTCCACCTCCCATGTGCACTCCTACGCATGGCAAGTGGAAGATTTTAATGCCCAACCTTGGTCTCCTTAGCTTTGCAATGGACACTGGATCCTTGGGAAGACAAGCAGATACTCCTTTAGGTCTAAGAGTTTTCTAATTATTGCTGAGCAGAATTGAAATGGCATCTCCATCCCACTCTATCCTGGTGCATTGTGGGAGTCTTCTGTTGCAGAGGCCTGAGGGAATTAACCCAGGCTAGGGGCAGGTGCCATCCAGAACTACACTGATCTGCTCATGGAGGACACTGGCAAGAGCCCAGGCTTGTCCCCCACTTCACAGATGCCTCTGACTTTATTAAGACAACCCTTCAGGATGGCCAGATCCTCAGGAACAGATGTCTGGGCTCTATTGGCCTGGTCAGACATGGGAGGGGTGTGGGGATCACTTCATCATCTGCCATCTGGCCTCCTGACTGATTTCTTTTCTCTCTCCTTACCTTGTCTCTCTGCAGCCTTTGCTAGGGAAAGCCTGTCTGTAAGTATTCCCTTCTCAATAATTCTGTTGCTTGCACTCATGCTTGCTTGTTTACCAGTTTGGTCTCTTGCCTGTTGAAGTATTTAGGATGCAGATGGCTTGACTGGAGTCTGAGGTTGCCCATAGAACACAAGGAGATGGGAAGAGAACATTCCCAAAGTTTATAGGGAAGGGATGCAGCAAGGAGATGTATTAAGGCCAAACTAACAATTTCAGCACACTCTAATGCCATCAGCCGTAGGGTGCTACTCCCTTCTCCCTCTTGGTTCTAGGTTGTGTCTTCAGTGGTCTTAGGCAGGGGCTTGACATAATGCTAAATTTCCCTCTTAGGGTCAGATTTTGATGGTGAATGAAACCAGTGCTTGCTGTCATTGCTTCTCACCCCCTCCCCCAGAAGAGCATCCTTTTGTTCTGAAGACATTATTTATCCAGAGCCTAATAAAGAAACACAGGGACCTATCCTGATGGCCTGGAGCTGTTCTGGCTTGTCAGTCCTGCCAAAGGACAGTCTTTGGAGACATTCATATAGGAACTGTGGTTGAGGATTCGACTCCACTCACTGTATATACAGACCTGACTGCAGCTGTGACAGGTTTGGGAAACAGGAGTGGCCTGGCACTTAGGAGAGCTTGGTAACTCATGGGGAATGGGAAGGGCCATCCTTTGTATCTCTGGTCCTTAAATAACAGATAGGCAGAACCCATTTAACAAGAAAGGTCAAGTGACCTGCATACCCACCAATTGGCAGGCAGTAGAGCCAGGCCTCAAACAGTCCTTGTGCCCCACAAAGTTAGTTTCTTCCTCTCTGCAAGCTTCCTGGAAAAGCCCAGGTAAAGTTTTTCTGCCTGTGATTCTTGGAGCCTGAGGGGTACCATGAGCAGCTGCTGGTCTGTGGGTTAGTTTCCGCAGTTTCCCTTGTATCCACTTCTCAAGTGAGATGACAGACTCAGCTATGATGTTCCCTCTCAAAAAGGGATGATGTGCTCACCATCCAGCGGTCTGTTATGGACTGCTTGAGGACCAAGGGTTCTTCTTGCCTTTGGGTTTGGAACCTTGTGGTTTTGCATCTGTGCATATCCTTCAGAAGGCAACTTTCCTGCTGGGGAAAGCCATTCACATCCACCACTACCCGCTACCCTATTAGATTCAGTTTGGAAATGGACAAGCTGAACTTTTCCATTTCCAAACTGAATCTGATAGTGCTTTTGAGTAGAATCCCTTTAATTAAACAAAGCATCCTGTACACTCATCACCCCTTTCTATGGTTGGATTCTACTCTGGGGCCCCATCATCTAGCCCAGCCTGAGAATGTGACCCCATGTCCTAGACCATTAGAGGTGTCTGAATCTAGAAATCAGCCTTGATCCTGTGTCCAAAATTAATCAATTATAGTTTTATTAAAACAGTATCATCTTAGCTCTCCTATCTATCTAGCCTGGAACTTACTGTGTAGCCCAGGTCTCAAACTCAGTAGTCCTCCTGTCTCACCCTTCTGAGTGCTTGAATTACAGATATACATACACCATCATACCTGGCTTCCAGAATTTATTTTAAAATCTAGACCAAAACAATTTTGCTACCATCTTTGGGACATTAGGCAAGTTAAGCCAATTTTAAGACTTGACTTCCTCATCTGTAAGTGGGGATTGCAATTCTGTAGGGAGCTTTGATAATGAAAATATGCATATAACTCATGGCAAATGTCTACACCTAGGAGGGGTCTGATGACGCTGGCTGGTGTATCAACACTTCTGGCTACTCCAGCTTTAAGTATTCATGTAGATGTTCCTTTGTTCCCTCTGCCCTGTGTCACCTAATTTTATTTCTCAGAGCAGCAGGAGTACTGAGACTTGACCTGTGAAGCCCCAAAGGCCTGATGCCCATCATCTTGGTCTCCCAATAAAATCGAGTGATGCCCAGACACTGGCCTCTGTCTGTAGTATCTTCCTGGGGGGCTGTTGCTATGCTTGAGATCCAGGGACCACCCACATTTTTTTCATTTTAAAATTACAGATGCACACTTAAATGAGAATGCCACTAAGGCTGGCAATGTGGCCTGGTTGGTAGAAGGATTGCTTAGTGAGCAAGAGGCCCTGAGTTTGATTCCCCAGCACTGCGTAAAGCAGGCACTGTGGAATTCATTTATAATCATAGCACTCAGGAGGAGGCAGACAATCAGAGAGTCAAGGTCACCTATACTGCACAGAGTTTAAGGCTAGCCTGGGCTAAATGAGACCCTTTTTCAAAACTAAACAGAAAATACTAAAGTTGGTTTTGTTTTTCTCCTTTTCCAACCTGTTTTTTTTTTTTCCTTCTTCTTCCCCACTATGTTTGAAAGACGAACTGTCTGTCACATTTTTTCAAAGTTTTCTCCTTACTAACCCGGGAAAGGTAACTGAGCTGGTGCATGCCCCTCTGTCTCCTTTTGCTTCTTGAGTCATTGCATCTCCGCCAAAGGGCATCTTAGTTTGTGTACAGATTGCCCATTGTGGACTATGTGACTCGTGTTATTGCTGGATGGTCTTTCAAGCAGTGCCATTGATGTGGGGTCCATTCCTATCTGTCTCTGCCACTATGTGTCCCAAACCAGGGGCCCAAGGGAATGATGTGGACACAATTCACCGTGTGGCTCGTCATTGTCACTGTTACGTTGCCATCGTGTGTGACTGCTGGAGACCTCGGGCCTGTGCTGTGGCATGGGAAATGGTGACCCTTCCCTCTTTGACCCCACAACATGGCCAGAGCTCTCTCTCTACATGTATGATCCAGGGCACCATCAGAAGGACCCCTGTTTTACACGGGGCCCTGTTGCTTGGATTCCCAAGTCTTAATGCTGATGTGAATGGTGACTCCAGGGCAGCAAGCGTCCCTTCTCTAGGCATCCACAGTTAGGCTCCTCTGTTCTGTGGCCTGAAAGTAGTTCTTGCACTCCTGCCTGACTGGATTCCATCTGTGATCCTGCCCCTGGTGGGTCAGTTTTCGGGGGCCCAGACAGAATACTTTTATTAGTATTGTCTTTTTTGAAGGATTAGTTATGGGAGTTTTAGGGAGAGATGCCTGCTGGCCAGTGGTAGTATTCAAGCGAAGCAACTTAAGAATATTTTAAGAGGAACTTGATAGCAGCTATTGCTTTGTGAGACTTCTTTCTAGGAGTACCCAGCAGACTTTAGTGACATAACCTCCCCTGGGCCTCCCTTGTATGGCAGGCCATCCCACTTGTCTCTTGTACTCTGTGCAGTTCTGTGCCCAGACTTGGGGACACCCTCCCACCCCCTTGGATCTGAGTGCAAGGCTCTGTTAGCTGATTCCAGAGAGGAGCTTTGATGTTTGAAATAGTCCCAGCTGATTTTGACCTGACTGACCATTGTGAGAGGGTTCTGTGTAGCATGGAGAGTAGCCCTCAGTTCCTGAATGGGAGCGTGTGTGACTTTCCTACCAGTGTGCCTTATGGACCCTTGTCCTCTAAGCACCACTGTCTGATCCCTGGAGCAGCAGGTTCCCATGTCCCATGCCTGTCTCTCTCTGTGCCCTTCTGGCTGGAATCTAGCCCATGCTAGGAAGAATCCTGTCCTACTCCTCTAGCTTCTTCTGTAAACTGGGGTATTTTCTGTCATGCTCTGAAACCTACTTGGGCTCTTCCACATGTTTTGTGATCATCCTGTGCTAGGGGTCTGTTCTTTTGAGGTGTGGAGGGCGGAGGTGTCTTGTGGCATGGCTTTGAACCCTCTTCTTGGTGACTGCAATCAGCACCAGGCCTTGACTCTCCCTTTTTCTCTCTCCTGAAAACAGAACATGAAGAGCCCCCAGAGTGGCGCTGACTCTTTCCAGAAGCACTAAAGCTGAAATGTGGGTTCCATTCCATTTCCATGGCTCACTCATCTACCTGAGGCCAAGTGATCCCAAGGACTTCTGGACTGGGGGAGAAAGGAGGTCTGCTGGTTGAAGAATAGCAGTACCCCCTGACTTGTTGGGGGTGGCAAAGACAATTAGGAAGTTGTACAGATCTCAGCTTCCTGTGGCAAAGCTACAGACCTCCCTACCCTTTGCTTTCTTGAGACTTCCTGGGGCATCTGACCTCACAGACCCTTCCAAAGCTTGGGGAAGACTATAGTACTAGAGGAGGTGAGACCAGACCCCTAAGGGGGGACACTGGATTTCACCGTGCTATTTTGTTTTGTTTCTTTGGATCCTGGCTTGGCATGTTGATGGCTGGAAGGGAAGACAAGACTGACAGAGAATCCTGAAATTCAAAGTGAGTTAGACCCCATTGCCTGAGGCTCAGGAACATTTGAACATTCTCACATGGTTTTTATGTATCTTGGCCTGGGAAGAGGCCTCAAAGATAAGAGGATTGGAGACATGCTGCATTGGGTGTTGGGTTCTTCTAAGGAATCCCTAAGCTGAGGCCTACTGGCCAGCTGAGCAATGACATGCCCTGTCTCCTCCATATGTCCACATGCCTTCTAGGTCCCAAGTTAAGGGACAGACTGGTTGTATCAGTGGTGGAAGGAAACATTTTGGTGAAAAAAAAAACCAGCCCCCCTCTTCCCGGGGGTTCTTAGACCTTCTGTTCTTCAACCTGGGCCTGGTGGCACCTGAGCAAATCCTGTGGCTGGCTGTGTGTTTTGCACTTTCCCCTGTCCCCTCCCCTCCCCTCCTCTCCCCTCCCCCTCCCCTCCCTCCTTCTTTCCTTCCTTCCTTAACTTCAGTTTTCTTTTTTGGGCAGTAGTGTGTCCTGAAAGTCACACCTCACTTGAGGAAACTAGATGGCAGAGGTTTGACCCTTAGAGGCTTGGAGCTTCTGAATGGGAGAAGTTCCAAGCCTCTAAGTCTGTGAGATGGGGAGGCTCAGGGCTTTCAGCTTCAACTTCACTCACCCTTTCCTAGAAGGGACAGTGGCCCATTCCAGGCCACTGGCTCATAGAGCTGTTCCCATGTTTTGGCTGAGTGCTGGTGCTGTGTCCCTAATACCACCATGCTGGACATCTCCAAGAGTTTCCCAGAGTAGAAAATTGTTCTTATCAGCTTCATGGTGTCTGTGGCACGTTTGCATTGATTGGAAGCAGTACTGATGTAACTACCTATCATTTTTGTCTGCCTTTATCCACCCAAGCTCTGGGGAAGGAGAGGACATCCTAAGCCTGGAAGAAACCATTTGGAAACTCAGTAGTTTTAGCCTACATGACCCTTTGTAAGGATGCCCCATTGCTGGTGCTGAAGGTCACTTTCTTTTCTGCCTTCTGCCTGTGAGTCCAAGGGATCCTATCCTCCCCATCTCAGGAGACAGTTCCCAGGATGACACAGGGGCACGCTTCAGCCACCTTGAAGTCACTTTGTGTTTTTCACAGCTAACCACTCAAATGCTCAGCCCAGCCCACTACCCTGTGGTTCACCAGAGAGAGGGCTATCTATACATTTGAAGGCCTGTAAATCTGTGGTTCACCAGAGAGAGGGCTATCTATACATTTGAAGGCTTGGACTGTTTTCTCTTTGTGGCTTGAGTCTTGACAAGGATATATGCAGGGCAGACTTGTGGCGATGTGTGTGCAGGCTGGTAACAATTTTAGTCCTGGGGGCCTGCAGCATTGCTTTTATTGGGGGGTGGGGGTGGGCGGAGCAGGGAGCAGGATTGTAACTGTGTAGCCCAAACTAGCTTCAAACTTGTGGCAGTCCTCCTGTCTCAGCCTCCAAAATGTTAGAATGTAAGCATGAGCCACCATGCCTGGCAGTGTGGCTTTGCACTTGAAGGTGGGGTTTCTTATTTGCCCCCTTCCGACCACATCTACTCTCTAGTGACAGAACCAACTCTTAGAATACAGCAACGCTCAAGGCTGAGACAAATAAGGGTGGTTATGCATGATATCAAGAGAAAGCTTTGCCCAACGTGGTTTCAAATTCTGTGAAGGCCTGTGAATAAAATCAGGCTGAGGAGATCGTGAAAAGAGGGTGGAGCGTGACTTCATTTGAAAGAACTTCCACTCTCCCACCCAAAACAGCAAAATAAAATGGGGACCAATGTTTTTAACTTTGCATATTTGTTTTTGAGGTAAATTTCTCCCCTTCAACCATGGGCAATACCCTTCATTTATGGGGAGAAGAAAAACTGTTGGAACCACACCAATGATATTTTCATTTGTAATACTTGAAATTATTTTTTTATTATTTTGATAGCAGATGTGCTATTTATTTATTTAATATGTATAAGGGAGCCTAAAACTAGAAAGCTGTATAGATTGGGTTTAATTGTTAATTGGTTTGGGGCCTTTCAGTGTGTGATTGAGGACTTATTCATGTGCTGTGTAATTGTCTCTTTCAGTGTCCTGGGAGGAAGCTATGCAAGTTTTCAAACAGTACATGCCTTTCAGAAATTTGTATATTTTGCAGTTGCTAGAACAATAAAAACTTGGTTGAGATATACGGATGAAACTCATTTCTGAGCCTTTTTGCAGGAACAAGTGTCAGTTTTCTTTTTAAGCATTGTGTGTGTGTGTGTATGTGTGTGTGTGCACACGTGTGCACACACATGAAGGAGGTCAGAGGGCAGCTTGGCAGGAGTCGACCTCCTCCAGCCTCCAGAGAGTGAATACTGGTCATCAGGCTTGTCAGTGCCTTTACTTGATGAGTCATTCATCTTGCCAGGCCACAGTGTCTTTATCTGATATTTATGGCCAGTGCTCCTCTCAGAACCCTGTATTATCTTCCTTAAAACAGGACACAGCAGATTGTCAAGTTTGTATATTTGAGAAATAATAAAATGTGTTAATTTTAAATTAATAGACCTTTGTTGGTTTTTCTTTTCTTTTTTTGTTTGTTTGGTTTTTTTTTGTTTTGTTTTTGAGACAGGGTTTCTCTGTGTAGCCTGGGCTGTCCTGGAGCTTACTCTGTAGATCAGGCTGACCCCAAACTCAGAGGTCCATCTGCCTCCCAAGTGCTGGGATTAAAGATGTGTGCCACCAAGCCGGGCGGTGGTGGCGCACGCCTTTAATCCCAGCACTTGGGAGGCAGAGGCAGGCTGATCTTTGTGAGTTCGAGGCCAGCCTGGTCTACAAAGTGAGTCCAGGACAGCCAGAGATATTCAGAGAAACCCTGTCTCGAAAAACAAAAAAAAAAAAAAAAAAAAAAA
>CAJQZJ010000541.1:2850696-2861253 GCA_907164525.1 Lophiomys imhausi | reverse complement strand
TTTTTTTGAGACAGGACTGCACTATGTAGCTCAGGTTGCCTTGGAAATCACAGAGATTCACTTGCTTCTGCCTCCAAGAGCTGGGATTAAAGGTGTGCGCCACTACACCAGGTTTCTCTCATGTTATATGACAGTGTCTTTCACTGAAACTGGAGCACATAGGTTTGGCTAGACTGGCTGGCCCACTAGTGAGCTACAGGAATCCTTCATCTCTGCATCCCAGAACTGAGTTAACAAATATGGGTCTCTGCTCCTATCTTTTTTTTTTTTTCCTTTCAACTACTTTGACATATTTTCTGTTTCTTTTTTGTGTATATCAACCGAATTTTTTTATTTTTATTTATTACTTCAAGTTACAGCTACATCACAGTACCCTCTTTCCACCCCTCCCAGTCCCCCCTTCCACCATCTAACCCCTATCCCTTCCCTCCCACTCCTCTGGAGTGGAGTGTCTCTACCTATCAGTCCCCCACCTCAGTTCAGCAGTCATGTGAGGGCCAAGAGCCTCCTCATACACTGGGGGCCTACAAGGCAGCACCACTAGGGCAAAGTGTCTCATTGACAGGTAACAAAGTCTATGTTCCTGTTCCCTTTGGTGCGCTGGCTGTGGTGTAGTTATCCTGTACTATATGGCTGAAATCCGACTATAAGGGAATAGATGCCATGTGCATCCTTCTGAGTCTGGGTTAGCTCACTCAGGATGAGCTTCTCTAGTTCCATCCATTTGGCTGCAAATTGCATAATTTTATTGTTTCTGACGGCTGAGTAATATTCCATTGTGTACAGGTACCACAGATTTTTTTTAATCCATTCCTTGGTTGAGGGACACCTGGGTTGTTTCCAGTTTCTAGCTATTACAAATAAGGCTGCTATGAACATAAGGAAATGTCCTTATGGTTTGGTGAGGAATCATTTGGATGTATACCCAGAAGTGGTATGGCTGGGTCTTGAGGCAGAGCTATTCCAAGTTTTCTAAGATATTGCCAGACTGATTTCCATAGTGGTTGTATAAGCTTGCATTCCCACCAGCAATGGAGGAGTGTTCCCCTTTCTCCACAACCTCACCAGCATGTGCTGTCATTTGAGTTTTTGATCCTAGCCATTCTGACAGGTGTGAGATGGAATCTCAGAGTTGTCTTGAGTTGCATTTCTCTGATGATTAAGGATGCTGAGAATTTCTTCAAGTGTCTCTCAGCCATTAGGGATTCCTCCTTTGTGAATTCTCTATTTAGCTGTTTCCCATTTTTTGATTGGATTATTTGGTTTCTTGGTATTTAATTTCTTGAGTTCTTTGTAAATTTTGGATTAGCCCTCTGTCAGATGTGGGGTTGGTGAAGATCTTTTCCCAATCTGTAGGTTGCCGTTTTGTTCGAATGACAGTGTCTTTTGCCTTACAGAAGCTTTTCAGTTTCATGAGGTCCCATTTATTGATTGTTGGTCTTAGAACCTGAGCTGTTGGTGTTCTGTTCAGGAAGTTGTCACCTGTGCCAATGAGTTCGAGGGTTTTCCCCACTTTCTCTTCTAATAGATTTAGTGTGTCAAGCCTTATGTTAAGGTCTTTGATCCACTTGGACTTAAGTTTTGTGCAAGGTGATAAGTATGGGTCTAATTTCATTCTTGTACATGTCGACATCCAGTTAGACCAGCACCATTTTTTGCTCCTATCTTTTATCTGGAGCTAGGGGCCAGATCTCAGCTCCTACTGCTTATGACTTAGGCACTGAGCTTTCTCCCAGCCTCTTCTCAAACTCTTAAGGATTATTAAAAACACTGAAGAACTAAATAAAAGTGGGCTGTCTCTATCTAAATTTAGTGCATATGAAGTTAAAATGGCAACATTTAAAAAATGTAGTTAATTTTTGTTTGAAAATAAGACTAAGCTCATGTGTTATAAATAACATTTTTTAAAAATGCAAACAACCATGATTTTCTAAACAGAAATGTGTGAAAAAAATGTAGCATGGATAAGGTTGTAAATCTTTCCCTGGTGGACTCTCACATGATTCTGTGTTCTCTGTACTGTGATAAATGCTGGGGCTGAAATATAAGAAGACCCAGACTCCTGTAGATGGAAGGGGAGAATAAGCCTACAGTTTTTTTTTCAGATAATTATAATATTCCTTCTTGACTGAAGGAATATTTCAGACTGAACAAATTGCAGCTTGTTTGTCTTGTTTTGAGACTGAATAGCAAAGTCACTGTGTGCCCAGGGCTGGCAAGTTCATTGTTGCACTTCTTGTATGTAAAGGAAGCAATTAGACTAGTTAGCTTTTTTAAAACCTTATTTTGAAATCTTCTTAGAAAAATAAAATAAAATCACTCTAGTTATCCAGAAGAGTTATAAAGCAAGGAAGAGTACTACATGTCCTCCTCCCGCTGCACTTAGTGTCACTAAATTATAGAAATGAGCCGGCATAACTAATAGCCAACCTCAGTGCGACCCTATTACCAACAATGTAACCTTATTTGGGCTTCATTGTTTTTCCTCTTAATGTCCTTTGCTGTCTCAGGACCAAGCTGTCCCAATTCTTCAGAAACTTTCTGAGAAATGTGACAATTTCTCAATCATTCTTATCTTTCATGATCCTGATGCTCTGAAGAACAGTCAGGCATTTTGCATATTGTTTCTCAATTCAAGTTTTCTTCTCATAGTTTCTCAAGTCCAGACAAAATAGCGTTGAATGGATTTTGGTGAGGAAAACGCCACAGAGAAGAAGTGTCATCTTAGGGTATCATATTGGGTGGGCGGGCAAACTCCTCACTGTTGAAATAAGGTTTCTTTCTTTCTTTCTTTCTTTCTTTCTTTCTTTCTTTCTTTCTTTCTTTCTTTCTTCCTTTCTTTTTTTTTTGTTATTGTAAAGAACATATTTTTTCTGCCATTCTTCAATTCTTTAGAAATGAATCATGTGTAGTTCAGCTTATTATCAAGGAGAAGATAATTAATGCTACCTTCTGAAGACTGGAAACAACAGTAGCAAAGAATGTGTGCATGCCTTTTATTCTCTCTCTCTCTCTCTCTCTCTCTTTTTTTTGACACTGGGTTTCATGTAGCTCCGACTAGCCTCAAGATCACTAGGTAGTCAAGGCTGGCCTCGAAACTCCTGACCCCACTGCTTACACATCCCAAGTGCTGGGATTACAGATGTCCACCAACCTGGCTCTGATGATGTGTTTTAAATCACTAAGGTAATGCATGTGTGTTCTAGAGAAGAGTTCTTTGAGGATATCCGGATATCCTGTCTTCCATGAAGTCTCATCCTTGAAGTTTAGTGTTTGTTAGCTATGCTCCTGCAGCAGGAAGGAGTAACCTTCTTTGTTGTTGTTATTGTTTTGAGACAGGGTCTCTCTGGCTGTCCTGGACTCGATTCATAGACCAGGCTGGCCTCAAACTCACAGAGATCTGCCTGATTCTGCCTCCCGAGTGCTGGGATTAAAAGTGTGAGCCACCATGCCTGGCCTATGAGGAAACTTCTTACTGTGGCATTCTGCGTGGTTTCTGTTTTCTTTTCCTCTTTTATATTATATTATTGCTTGCTGTTCTTCTTAGGGAAATCTTATCTTTCTATTTGCTGGTGGAAAATGTTAATCCCGCCAGTTGAGAATAAGACCCCCTACCACAGTTTAAAGCCAAATTTTAAGCAAACTTTAATTGAATAGTGGCCAGATTGACAGACTTTCTGGCCAGGTCTATCTCTGGGTTTCCAGAAAATGGCCATGAGTCACACCTTGCAGAGGCTTAACAAGGCAACCCCACAAGGTCACCATATTTCCCATCAGATTCAACCAGGGGCAAGCACATAACCTGACGTATTTCCTGCCCACATACTTCCCGCCTATATGTGATCAAATTCATCTGGTGCAGATGGGTCAAACAAACAGGACAAATAGGAACTTATTCTTAACTACACACAGAACTCTTAACCTGAAAGGTATATTTTTCTTGTTTTGGTCTCACAACACCAATTAATCATGTCACTGTGGACTTGGGAATATTCCTTGCTGATGAGCTCTGTGGCATCCGAATCAGCTCTGCAGCTTTCTGACTTCCAAGATCTTGGCTTTCACCATTAGGAGTATTTAAGGTTTATTCCTGACTGAGACAGGGCAGGCCAGGTCAGGTCACTTGGTCACCTCTCAGAGTGAAAGCAGCTGTCTCACTTGTTGGTGGTGTTTCTTTCTTTCTTTCTTTTTTGTTTTCCTCACAGACCAACCTAAGTCTTATTTTCCTTTTGTGCTTATCATGGACACTTGGATGCTGAGGTGTCCTGGTGGTATGAAAAGTCTCACTAAAATGCCCTTAAACAGTTGTTTAGAACAACAATATGCTGGAGAGATGGCTCAGCGGTTAAGACCACTTGCTGCTTTTCTGGAACACCCTGGGGTTTGATCCCAGGTTCCCAAATGGTGGCTCTGAGCTACCGGTTAGGTTAGCTCCAGTTCCGGAGGATCCAATGCCCTCTTCTGACATCCATGAGCATTGGATGCACATGGTGCACATACATACCCATGGACAACACACACACAGAATAAGTAAATCTTAAAACCAACATTAACAAAACATCAAAGTGTGGTGACACCTTTATCTTTTTACAAGAGAGGCAGAGGCAGGATAATCAGAGGGTTGCCATGGTCACAAAGTGAGACACTGTCTCAAACAAAAACAAAAGCCAGACCCTGCCTCCTCCCTACTCAGCAGATTCAATAACTGCTCAGTCTAGAGGAATGAACTGTAGTTATTCCAGTGAGACTCAGGAGGCCTTTGCCACCAGCAAGAATGTCTGGAATGCCTGGGACATGCAAGTCATTGAGCTAAGAATTAGAGGCAGAAAATGTGTGAGGAGTTGGCAATTCCTTGTCAGAAGCAGGTGTCTAGCCGATTCCCTCCAATTGTTCACGTCAACAACCAAAACTGTTGTGTGAAGAAAACAATAACTTCAGAATTTCATTAAGGGAAAACAAAAAGTAGGCATCTTTAAAAAGGCACATTATAAAGGAAAGGGGATACAGCTCAGAGCTTGTGCTGCCTGTGAAAGGCCTTGGGTTCAACGCCCAGCTCTGCAAAGCGAAAACAAGCCTTTGGTCTGACACATGTTGATAGTTTGTACAAACCACTTCCTCCTGGTTAGAGATGCAGCGGCCTTGGTTGGTTAGCTCCTTGAAGCTAGTACTGAGACAACAAATTTAGCGTCTTTGGCACAGCTCCAAGATTTGGTAAACCAAATCCAAGACTTTCTTTACTTTGTTACTAAATTCCATAATGCATCAGTGGATGTAATTACTCAGGATTGACAACTATATACAGAGAGACAGAAAGCAGTAAAACCAGGTGGTAACAGCTTCAGGGACACACTACACTGTCTCTGAGACAGTTATCAGCAGACATAGCAGGTCTCTTGAGTTCAAGGCCAGCCCGGTGCACAGAGTGAGTTCCAGAACAGCCAGGGTTGTTATACAGGGAAATTTTGTCTCAGAAAGGAAGACAAAAACAAACAAACAAACAAACAAACAAACAAACAAACAAACAAAAGAAGTCAGAAGAGCTGGGTTACCTTGGGTTCACTTATTTACCCATTGAAGATTTATGAACATTCTGCTATCATCCATGATTGTGCTAATAGGAACTTTTGCAAGAGACCAGAAGAAGGGACTGGAGATGTGGTTCAATGATAGAGTGCTTGCCTAGCATGGGTTTGACCCCCAGAACCACATAAAAACCAGATAGTGTCATATGCCTATAATCCTAGCACTTAGAAGGTGGACGGGGTGGAATCACACATTCAAGGTCATCTGGGCTACATGAGACTCCTCCAAAAAATGAATGAGAGAAGAAACAAAATATTCTCTCTCTCTCTCGCCCCCTGCCCCGTGGTATCTGATACATTTATTTGGTTTGTATATTATAATTAATGCAAGCCTTTAAAAAATGATGCTAGCTTCAAGAAAGACAACATAGTGATTTTAATCAAACATGAGATGTAACTACTTATGGCCATTTAACATGCAGAGGGACTTACTTATTAAGTCCCTTACTTATTTTGAAATGCTTTACTTCATTTTACATACAAAAAAAAGGGCTACAATTTTTTTCCACATGACTTTGAAGAATAGCATTAGAGCCATCCACAGGGGTTTAGTGTTGGACTTATCATCCAAAAGAATGTTTGTAGAAAACTGTCAACTCTTAACAAGAAGAAGCACACACAAGAGGAGCCACTTGGCCCTAGAAGCCAGATGGCTGGAAATGAGACTGTCAAGATCTGATAATGCAATTCTCCCACTTTGCTGATAAGAGACCAAGGTTCACAAGGAAACATGTCAGAGCTGGCAATGAATGACAACTCTGGATCTCTCCCTTTTCATTGAGTGACTTCCCTGGACACAGCATCCCACCACATGTCAGAAGCTGTACACTGTCACATGCAGCAACTGCTATGGGCTGAGGAGCCAACTCCAGCTTCCAGTACTGCTTCTCAGAGACTCTCCATGCAATTCCTGTAGCTTTCTTTGTCTCCCCTTTGGGTCCAGGGGTTTGCTTTTCCGTGGTATCTGTTTACCTAGCTAGACACAAGCTTGCTCAGTCTCTCTTTTAAAGAGTAAATATGCAATTGTTTCCTGGTCTTTGGCTAAGATTAGCTGTAATACTTGTGCCGTCTAGTTTTATGCCAGCTTGACACAAGCTAGAGTCATCTAAAAGGAGGGAACCTCAAATGAGAAAATTGCCTCCATAAGATCCAACTGGAGGATATTTTTGTAATTAGTGATTGATGGGGGAGGGTCCAGTGTTGGGGTAGTGTTAAGCATTCTAAATGTTAATTAATTGGTCCTGCTTGCTGTCTGTTACTTACATTGAATCTGATTGGTTAAATAAAATGCCGAGGCCTGAGATTGGGCAAAGACAGAGAAAGGTGGGACTTGCTGGGATTAGAGCAGGAAGCCTGCGCTTTAGACAGAGGATTCAAGCATTCCAGCCAGCAGCAGGAAGAATTCATTCCAGCCAGGAGCAGCAGGAAGGATGCACACACCATGGGTTAGAAAAAGGAACCTCATTCCACATGGCCAGGAACATCGGCATATTGTGGAGAATGGCAGTCCAAGGGGACATATGTATATATGGGGTCATATTTGAGAAGTAGAATTATGAGCTAGCTTAGTTGGGCCAAGATTGCTCCATCCAGGCCTAGGCTTGTAAAATCCATCCTGTGTCTCTGTGTGCTCATTTATAATGACTGGTTAAGAATTAACTGCCACCAAACCAATTAATGATAATAAATACTGGTAAATAGATTAATTAGCCATATATTTCTTTTTACATATGGCCTCCAACTACCGCAGGAAGGAGGCACACATCATGGGTTAGAAAAAGGAACCTCATTCCACATGACCAGGAACATCGGCATATCGTGGAGAATGGCAGTCCAAGGGGACGTATGTATATATGGAGTCATATTTGGGTAATAAAATTGTGAGCTAGCTTAGATGGGACAGGAATGCACAACTCAGGCCAAGGCTTGTTAGAAATCCATGTGGTGTCTGTGTGCTCATTTATAATGGCGGAATAAGGATTAAAACCTGCCGAACAAATTAACAATAATCTAAATACAGGTTAAATACCTTAATCAGCCATATTTTTTTTTTCAATAGTCCAGGCCAATTTGGGTGCAGCCACCCCTGGGCTGGTGGTCCTGGCTTCTATAAGAAGGCAGGCTGAGCAAGCCATGATGAGAAAGCCACTAAGCAGCACCCCTCCATGGCCTCTGCTCAGCTCCTGCCTCCAGGTTCCTGTCCTGACGACTTCCTTTAGTAACAAACAGTGATAAGTAAGCATAATCCAAATAAACTTTTTCCTTCTCAAGCTGCTTTGGTCATGATGTTTCATTACAGCAATAGTAACCCTAACACAATACCTGTTCTCATTGGTTTAATATCAGTCAGAACTGTCCTTTGTCCAAGGATTTTTTTTTTTTTTAGACTGTCTCATGTAGCACAGGCTGGCCTCCAACTCACTATTTGAAGATGCCTTGGAGTTCTGACCTTCCTGTTTGTACTTCCAAGTGCAAACATGATTACAGGCATGAGCCATCATCACACTGGGCTCATGTTGTGCTGAGAGTCGAACACAGGGCTTCAAAGGACTCTATTTACCAAGCTACATCCTCAGCCCATACTAAATGATTTTGGACAGGGAAATGGGACAAGGAACTTGCAGCATCCATTCTACACAATGACCTGGTATTGGAGTACTTCCCAGAACACTGCACCATCTCAGGGGACTTTAAAAAAGTAAAGGAAATATGGAATGAGTTTGCTATGGTACTTTAGTGAAGCAATCTTGGCAGTTTTTCTCAAAGAAAAGTCTGAAACAGTAAAACCACAGAACATGATCCTTTAATCCTATTACAATCAATTTTGACAGGAGCTCATCAGAGAAACATATCAGTTTTGTGAGTTGGGAGCCAACTCCTGGGAAGGCAACAATTTGCAGATGGAACCCAAGGGCTGATGCCCATTGGTGCACAGACATGGAAATGCCATAGATCCCACAGTGGATAGGGGGTTGTGGCAATCATAGAGACACAACATAGGAAATGCCAAAACATCTGTGTATGTTAGAGCATGGTGCTGGCTATCTACCTGTAGCTCTCTCATTAAGGACAATCCATCTTTACCCCCCCTCTCTTCCTCTGTGTCCCTCCTTTCTCTTCCTTCCTACTCCACGTAAAATACACCAAGTCTTCCTTCTGTGTTTTTCTAAGATGCTGGGTGAGATCATGGTGGCCAACATTTGTGTTGGACAGATGATTTTAGTTCAACTCCCAGGGAGGAAACATTGTCAGCTAACTTAAAAGCAAGCAGTGTTTCTTTTCCTTTCAGAGCCAGATCATGACCCTAAATAAGAAGCCTTCATCTCTCAGGCCAGCTGATTTTAACCACATAACAAAGCCTTCTTCTTGTGGGGAAGAGAAACAAGGACTCCAACAATCAGCCCTCTAAAATGTAGTACTATAAAAACAATGGGGAGGAAATAGGCTGGGACATCCATCCGCCCACAGCATTTTGGCTATCCCAGGCCAAGGCAAAACAAAGACAAACCCATCTAGTTGGTTCAAGAGTTCAGCTCTCCCTGCCTTAAGAGGAAAGACTTGGGTTCTGGTTGCTTCCCTCTCTTCCTGGTCCAGACCTCTCCATCTCACTTCCATGATGTTTCTAGACTGAATCCCACCGCCCACTCATAGGTGGGTATCTCACATGACCTTGCCTTGCCTTTCTTATCAGTGAGTGTTAGAAGAAATGGTTCCAAAGAATGGAAAAGAAGAATAATAAGTATTTGGCTGCCCACTAGATATTTTAGTCTCAGAACACTGCGTTCCACTTTCCCTGAAACTTTATGAGCTAATGATCTCCCTTGCTTGAGCCTGTTGTATCTAGAATATGACAAAACTTAGGCTCAAGAGTTTAAAGAATGTTGCTTCTGATCACACAGGTTATCACAGGCACATCAGTAAACAAACTGTGTAACCATAGCCACCAGGGGAGCTCGAAGCCAATGTCTTCCTTGTTTTGCTCACTCTGATTTCATTAGTAAGCTTTCAGAAAAGCAATCCGTGGGGAGCAGAGTCAAGATGGGGAGTCAACTGTCCTTTTATTTCACCTTATTTATTGATGATTGTTGTTGTAGAGGCAGGGTCACCTGTACCCCAGGCTTCATTCCAACTCACTATGTAGCCAAGGATGACCTTGAACGTCTGATTCTCCTGCCTCCATTTCCCAGTGTTGGGGTAAACATGTGCATCACCACCCCTGGTTTCTGTGGAACTGGTGATGCATTCTGTAGCCTGGCCTTGAACTCCTGGCAATCCTCCTGCCTCCTTGCTGGGATCGTAAGCATGTGTAGTTACACTTAGTTTTTCTTCTTTTACTTATTTTTATTTTTTATATTTCAGCTGTACATAGTGGTGTGTGCCTTCAGCAATGAGAGCCACAAGAAGGTAAATAAATCTTTGTGAGTTTGAGGCCAGCCTGGTCTATACAGAGAGTTCAAGGACAGCCAGAGCTACATAGAAAGCCTCAAAAAACAAAAACAAAAAACCCGCAAAAACTTAAAAACTAACCAACAAACAAAACAAACAAGCAAACAAAAATAAAAACAACAAATCCAACAGCAGCAGCGACAACAAATTATTTCATGTGTTGTGTTAATACTGTTTATTGGACACTAGCTACTTAGAAAGCATTGTCCTTCGTGCTGTGGAGGTGACAGAGGGAATCTAGAAGTGGCAGGAGCAATGTTGAGAGTGAGTTGACCTGAGTTAGCTCTTAATTTTAGTTTTAGTCTAATTTTGGTCCAGACTCAACTGCAGTTTTTCCAGAGTTTGAGCCTTACCCACAGCATCTGTCTGGACTGGTGCAGATGACCCTTTGCTCAGGCTTCACGGGTATTTTTAGATGTTCCCTAGGTGATTTTAATTTGCAACAAAAGCTTGATAACCACTGAAGGGGCTGATAGGTTAATATATAAGTTAGATTTAGTGAATACCTAAGTTTCTGATACAGTCTCTT